>JASPKZ010007437.1:197500-252500 GCA_030220185.1 Diploptera punctata
TAAAGTGGTCAACAAAAAAATCATCTCCAACACACATAGAATAAAACTAGAATTATCAACAAAAAGAAAATAATTTTACCATCAAAAGCGTGGGGTGCTCTATATCAATTAATATATTTGATAATAAACAGATATTGGTAAAAGTAAAGTCTCTAAGAAGAACATGTAAAAATCATAAAAAGCACCCCATGCTTTTGATGGTAAAATTATTTTCTTTTCGTTGATAACTCTAGTTTTATTCTATGTGTGTTGGAGATGATTTTTTTGTTGACCACTTAAATTTATCCCAAGCGTGTTGGAAATTAAAATTATTTTTCATTTTTGAGTTCGGTCTTCTAATAAAGCGTACTGTTTTAGTTTTTTAAAATTATTATTATTTGTTATTTTTTAGTTTTAATATTTTACAGAATAAGATAAGAATGTAAATATCTTTAAATTCGATACTATTGTAGTATGAGCTAAAAGTATTACTCTTCTAAAAAAAAAATCCTTCCCAACCCGGATTCGAACCAGCGACCTATGGATTACTGAAATTATATACCACTAGTTCACCGCTCTACCAACTGAGCTCTTACAACGATTGACTAAAAAGTCGACAAGTCCGTAACCTATTATACCAGTTTTATTTATTTTTTTATTTTCTGATGATTCTGGCCAGGAATTTAGAAATAAAATATGAAATTATTGTAGTGTCACGGGTCCTTTACAAGTATACAAAGTTTCCAGTCGATCCAATGTCTCTAAGTGGGTGAAAATCGTGTTCTAAGATTCCATTACATAAACACAAAGACACTTTTTTTGATTTTCTGATGATCCTTGCCAGGATTTTAGAAAATAAATATGAAAGTATTGTATTGTCACGGGTTCTTTACAAGTATACAAAGTTTCAAGTCGATCCAATGTATCTAAGTGGGTGAAAATCGTTTTCAAAGATTCCGTTACATAAATACAAAGACACTTTTTTTTTTATTTTCTGATGATTCTGGCTAGGATTTTAGAAAATGAATATGAAATTATTGTATTGTCACGGGTCCTTTACAAGTATACAAAGTTTCAAGTCTATCCTATGTTTCTAAGTGGGTGAAAATCGTGTTCAAATATTCCGTTACATAAATACAAAGACACTTTTTTTATTTTCTGATGATTCTGGCCAGGATTTTAGAAAATAAATATGAAATTATTGTATTGTCACGGGTTCTTTACAAGTATACAAAATTTCAAGTCGATCCAATTATTTTAAGTGGGTGAAAAACGCGTTGAAAGATTCAGTTACATAGATAGATAGATAGATAGATAGATAGATAGATAGATACAGATCAAGCTAATATAAAGCGTGTAAAAAGAGAGTAGAAATTACTAACATATGCGTCAAATTACATAATAATGTAAAATTAAGAGTTTTAAATGATCTTGTTTCCTTTGCGGTCCGGAACATTTAAATAACTGGCAGAAAAATATTGTTTCGCCAATTTAAGGTTAGGGTGTTTCATCTGTGTTATTCTTTGTAATGGTTTTTGTTAGAATTGAGACTTACTGTCAGCGAGTCCCAAACAATAAAATTGGCATTACTTCATTCTTCTTCTTCTTCTTCGTCAGGCTCCACGACTTCCAGTGGAATGTCTTGGCCTTCTCAACTAGTTCACGCCATTTCTTCCTATCTCGTGCAGTAGATTTCAAATCAAAAATCCCCATCTCTCTTAAATCCTCAATTACGTCATCCTCTCATCGATCTTTGGGTCTTCCTCTTGGTCTTGTTCCCTGTGGCTTCCAATTCAAAATATCATTCGGCAATCTTCCCTTTGGCATTCTTAGTGTATGTCCAAACCATTGTAATCTTTTGGATTTGATGAAACTAACTATATTTTCATTATTATTCTTGAGGTATAATTCATTATTCCTTCTTAACCTCCAAATTCCATTTTCCTTCACTGGACCTAACACTCTTCTAAATATTTTCCTCTCAAACGTTAATAGTCTTAATTTATCTGCTTCTTTTAGTATCCACGTTTCAGCTCCATAACATATGATTGGTCTTATTATTGCTTTATATAATAATATAATTACTTCATTAGTCATTAATTTATGTAGACTCATGTTTAATGGGACTAATCGTGTTGTTCTTGTAAGCCCATGTTTCCCTTAACAGAGATATAGGCGCTCTCCCCCTATGGGAAGAATTTGAGCCATATTAATTTAGTTACACTTGTTTTCGTATAGATGCCCTTTGAGTGGTCCGTGGTCAGCGTTCCGCCTCATACTGGCATCTAGGAAACCAAGGTAGTACTAGGACGGGAAAATTCAGTAAATTTTGCTTAGAGGCCTTCAGACTCGGCACCCACGGTGTAAAGTCCCTCCCGGAGGACTTGCTCCTTGGATTTTTCCGTCCTAAAAAAATCCTTCGACCACGGCCGGGTTTGAACCCGGGACCAGAGGCAAGGAGCATAACCGCTAGTCCACCGCGGCCGATTGTGACTAATCTAATATATAAAAATGAACGTTCCTTTGTTTGTATATTTGTTTCTTTGTTTGTACTTTATGCACGGCCATACCGTTGATCCGATTGTGATGGAACTTTTTTTGCAAAATGTTCAGGAGATTCCCGGGATGAACATAGGCTATAAAGAGAGTTGTGATACTCAACTCCTACCTACCTAATACCTAATACAGGCTTTCCACTTTACAGCAGTTCGCCCTTGATTCCTGCTTTCCAGAGACTCCTATCTTCCCATTGTCCTTCTTCCACACCCCTCTTCATCATGGCATCATATATTCCCTCATACCATGTTCTTCTACTTCTCCCCCTCTTCTTTCTTCCTGGTACCATCCAATCTAACACATGTTTAGGCCACTGGTCCTCCGACATCCGTTGTACATGTCCATACCACTGTAAAGCTCTCTTTGTTATCCTTTGGATAACAGTTTCTTGTGCATCCATTTCTTGTCTGATATATGTATTTCGAATATGTTGTAGTCTGGATATTCTCATACTTCTCCGAAATCCATCCATTTCTGTCACCAAGATTATTTTCTGCATCCTTTCATTTATTGTCCAGCTTTCTGATCCATATGTAAGTATAAAGGTAAAGGTAAAGTGATCCCACAACAGGCCTCAGGAGGCCTTTGGGGTAGTAGGAGGTTAAGGCTCCCACTTTTTCTAGACAATCGGCACTTGATGTCAGCCGGGTTGTCAGCCCTGCGTGACGGCCGCCTTTACCCCAGAACAAGCGTCTGGTACTCATTTCCGTTAGAGGCTGATTCGACCGCAGGGCCATAGTGCCGCCAGAGGGTTTGGGTCAGTTTAAAAATCCTGACCCCAACGGGACTTGAACCCTCGACCCTCCGGCTTTTAGCCCAGTGCCTTAACCACTACGCTACGGCGTGCCCCATATGTAAGTATACTTTCTATTATTGTCTGTATAATCTCTTTTTTTTTGTAGTCAAATTTCTATTCCGTAAAAGACCATTCAGGGATCTAATCGCCTTCCTTGCACTGTTAGTAATATATCTTTCACAAGTACCAGAATTATTTATTAGAGATCCAAGATATTTAAATTCTTCTACGCGTTTAATTATCATATTTTTTATTTCTAGGTCTTGTGAATTTCTTCCGATTACCATATATCCATCATCATCATCATCATCATCATGTTCAAGGTATGGGCCTGTTGTCCATTCCGCTCCCCGGTGCACTATATGCTGCAGGTGCAGGTCGTGTTTCCAACGACGTTTTGGTCTTCCTACATTTCTTCGGCCTAGAGGCCTACATTGAAGCAACTGTTTTGATAAACGATTATTTGGCATTCTTTGTATATGTTCAAACCAATTACATTTATTTCTGTGTATTCTCTCGTTTATATTATATATTTGTAGTTCATCTCTGATATCTTGACTTCTCTTTTGATCTCTTAGAGATACATCTGCAACTGAGCTGAGAAATCTTATTTCTATTGTCTCAATTTTTGTGGTCGTCGTGGATCTGTCCGAATATTGGTTTGGGGAGTTCTAGTTTTTTTGTAATTCCTCGTAGCAGGTAACAGGCCTGCTGCCGAGTAAGTCCAATGGTGGGGCTGCCACCTCAAAGCATTTCAACATGCTTCCATCTGTACAAACCCCAGGTGGAGGGCTGCCTCTTCAGCTGTTATATTTATATTTATATACCATATATTCTTTTGATATAATTTATTTTCAGTCCGCCGACCTCAAATGCGTCTCCCAACTTTCTAATCATATATTCTATATCTTCTTTATCTTCTCACTTCGTGAGTCGTGAATTTATCGATAATTTGGAAATCACTCGTGGCATTACTTATGAGAATTTGGAAATCAAGAGTGGCATTTGTTAGGATTATTTAACGAATAAAATTAAGATGTTTACTCACAAATCATTATTTAAATATAGTTATTTTAAAATATTTATATATTTGATGTAAACGGCG
Organism: Diploptera punctata; assembly: GCA_030220185.1. Lineage (NCBI taxonomy): Eukaryota > Metazoa > Arthropoda > Insecta > Blattodea > Blaberidae > Diploptera > Diploptera punctata. Next base: position 201,937 of record JASPKZ010007437.1, read on the forward strand.
ATGTTTGAAAACAAATGAGAAAGGATTGGTACGCTTCATTTGCTTCTTTTGTTCGTCACTGCCACCAGATCATATTATTTATTACCAAAGGAACGTAATATTGTAAGAATGCACTCTAGTGGAGAAAAAAATGAAACACATCAAACTGTATATTAATTCACTTCAGATGTCCTATGATGTAAATATTACAATTATATTTTTCTGGGAAAAAATGCATTTAAGAAAGTGCAAACAGTGGTTTATTTTTTTCGTGGTATAATCAAATGCTTCAAATGTTTTATATTAACTCCCGCATGCGGTATGCGTTATATATTCAATCTGGTAGCCGTATTTCTTAGTGAGTCGGTTACTGTAAGATAATGCTATGACCTATTCAGAATGTTAAAAAGGAGGTGCTTTTTTTATTATGTTGGTAAATTCTAGGCGAAACACGACTGTGATTGGTTGTAAATAAAAAAATCATTGTAACGTGATTGGCCATTGACTCCCAATTTGGGGCTTGAGTTAAATAGTCAGTTTAACGTTTTTGAAAGGAGTTGGGACGTCAAGAGTCTCTGCAATGCATAATAGCACGCATTTCCAAAACTGAGCCTACGTTTAATTTATTTGTGTATCTCATCCCTATTTGTGATTATTGTTCCTTAATATTTGAATTCAGTCATATCCTCAAAATTCCCCGCATAAATAAAATAATCACAAATATGAATGAGATGCACAAACGAATTAAATATGAGCACAATTCTGGAAATGCGTGCTATTATGCATAACAGGGACTCTTGACGTCCCAACTCCTTTCAAAAATCAGTATACTGAAAATATATAAAACTGTTATTCTACCAGTTATATTATATGCATTCAAAACGTGGAGTCTTACCTTAAGGGAGGAAAGGAGATTATGAGTATTTCAGAATAATATTCTTAGGAACTTAGAACATACTAGATTGTCTTTTTTTAATTTGGCCTACATGTAAGACGAAGAAAACACGTTATGGAAACATCCGTAGATTTATTAAACTTAATTATTATCACAAGTAATGCCACGAGTGATTTCAAATGTATCTAGAGGATTAGGAAATCAAGAGTGGCATTTTTTAATTGAAATTTAAATAAAAAAACCTGTGGGTGATGGAGAAATTCCATATTTTAAAACACGATAAAAAACACTGCATTAAGTACAACTATTGGTACTCATGAGACAAAAATCATGTTGACCAGTGCTATATATAACACCTGCGGGGAAACTAAGCGAGCCCTTGGACAACCATCATACTGAGGCTATAATAGGCCAAGAATGAGGTTGGAGAATAACATTAACCATGATTTGAGCGAAGTAGATTATACAGGAGATGATTGGAAAACATTAGGTCAGGATAGGGATGTACCGATATCACTTTTTCGGTACTTGAAAACTACGTAACAATTACGTCATCGTGTCTCCCTCTACAGTTATAGAACAGTGCCAAATTCCTGTCTTCGTTGTCCTCTCTCCTACGTACCTCCCCTTTCCTTCTTTATGTGCTGCGTGTGACTGCGCATCTTCCCCTCGTTATCGAAAGCCTCAAATAAGCTGTGCAAGTTAGTATCAGGGTCATCATCAACTTTGGGATCGTGGTGGTCAGTTCGACTGTAGCTCGAGGGAGCTGCTTGGTTTCATCAGTCACACAAGCCAGGGTAGGGCAACCAGGACTGTGGACCCTAGCCCTCGGCTGGACTGGATTGTGCGTGTGTGTATGTATGTATGAATATTGTTATTATTATTATTATTATTATTATTATTATTATTATTATTATTATTATTATTATTATTAGATAGCAGGTTAGTACAAGCACGAAGAGCCATAAAAATGTTGAATGGAGTACTGTGGAGTAGGACCATGTCAAACCACACGAAGAAGAGGATTTTGAAGTCTGTTGTGGAAAGCATAATGACTTATGGTGCTGAGGGATGGACTTTGATAGAGGGACAAAAAACTAAGATCTTGGCAGTGGAGATGGATGGAATAAGACGCAGTGCCAGGGTGTCCAGGTTGGAAAGAAGAAGAAGAAATGAAGAAGTGAGGCAGATGATGGATATGGAGGAGACAATGGTGGAAAGGATCGAAAGACGAGCTCTTCAGTGGTATGGCCATGTCAGGAGAATGGAGGATGATAGGTGGCCCAAAACTCTTTTGGAATGGTCACCTTCTGGTAGAAGGAAACGGGGCAGGCCAAGAACAACTTGGAGAGGAGAGATCCATAGATTTATGAACGACCGAGGTCTGGAGGAGGATGAATGGCGTCATCGGCAAGAATTGCTAATAGGAATACAGGGTAACCGCTGAAAAGTGGAGAGGCCCTCAAAAGTAAAAAAGTAAGAATTATTATGTCCCGCGCCGTAGCCGAGCGGTTAAGGTAGGAAGCCTTGGCACAGAGCTACGGGACTTGCGCTGGTTCGAGTCTCCATGGGGGAAGATATTTTCTCATGGTATTTCGGCCAGTATGGGACCGGTGCCCACCCAGCATCGTGAGGCAATTGGGTAGCTACAATAAGTAGCGGCTCCAGGTTGAGGAACCAGCTATAACGGCTGGGGGACTCGACATGCTAACCACATGTCACCCCTACACTGGCTGTTGATCATCTACCACTGTGATTGACACATGTGGATGTAAAGGGCCAGCAGCCGGCTGGTAAAAGGGCAACCGCTGAAAAGTGGAAAGACCCTCAATCGGATCGGAGAATTATTATTATTATTATTATTATTATTATTATTATTGACTTTTTGAATTATTGATGACCGAGTTTGTTAATTTATATTATTTCATTCATATATTTTCTTTCAATGGTCAAGAAGATAAATTTTTGTTATATTATTTGCATTTCTTTACCTTGTTGTGGTGGAGTGGCTTGCGTGATTAAATGATCCTGAGAGCTATGCCGGCGGTAGCATTGCTGCCGATAGGGTTACCCATGCCGGACTGGTCGAAGGTGATAAGCCAGACGAAAAAAGTACCTTGGGCGAAAGAGTGACGATCTTTCACCGTCAAGAAATGCGGACATTATTTGTATTTCAATTATCTGACACATGATCCTCATTAAAAGTTACTTTTTTTATTTAACGTATGTTTACTAATTGTGTAGGTAGTCACGTTTCGTATTGATATATATATTCCAAAGCTTTCTCAAGCGAATTTAATCCCCTTTTTCCTTCTAGCTTCCACGATTATAACAGTGTTTAGCATTCAGTACTATATGTTAAGTGATTTACAAAGGAAAGGTGGATTAATCTTTGCCTTCTATGGGTCCGGGTAAAGGATTGTTGAGATTGTAACTCAAAACTTTCAAACCCAATGTAATAAAAAGGAAGGATCGCGCGGCGCAGGGATGTATGGAGAAATTACATCCGCGCGGCCATGAACCTATAGTTTCGATAGTACTAGTGAGTTACTTAGTCAATGTGTAAGGAAACAGCTGGCCGGTAGCTCTAGGCCTGAAGAAAAATTACTCATCGCTGATAAAAATGATTGTTAAAAAGTTGAATCTATAAATACTCTTAACTGAAAAAGTTTTGATATACCGAGAAGAAGTTTCAGGGGAAACATTTAAGTACGTGTTGCTCTGTCTCTGAAGGAGAAGGGGATAAAGTTAACCAACTCTTCTTGCCATCAACATTCACTCTTATAAAAGAGAGAGAGAGAGAGAGAGAGAGAGAGAGAGAGAGAGAGAGAGAGAGAGAGAGACAGACAGAGAAACAGAGAGAGAAAGACGAGAAAAACTTCGTCAAGCTGGCAATAAGACATTTCACACAAGCTATTTACTGATACATACAAAGAATATAGAGGCTCCATTTGCATGGAATGATCGCAGAAGTCATCGATAATTTAATAATCCCCTAGGATTGAATAGAAATATTGATAAAATCCCCTTTCATCCTTACTTTTCCATTAAAAATACTTTTGGATTTATGATCCTAAATGTAACTTTTTTATGGAATCAACTGGGGGTTAGTTAGAATTTTTTTTTGTTAAGGGGACCCGGAACATCCTATACTTCATCATCATCATCATCATCACTCCAGGGATTAGGCAATTGCCCGTTCCGACTTCATAATGCATCAGCCCAACGTCTTCTAGGTCTTCCAACATCACGCCTTCCTCTTGCTTGATAATTTCTTGCTAACAATGGATATCTCTCCTTACTCATTCCATCCATGTGATCAATCCATTTCTGTCTGTAATTCGTGACTTTATCCAATAAAGGCTGTACTTTCAATTCTTCTCTTATATCCTCATTTCTTATTCTATCAAGTCTTGTACATCCTTTTACTTGTCTTAGGAACCTCATCTCCGCCGTCTGTATTCTATCCTTCTGTCTTTTCACTGGAGCCCAAGTTTCACATCCATACAATATTGTGTGAACTGCCATAACATTATACATTTTTATCTTGGTTTCTTTTCTAATTTTATTTTTTAATGTTCTCTGTATTGTTCCTATACTTATAATGTTAAATGTAAGGAGCATTTGCTCCTGAACTATTAATCCTATCAAGTTGAAATTTGTACAGTGGAAATGTTCATATATTTAGAGTTTTTCGCCATAAGTATTTATATAAATATGCATTTATACGAATTTTTGTTTTCTTTACAAATATTTTCTTTCAGTTTTTTACACTGTATTTTGCAACCTAAATTCTTTAATTACTGAGCTATCACAACAGCAATATGGTAACAATAATTGTATATGAGCGCTATATTGAAGCCCTGAAAATTTCAGGTCCCTAGCTTCAGTAGTTTAGAAGAAAATGTCCTTTATAAATTGAAAAAATTAATGCTAACTATGGGAGAGGGTTGACGGCTCACGCCCACATTTTAAAGGGACGGGGAATATTTAAAACAAATAATAAACACACTTAGAAACAAGATACAGGCAAGATAATTATACCATATTAAAGAGGAATTTGCTAGTATTTTAATTGATAAAAAAATGAAAATGCATTTTTTCATCACGTCAGGCCTTCCGGGTCCCCTTAAGAATAATTCTATCGGTCGCGGTGGACTAGTGGTTATGCTCCTTGCCTCTGGTCCCGAGGGTCGCGGGTTCAAACCCGGCCGGGATCGATGGATTTTTTTTAGGATGGAAAAATCCAAGGAGTAAGTCCTCTGGGAGGGACGTTAAGCCGTGGGTCCCGAGTCTACAGATTTTCAGGCTCGTAAAAGATCCTTAAGCCTGAATGAAAAGGCCTCTAAGCAAAATTTACCTAATTTTCCCGTCCTAGTACTACCTTGATTTCCTAGATGTCAGTATGAGGCGGAACGCTGAACACGCTGAAAATGCTATGATTGCAGTGAAATACCTGCCCTCGGGCAGAAAATATTATGGATGGATATATTCATCATCATGGTACATTCACAAATTTAGGTCATTTGTTGACCTGTTTCGGCCTCAAGAGAAACACCATCCAGAAGTATTTTGAGTGGACGTCCTGGTCTTCTTCTTCCTGCAGGTTGATATCTTAACATTTGTTTGGGTATCCTGTGATCTTCCATTCGATGAACATGTTGTATCCATCTTTACTTATAATCAGAAATTTTGTTTTCTGAAGGTTCCATGTGTAATTCTTCTAAGATGTCTTCATTTTTTTGTGATCTAGTAGTGTGTATGTTAGAATATAAAATTATGGAATATTCACCTGAAAGGACCGTCTCCTCAACTTATTATTTATGTAACTGTAGCGCTTTCGGGACTTGTCCCATCATCGGCAGGTTTCAAAACTGGTGTTTCACTGAAGATCTGGTAGATGGGGTTACATGTATTGGGTTCGTTTTCGTTTATCGGATTGTCGTTGTTGTGAGCTGCTTTCATGATTTCCATCTCTTCGAGTACATCTTCAGTGAAACACCAGTTTTAAATCCTGCCGATGATGGGACAAGTCCCGAAAGCTCTACAGTTACAAAATTAATAAGGTGAGGAGACGGATCTTTCAGGTGAATATTCCATAATTTATATTTTAATTTTGAATAATACCTCAACGGAACACATCATGAATGTTATAAAAGTTGATTAGTGTGTATGTATTATTCATAAGTAATGCCATGAGTGATTTCCAATTTATCTAGAGAATTTGGAAATCAAGAGTGGCATTTGTTAGGATTATTTAACGAATAAAATTAAGTTGTTTACTCACAAATCATTGTTAACTATAGTTATTTTAAAATATTTATGTATTTAATGTAAACGGCGATGTTTGAAAACAAATCACATATGTGAGGTTATGTTCATTCACTGCTGCTTGATCATATTATTTATTGCCAAATAAGATCGCAATATTGTAAGAGTTCACCCAAGTGAAGAAATAATTAAACACATCAAACTATATATCATAATCAACATTACGGGTTATTCATTTATTTTTAGTAAACAACTCAGTAAAATACAGGAATCTGTTCATTATTTGCTATATTCAATGTATTTGTTGCAGAAAAATAATGTTCTGTCCTGTTCAGGACATTAAAAAGGAGGAGCTTTCTTTATCACAAAAGCAGGAGCTGATAAAGAGAAATCGAAAAAGAGCGAGGTGAAACACGACTGTCATTGGTTGTAAAACAAGATTCATTGAAACATGATTGGTCATTGACCAGCTTTTGTGGCATTAGTTAAATAGTCATTTTAAGTTTTTTAAATATATATAAAATTGAAGATAAAATCAGCGAAAATAATAAGAAATGGACAGAACACTTAATGAGAATGAACAACGAAAGAATACCAAAAAGAACCTTCCTGTATGATCCCAGAGGAACAAGAGATGTTGGCCGACCACGTAGAAGATGGACTCCACTTTTAACTTCGCCGGAACAGGCTGCACAGCCTAAACCTTGTAGTAGAAGAAGAAGAAGAACTTTTTTGAAAGGAGTAGTGACGCAGTGCATAAAATTCGAACAAACAACTTTCATTTTTACATATTGGATGTTTTAGTTAACCAGAAGAACAAGTAAAGGTGTCTGTTTCATTTTGTAAGTTCTCGAGTCTATAAATTCGGACGGGATATTCCGGTTTGCAAACTAATGAATTTGCTCACGAAATTACATTCATGCGGGATACAGAACCAGCAGGGGATCGCTATCATATTCAACGCCATATTTCTAATCCTTTATCTGTACACTTGCAAATAAACCAAAATTCAAAATACAAGAACATTCGATAAGTAATGGCAACACTTTTGTGAATCAGTGATCCTAGTGGTGTTCATTGTAATACTTTAGTATGTTGTTGACCAGTCTTTGTTGTGCAAATCTGGATGTCAAATTATAACATCGATGTTTTTAAAATACATTACGAAACTCCGTTGAGGTTATTCTGTTAAAGTCTTAATAATTGTATAACCTAATACCTCAGTCGTCCTCAATAATTTGCAGTGTTGTTTTATAGGAGGCCTTCCGATAACTTATGTATCATCTTCTGCTTTCATTTTGGTACTGACTGTTGTTGGTAATTATTTTGTACAGAGGGTTTATATTGCTGGGTACGTTCTCGTTCAGCAGGTGTTTATTTGTGGTTTCCTTGATGATTTCTAATTCTTCGTTTTCTCTATGTAGGATCGATAATACGTTGTCACCTATCATATCATCGGGGTAATGTAACTTCGCCTTCCAGGTGCTCCAACCATAATAAATGGATTTCAATTCTGCCAATGCCAGGGGAGAAAGCCATAAATGTCATAAAAGACAACCTGGTGGCATTAGGCAAAACATTTACATATCTCATTATTTTTCTTCTTTTTTTATACACATTAGACAGGGACGATCTACCAACAATTTAATTTATCTTGCTAGAATACATTTTATTATTAGTTTTAGTCTTAATCTTAACTATCATTAACTGATTGCATTATAGATTGTAATATAATAGATATAATCTTATTGATCAAATCTTCATTTAGTATTTAATATTAGAGTTAATTATGATTATTATATTCTGATGTAATATATGTTTGTCCTGGTGAGTGGAAGAGAAGGCCATGTGGCCTTAACTCCAGCAGGGTAAATAAATAAAAAATATTTTCTGAATGAATTAACTGTTTCTCACGTTTAATGAAGTAATACCGCCCTAAAACATGTTCAGTAGGATTTGTTTAGAAGGTGGAGTTGGGAAGTACTCGAACATCCACCCAATTCACCAGACAAGAGTCCTTTTGACAATATTTTATTCTCAAAGATTAAAGACCCTCTACAAGGCATTCGATTTCAATCAAGAGTTGATATCTAGAAATCTCTATAATGATAATATGATAGAGGTATCCAGAAATGGTGCTGCAGATGGAGTGTTTCAATATCCAGGGATTTTGTAACGCATAGTTGGCTTAGCAGGAGACTATAAATGAAGTTCGTAATATCAAAAGTAACGTAAATACATTTTTGTGATGATATAACAGTTTTGAAATTCATATTAAAGCACCGTTGAGATTATGTAATAAGACGTTAATTATATAATTTTTACCTGGTAAGTCAGTCGTCCTCAACTAAATTATTAAACTTCATCAAGTTATTCTAATATGGAGGCCTTTCGAAATCAATGTTTGATCTTCTGCATTTTAACTGGAACTGATGGTGTTATATAGGTTGTATAACGGATTTATGTCTGCCTTTATGTTCTCTTGAGGAGACCTGCTTCAGTAGTCGACATATTTGTTTTCTCGTAACAAAACAGCATACATAAAATTGTACTAACAAAAGAAAGATATATTCTGTAAAATTGTACAACGATTTCGGCTCGAAAAATTCGTTTAACTATCTAACACTTGCATTATCGAACCCGTAGATTCATGGAAGCGCAGAAATAACCGCTCCATAATCCCTATCCTGAGCTAATGTTTTCCAATCATTCCCTGTATAATTTACTTCCCTCAAATAATTTTAAATGTTATTCTCCCACCTCATTCTTGGTCTACCAATTTTGCGTTTTCTCTCTGGTTTTCTTAGAAGAAGCTTCTATGCCGTCTTTCATTCCCCATTTTTGCCACATGATCTGCCATCGCATTCTGCGAGACATAACTGTTCTTATTATATCTGGTTTCCTATAAAGAGCATGCAGCTCACTGTTATGTAAGTGTTCTCCATTCGCCTGTCTGTTCATGTCTTTCTGGTCCAAAAGTTTCTCTAACTAACTAACTGGATCTATCGAACCCGTAGGTTCATAGCTCCGCGGGCATAATCTCTCCATACACCATTATCCTGAGCTAATGTTTTCCAATCATTCCCTGAATAATCTACTTCCTTCAGATCATGCATAATGTTATTCTCCCACCTCATTCTTGGTCTACTAACTGGGCGTTTTTCCTCTGGTTTTCCCTAACAACTTTAGAGGAAAAATCGAACAACGATTTCCACTCAGGTGCCCCCAATATCAATGGGACTAATCAGTTTCCAAATTCTCCAATTAAAATTGGTATCACTAAACAAGCTTCTCTATTTATAACTTTAAAGGGCTGATTTTTTAAAATTCCTGTTTCATAAGTGCAAAAAGGGATTTAGAGCCAGAGTGTTCATAGCACACTGTTGTGATCTTCGGCTTCGGTCTTTAGGAGAATATATTTTTTCCTCATCTGGGGTCCAACATGGCGTTAATTATACAGCGCACCTGCTAGCAACTGGAATGCTAATTTGTGCAAACTTCTATCAAGACCAGACAATAGACCTTGCTAATTGGAATGTCATCCACTGTGCTGTTCCCATTTGCCATGGTACAGTTCCTACAACAAATGTTAAACAACAATTGCTTCCATCAAGTAAGCACCTTGTAATTAGAAACTATTAACAAATCATGACTGAAAATAAATGGCTACTAACTAACTGACACTATGAACATTGTAGGTTAATGGCCGCACGAACATTAGCTCTACACACATCCCTATCCTCAGCTAATGTTTTCCAATCATTTTCGTAAGTAATGCCACGAGGTGATTTATCGATAATTTGGAAATCACTCGTGGCGTTACTTATGAAAAATATCCATTGTATACTGAAAAATATACAATTAAAAATACCTAAAGAGAAGAATGCCGGACGGAATTGCCTAAAACAAACTAGCCGTAAAAGGTTAATGTTGGAAGGAACAAGGAATTACAAACAAGATAAATGCAATACCAATAACAATGGAAACATATAAATTGGATATATTAGTACTAACAGAGACAAAAAGAAGGGTTACCTTGGACGATATGTACACATAAATTAGAGATAGATTACAAAAAAGGGATTTCAGATAAAATATAATAAAACAGGATATATTTCATTGGATACAACAGATGAGCTAAAATGTAATTCAGGAAGAATACGTAATGTTACAATTTTTAAATATTTGGGATCTGTTTTAGATAAAAATGAGAACTCCGCCATGGCCGGTCCCAAGCCCGGATGAGAAAGGAGGAGGGGGAGGAGTAACAACCTCGGTAAAAAACCAGGGTTCAGTTGGCTCCGACTGATAGTACTCTGTAAGGGCCCCTAGCCAGGGTTACGGTGAAGACCTCAACGGCAGAGTCGGCGCAGAAGGAGTCCTTCATCACGGCGGATCTGGCGGAAGAGGCAACCCTATCTCAAAGGGAAATAGAGAAACGCTGCCTTGCGGTGAAGAGGGATCTTCAAAGGCTATGGGAGGAAAACCCAGACAGAAATTTTCCTGGTCCTCCAGGTTGGGGGTTTATGCTGTGGGCCAGCTCCCCACACATTAGAAAAAAAACAAAATGCTAAAAGACCAAATCATGCCCAAGACCGTAGGCTTTGGAGGTTTGGCACGGGAAGACGGCAGCAGCTGTAAAAACCCGAAGATAGAGATGAGAATTCAACTACAGAAATTGAATGAAGAACAACTGATGGAAGAAGAATCATGGGTATGTTGAACTCAGTCTTTTGGAATAGAAATATAATATACAGAACGAGGAAAACTATATTCCAAGTTCTGTTACAAAGCATTTTATTATATGGGTCCGAAACGTGCATAGTAAGTAGAAAACAAGCCAACAAGCCGTTAGCAGTAGAAATGGATTTTTGGAGGCGATCGACAAGAATTTCAAGAAGGGATAAGGTTAGAAACAGCACAATAAGGGAAATTATGCAAGTTGAAAAAAACATTAGGAAAAATAGAAGAAAAACGTTTGAAATTGTATGGACACCTCATAAGAATGGAAGAAAACAGAATACCAAAGATTCCGATTGAGGGTCTTTCCACTTTTCAGCAGTTGCCCTTTTACCAGCCGGCTGCTGGCCCTTCACATCCACATGTGTCAATCACAGAGGTAGATGATCAACAGCCAGTGTAGGGGTGACATGTGGTTAGCATGTCGAGTCCCCCAGCCGTTATAGCTGGTTCCTCAACCTGGAGCCGCTACTTATTGTAGCTACCCAATTGCCTCACGATGCTGGGTGGGCACCGGTCCCATACTGGCCGAAATACCATGAGAAAATTTCTTCCCCCATGGAGACTCGAACCAGCGCAAGTCCCGTAGGTCTGCACCAAGGTTTCCTACCTTAACCGCTCGGCTACGGGAATACCAAAGAAGATCCTTAATTAGAAAGCTAATGGAAGAAGTAGTAGAGGCAGGCCTAGAGAACGATGAATGGATGGAGTGAAGAGAAATATGAAACCTAGAGATTTGAGGGAATAAGATGCTTTAGGAAGGAACCTCTGGCAACAAATCACTTTCGGTTGAAGGAGAAACACTGTATTGTGGAATATTCCTAAATAATATATATAAACATTAAAGAACAAAACAAGAAGAGATACTAGATTGAAGTTTTATAAAACATTTGCAGTTCCTGCATTACTTTACGAGAGTGAAACTTGGGTAATGACAAAAAAAATTACAAACTAGAATACAAAGTGTAGAAATGAACTTCCTTAGAAGAACAAAAGGCTACACAAGAATGGATCGGTTAAAGAATGAAGATATAATAACAGAGTTACATATATATATATATATATATATTAATAAAATCAAAGAATATAGAGAAAAATGGTTTAGACATGTAGAAAGAATGAATGTAACAAGATTACCAAAAGCAGCATTTAACTACAAGCCAAGAGGTTCAAGGAATGTAGAAAGGCGAGTGAAAAGATGGATAGAACAACTGTGAGGCGGAACAAGCATTTTGCCCAGCCCGTGAAGTGAAGAAGAAGAAGAATCCATCCATCCATAGTAATTCTGCCCGAAGGCAGGTCCTTCACTGAAATCATAGCATTTTCATGCTGTGCTTGCAGCTTTACTAGGAAATTGTAGGTGTGGTAGCTTCCCGTTGCTTTCCACACCGGTGAAGAATGATGATGGTGATGATGATAATGATAAGGATGGTGGTGATGATGATGATTATGATGATGGCCATATGATTTCAGGGACCGTTTGGGCCTTAAAGTTTTCCTGACATTTGTCTTACAGGTGAGGAAAAACTCCGATAAAAACCTCACCCAGAAAAACTGCCCCGACCGGGAATCGAACCCGGGCCCGCTGCGTGACAAGGCAGCACACTGCCTAGAGACCACAGCGGTGGACAAGAAGAAGACGAAGAATAAGAATATATATATATATATATTTTATATTTTTATTTCCTTTATTTTGGATGTTAGATAACCACATTTTCATACACGCTTGAAGATAAACCCATTGTCCGACCAATGAAAATCATTATAATAGGAACTAATCTCAGAAGGATTATAAAATTAAAGCCGAGAGAGTAGTTTTCACAAACTATAAGAGCAGATTCTATCATTATGCCTTGTGATTGGATACGAGTCTGTGAAAGTATACAGTGATGATGTAGAGAATAGACTGCAGTTTGAGAATGTGTGTTTTCCTTTGAACTTCTGATTGGATGGGCAGGGAAATCACCAAGCAATAAGAACAAAGCTTAATTGCTTGTGTAAGGGTTGGTGACTTTATGTGCCGTTTGGAATGGATAATTACTATGGCTTCTCCGTAACACCGCCGAGTGGAAAGTCACTCTAATTGTTCTATTTACAAACTGTTAGTTTGGGTTTTTTTTCGCAAAACACCATTAAATGGATAACAAAAGCCTTATTTGCTTATCATGAGAAGTTTTCCCCCCAGATAGAGGGGTTGAGAATCATATGGAATAAACTTTTTTTTATTAGTTGTAATATTATAATACTCTATATATTTTCTAAGTATATAGGGCGGATTCTATTCCACCATGTCAAAAACAAAATGATGTAGAGAAATCAAAATTAAAATTTATAAAACTTTAGAAAGACCCATTACTGGAAGTAAATATCAATAAAACAAAATATATGGTCACACATATAAATACATTATATAATGGAAATGGACAGCTAATGCCAATTAGGGAAATTTTGAAGAAGTGGCTGAATTCAAATGCCTAGGCACAATAATCACAAATAGGAATGAGATGCATAAATAAATTAAACATAGGCCCAATTCTGGAAATGCGTGCTATTATGCATTGCAGAGACTCTTGACGTCACACCTCCTTTCAAAAAACGTTAAACTGAAAATATATAAAACTATTATCCTACCAGTTATATTATATGGATGCGAAACATGGACTCTTACTTTAAGGGAGGAAAGAAGATTATAGTATTTGAGAATAAAGTTCTTAGAAAAAAAATGGGCCAAAATGAGTTGAACAGACAGGCGAATGGAGAAAACTACATAACAGTGAACTACATGGTCTTTATAGGAAGCCAGATATAATAAGAACAGTTAAGTCTCGTAGACTGCGATGGGCAGGAGTTGTGGCACGATTGGGGAATGAAAACGTGCATGGAAACTTCTTGTAGGAAAACCAGAGGGAAAATTCCGTTGGTAGACCAAGAATGAAGTGGGACTATGATTTGAAGGAAGTAGATAGGAAAACATTAGCTGAGGATAGGGATGTATGGAGAGATTATGTCCGCGCGGCCATGTACTTACGGGTTCGATAGTGCCATTGAGTTAGTTAGTTAGTTAGTTAGTTAGTTAGGGATGAACTAAGAGTACAAACCACTTCTTCAACAAATAAAAGAACACAGGAACAATTGGAGATAACATCTGCAAAGAATGACAGAGGATAGCATACCAAAGATGGCAGTGATGTATAATTCTGGAGAACAGATATCGGAAGAAAGACCAAGAAAGCGCTGGGCTGAACAGATGTGGCATCAGAACAGGCAAAAATCTAATCCGTGAAGGATGATGACGATGATGATATTTCGTAAACAAGCTAAATCTGTGCTAAATATCTTTAAACTCTTAAATAGAATAAAATAATCTAGAAAAAAAATGGAAAGAACATGTTCAGAGAATGAAAGATGATCGCATTCCCAAAATTATACTTAAATACAAACCAAAAGGACGCACGAATGTTGGTAGACCGAAGAAGAGATGGATCCAACTTCAGAATGAGAATCTATGAGACCGGAACAAGCCACATGGGCTTAATCCGTGATTGTTGATGATGATGATAATGCTAAATCTGTCAATTAATTTGACAAGAGTTCACTTGTTCTTCAGGTTTTAATCATGTGTCACATAAACATGCAATTTTCAATAGTCTATTACACAGATTGATAAATATTCCACTTAATGAAGAAGATTTTGATAATGAATATAAACATATTGTACATGTTGCTAAAAGAAATGGTTTTGATGAAGACAATAAAGAATAAATTAAAGAAATTTAAATAACAGAAAAGGTTACAGGAATACACCACCTTACAACATGATTCCAAGAAAGATGTAAAATTCAATAAATTTACTTACCATCCTGAAGTTCATAATAAGTTTCAAAAAATTTTAGAAAATGTAATATAACATTGGCTCCAGTTAACAAATTCAGCCTGGGTAATATTCTGTTAACTAACAATAAAGTTAACACCCCAGACAACAAAAAATCTGGAATTCATCAAATTGATTGCAAAGATTGCAACAGGATACATATAGGAAAAACAAAATGGAACTTGGAAACTCGTAAAAAAGAATACTTCAGAAATATAAAGATAGAGAAATTGAAAAATCAGCTATAGCAACACATAGTTTATTAGAACATCATAGAATTGAAAAAGAAGCAAAACTTTTGAAATATCTATCCAAACCTTTGGATTAACAGTTTGGGGAAAAATATATATTCAAAAAAACCATACGAGAACCATGAACTTTCGAGATTCCAGACGAACCGAGCTTGATTACATAGTTCTTCAAAAATACAACAGATGACAGTTTAGAAAATGATTCCTTCAAATGAACACGATGGCAGTTTAGAAAAGAATTCCTTCAAAAGAACACCAGATGGCAGTTTGGATAAATACCGGCAAAAGCAAAAATTGACAGTCGTGAAAATAACTGAGGATGGTGACAATGGTCGCTGATACTGCAGTGCTGTATTTAAAAAAAATAGAAGTATGAGGTATGAAGAAATCACGATTCATTTAATTCTTATGAATTAAACCTCATAATGTTAAAAATTCCCAAATTTGTTATATAAAAGGGTTCACTTCTTTACGCAATTCCTGTTATACGGACTTTTATTTTCCTTCAGAAAAAAAAGGCGTAAAACTTAAAAACTGAGGTGTAGTTATTAAAGCAGAGAAGATGATTAATTCAGCAAAATTTACAACATTTTAATATCCTAAACTTTTTACTCAAGTTCTTAACTCCTAGCCTATCGATCTTAGTGCCACAGGGAGCCACTAAGGCACACGGTATCTGTTTCTTCCTTCCACCTCTTGAGTTAAATTAGCGTATGATAAACAGTACCCTCTTCAGGAAAATTTACCAATCTTAACCTTTTCAACGCATCACTTAGTGTAATAAATATCAGACTCCCTGGAAACACAAATAAACCTCTTCGTTGTACTGACGCGTTTTATTCAATATTCCCCACGAATATCTGGGCATCTACATGGACCAACACCTACATGGACCTACCTGCAAGAAAGTGTTCTCAATTCTTCACTCCCTAATTAGTTTTAAAAACATCCTTCCTACAAAATTAAAACAAATAATTGTAATAAATAAATAAATAAATAAATAAAGCCTGATATGTCCCTTTAGGGCAAAGGCCTCCCTGTTAAGCTCTATTTGAGAGTGTCACCCGGTGAGCTACTCCGTGGTGAGAAGTTGACTTGGATGTAGCACTTGGTTTGTATACACTGTCTGTTCTGTGATTAGTTAATACACAGTTGGCTCTCCAACGTTCTCCAGCATTTCCTGCATCTGGCGACTCTGGACCATTGCGCCCCTGCTCGTTCTTTGAAGATGTCAGCCCATCGTCGTCTTGGTCTTCCGCGCTGTCTCTTGCCTGTGTACGGGTCCCACATGGTTGTTTTTATTGTCCACCTGTCGTCCTGTATTCTTGCGACGTGGCCTCCCCACTTCCATTTTTTCCTGATGGCTTGTTGTGCGGGATCAGTTGTTGAGGATATGGCTTGAAGTGTTGTATTCGAGATTCTGTCATTCAGAGTTATGCCTAAGATTTTCCTCTCCATTTTCCTTTTGTACAGACTCTTACAATGCAACACTTCTACTACTGCGACATATTACTGACTAATCTGACAACTGATCTATCTGATAGACTACAGCGTGCTCATAATGCGTGCATTCCATTTATATCCAATCTCCGTCGTTATGACCACGTGTCTCCTTCATTTCGGGCCTTATCATGGCTACGCCTAAAATGACAGATGTTGAGAGCAATAGCTGGATAAAATGAAACACGAAGACATAAGAACAGAACTTAATATATTTAATCTCTGTGAAAGAATAAAATATTATCAAAATTCTTATCTTCAGCACGTATTACGAACGAATGAACAGCGCATACCAAGAAGAATGTATAATTATAAACCAAAAGGGAGAAGATTGTTGGGAAGACCATTGAAGAGATGGAAGGACCAATTCGACCTATAATGAGATCGGAACAGGCCATTGGGCTTAATCCTTGTTGTTGTTGATGATGATGATGAACTTTACATTCACATACCTTACTATTCCAAATTCTGCACACATATTTACCAAATTATTTAACAACACGTTTTCAAAATTTATCGGTTCATCGCAATTTAGGAACAAGATCACAAGACTCTTCTTTACTTTTGATACCACAGCACAGGACATGTCTATACTCTGAATCTTACACAATATCTATGACTAGAGCATGGAACTCACTTCCCAGTCATGTCAGGGACTGTCAATCGCTATCATTATTTAAATCCAAATTAACTGATATCTTAAGTTCGACACAAGAAAACATTAACTGCATAACAACTATATAGAGCATTCCATTAATAATCATCTAGGAAGCTACTTACTTTATTTTATATCATTTTAATTTTATTATATTCTATGTTTTTGTTAGTATTAGCTAGTATTAGACCACACCATCTTTGTATCTTGATTAGTCTGTATTTTAATAATATCTTAAAATTGTAATATGTATGTACATGTTGCGCGTATGGGGAATGAAAGACGTGCATGGAAACTTCTTGTAGGAAAGCCAGAGGGAAAACGCCCAGTTGGTAGACCAAGAATGAGGTGGGAGAACAACATTAACTATGATTTGAGGGAAGTAGATTATACAGGGAATGATTGGAAAGCATTAGCTCAGGATAGGGATGTATGGAGAGCTTATGTCCGCGCGGCCATGAACCTTCGGGTTCGATAGTGCCAGTGAGTTAGTTAGTTAGTTAGTTATGTAATTTTTGTATAATTCTACTATTCGCTGAATGAATGGAAGAGAAGGCCTTATGGCCTTAACTCTGCCAGCTAAAAATAAAGCATTAATTGTTATTATTATTATTATTATTATTATTATTATTATTATTAAAATGCTAAAGCAGGGTATTCTGAAAAAAAAATGTTCCTGTATACAGAGTGTTTTAGAAAAAGTATTACAGACTTCTATGAATTGTAGAGAGGACTCAGTAGAGAAGAATTGTTCCAATCGGGAATCGCAGCCGGGGCCGCTGCGTGATTAGGCAGCACGCTACCTAGAGACCACAGCGGTGGATATATATATAAATTTTGATCGTGGTCATTTTCGGCTAGATTAGATTATCCAAGGAAAAAGTTCTCCTGAAGTAAACAGACGTTGGCCCCGAATCTGAAGATTTTGAGGCTCGTAATAGAAACTTAACCAGAAAAGAGAGGTCTCTAAGCAAAATTCACCAACCTTCATCATCCAAGTAATATATAAGTTGCCCACTAGATGTCTCATTGTGTTGTAGGAAAATAAGCGCAGCTAAATTAGCTTGTTGAGGAAGACTAAAAACAACTAAAGGTTAAAAAATGGAGACAGAAAGCTAGGAATAGTGAAGAATGGGCAGATATTATGAAGGAGGTCAAAGTTCTTAGAGGACCGTAGAACCAAAGGAAGTAGAAGAATAAATTAGCTTGATATAGAAGGAGAGGTTAAGCGCAGACTCTATGGGCCATAAAGTCAATAACTAACTAAGAAGATAAGATTGATGAAGATCCTTTTTTTTTTTTTTGGTTCAATGCCACCTGTTTGCAATTCGACATTCAGGTATTCTCTCATGGCATTGACGTATTTTTAACCACTTCTGAGGTTGGGGCGCCTGGAAGGCGGGGTTACACTGCCCCACTGATATAAAGTAATAATGATTAAATTAGTAGGCCTATATAAGGAATTAGTTTATATTTTATTTGGTAAATTATTTTTAGGAATTAGGCAAAGATTTATTCGCCTGTTTATCAAAAACATCGCTAGATGAGTGATGACGATGAGTAAAGATGCACCAGGGGAGGCCTTAAACCTAAACTTAAACTAATGAGGTGAATATGATATTGATGATAATGATGGCCAGATGATGTTCGGGAACCGTTTGGGCCTTAAAGTATCCTGACATTTGTCTTACAAGTGACGAAAAATCCTGAAAAAACCTCACCCAGGAAACCTGTCCCGAGCGGGGATCGAATCCGGGACAGTGCGGACAAGGCAGCACGCTATCTCGAAACCACAGCAGTGGACTCGCTGAGATCGTAATTCCTTCGGATTTCGCTAAAATACTTTGAATCGGAAAGGGGAAGAATTCAGAAGATAGCCCAAGAATGAGGTTGGGAAGTTATCGAGAGAGCGAATTATATAGAGAAAGACCGATATTTAATATTAAATTTATCACTTCTCACTAAATGACAAATTTAATCTGAAGACAAAAATATATGTCTATATCGGGATTTGAACCCAATATCTCTACCTAATAGCTTAAATCGTTAAAGCGCTGGCATGCAGAACCAGAGATATTGAGTTTAAATCCCGATTTAGGCATATATGTTTTCTCTTCAAAAATAAATAATAGTTTTAAAAAACTAAAACAACACGCTTTATTAGAAAACCGAGCTAGAAATTAAAAATAATTTAATTTCCAACACGCTTCGGATAAAATTTAAGTGGTCAAAAAAAAAATCATCTCCAACACATCTAGAATAAAACTAGAGTTATCTACATGAAACATAATTTTACCATCAAAAGCGTGGAGTGCTCTATATCAATTAATATATTTGATAATTTACCAAGAGCAGCATTCAACTACAAGCCAAGAGGTTCAAGGAATGTAGGAAGGCCAGTCAAAAGATGGACAGAACAACTGTGAGGCGGAACAGGCAATTTATGCCTAGCCCTTGAAGTGAAGAAGAAGAAGATATTTGATAATAAACAGATATTGGTGAAAGTAAAGTCTCTAAGAAGAAAACGTAAAAACCATAAAAAGCACCCCACGCCTTTGATGGTATTTTCTTTTGTAGACAACTCTAGTTTTATTCTACATGTGTTGGAGATGATTTTTTTGTTGACCACTTTAATTTTATCCCAAGAGTGTTGGAAATTAAAATTATTTTTCATTTTTTAGTTCGGTTTTCTAACAAAGCATGTTGTCTTAGTCTTTTAAACTATTATTTATTTTGGTTTTCTAATAAAGCGTGTCTTTTAGTTTTTTAAAACTATTATATTATTTTTTTTTATTTTTTTTTAGTTTGATTGTCATAAACCGGAATCCCATGAAAATGTATGGACGAAAAGTCGATAAGTCCGCAGCCTATTATACCGGTTTTTATTTTTTTGATGTCCTGATGATCCTGGCCAGGATCTTACAAACAATTTATGAAATTGTTGTATTGGCATTGGTCCTTTACAAGTATATAAAGTTTCAAGTCGATACAATGTTTTTAAGTGGATAAAAATCGTGTTCAAAGATTCACTTACATAGATATAAGCTAATATAAAGTGTGTAAAAGAGAAAAATTGCGAAAAATTTAGTCAGGAAAGGGAAGTATGTATAGCTTATGTCGGCGTGGTCATGAACCTTCGGCTTTGAAAATAATACTCAGTTAGTTACGTCAAGTTTGCATAATTCTTATTTTTTTAGCTAATAAACTTCTGACACTGGTAATTATAATGTTTTTATGTTTATCCAGTTGGCAAGCGTGCTGAATTGGGAAGTTGTGAAGAGTGTAGGATGTAAAATTAGATTTAGCCATCACAAATTACATTAATTTAGTTACATTAACATTGTTGACAATGTCTGTGGGTGTAGTAATTGGTGAAAACTCTGTCCTAGGTTCCAAGAACCGTTTTACATTTTCATATTCATGAGTTTGAAACTAGTGGATCTCGCCGAGAAGTGAGAGAAGCAGTCAGCCAACTTTATTTTCCAAAAATCCTCTGTTATAACTGAATTAAAATCCTCTGAACTACCGCTACTGAGATAAGAATTAGCTTCTAAGAAATTTTTATTTTTATTTATTTAGCCTGGTGGAGTTAAGGCCATGTGACCTCTTCCACTCACGAGGACAAACATATATTACATCAGAATATAACAATCATAATTAACTCTAATATCAAATACTAAATGAAGATTTGATCAATAAGATAATATCTATTATATTACTATCTATAATACAACCAGTTAATGATAGTTAAGATTAAGACTAAAACTAATAACAAAATGTATTCTAGCAAGATAAATTAAATTGTTGGTAGATCGTCCCTGTCTAATGTAGGGGCCTATATAAAAAAACAAAACAAAAATAATGATATATAGAAAACTAATTTTATGGGTAAACAATGTTTAAGAAAATAAAAATATTTGTTCATTTTAATATTATTTTCATAAATAATTAAATTTGTTAATTGTTAAAGTTAAAATCTATAAATGACATATACGAAAACAAGTGTAACTAAATTAGTATGGTTCAAATTCTTCCCTGTAGGGGAGAGCGCCTAAATCTCTGTTAAGCGAAACATGGGCTTACGAGATACAAGAAGATAATTGTTAAAATAATTCTATCAGAGAGGTGTATAAGTTAGTTTGTTATTAAATAAATCTTTAGTTTGTTTTTGAAGGTGTTAAATTCTGTATCAAAGAAATTCTGAATCAGAAGAAAATTCAAAAGACCTACAAATAAATAGTATGATAATTAAATGTATCGGAGAATTTAATTTAAATATATATATAATATAATATAAATATCTTGTTTATACGATAGATAAATCTGGTACTTGTGAAATAGGATATTACAATGTGGGGTTGGGAACTGTTTTTTACAGAAGTGAGGAAATGATTAAAAACCGAGCGATAGCGAGGTTCTCAATTTTCGAGATTCTGTAAAACGCTTCACAACCGTGTGTTTTACATTATTTTTTGCGCGATGGCGTTTTCAAAGTAATAAATAAAAGTAAAATAATAACATCTTTGTTGGAAATATTTGCGTTCATTATAAACAACTGACTAACGTTAACAGTCTGGCCAATATTTTACAGTAAATGCCGAAAATAATTTAATAGAGACTACAGCAGGCCGTGACACCAATCACTCATAAAATGGCGGCAAGTAAGAATTTATTGTTTTATATTGTTTTAAATGAAGTTCAGTTCATTTAAAATACAGTGATTTGTTTCGTATAATGTATATCAACACTATCTTTTGGATATATTTTTGTATAGGCTATACATTGTACGTAATATACTTAAAGAACAGTGGTTTTACTTCCCGCACTAGGTAGATAATTTGTAATATTGCAGTATAGTTATCTAGTTATGTATAGGTTGGCAACCCGAGATTTAGTAAATTTAACCTTCAATCATGGCCGCCATTCCTGTAAGTACGACAAAACGCGCTATGATATCACGCAAAATATGTATTATTAACAGAGTATGCAAGGAAGGCGATTAGATCCCTGAATGTTTTTTATGGAATAGGAATCTGACCAGAAAAATAGATTATATTAACCGTTAAATAGGTTATAATAACCGTTATAGGTTATATTAACCGTTAAATTGGTTATATTAACCGTTAAATAGGTTATATTAACGGTTAAATAGGTTATATTAACCGTTAAATAGGTTATATTAACGGTTAAATAGGTTATATTAACCGTTAAATAGGTTATATTAACGGTTAAATAGGTTATATTAACCGTTAAATAGGTTATATTAACGGTTAAATAGGTTATATTAACCGTTAAATAGGTTATATTAACGGTTAAATAGGTTATATTAACGGTTAAATAGATTATATTAACCGTTAAATAGGTTATATTAACCGTTAAACAGGTTATATTAACCGTTAAATAGGTTATATTAACCGTTAAACAGGTTATATTAACGGTTAAATAGGTTATATTAACCGTTAAACAGGTTATATTAACGGTTAAATAGGTTATATTAACCGTTAAATAGGTTATATTAACCGTTAAATAGGTTATATTAACCGTTAATTAGGTTATATTAACCGTTAAATAGGTTATATTAACCGTTAAATAGGTTATATTAACCGTTAAATAGGTTATACTAACGGTTAAATAGGTTATATTAACCGTTAAAGATTATATGAACCGTTAAATAGGTTATATTAACGGTTAAATAGATTATATTAACCGTTAAATAGGTTATATTAACGGTTAAATAGGTTACATTAACCGTTAAATAGGTTATATTAACGGTTAAATAGGTTACATTAACCGTTAAATAGATTATATTAACCGTTAAATAGGTTACATTAGCCGTTAAATAGGTTATATTAACCGTTAAATAGGTTACATTAACCGTTAAATAGGTTATATTAACGGTTAAATAGGTTATATTAACCGTTAAATAGGTTATATTAACGGTTAAATAGGTTATATTAACCGTTAAATAGATTATATTAACCGTTAAATAGGTTATATGAACCGTTAAATAGGTTATATTAACCGTTAAATAGGTTTTATTAACCGTTAAATAGGTTATATTAACGGTTAAATAGGTTATATTAACCGTTAAATAGGTTATATTAACAGTTAAAATAGGTTATATTAACGGTTAAATAGGTTATATTAACCGTTAAATAGGTTATATAACCGGTTAAATAGGTTATATTAACGTTAAATAGGTTATATTAACCGTTAAATAGGTTATATTAACGGTTAAATAGGTTATATTAACGGTTAAATAGGTTATATTAACGGTTAAATAGGTTATATTAACCGTTAAATAGGTTATATTAACCGTTAAATAGATTTATTAAAACCGTTAAATAGGTTATATTAACCGTTAAATAGGATTATATTAACCGTTAAATAGGTTATATTAACCGTTAAATAGGTTATATTAACCGTTAAATAGGTTATATTAACGGTTAAATAGGTTATATTAACCGTTAAATAGGTTATATTAACCGTTAAATAGGTTGTATTAACCGTTAAATAGGTTATATTAACCGTTAAATAGATTATATTAACCGTTAAATAGGTTATATTAACCGTTAAATAGGTTGTATTAACGGTTAAATAGGTTATATTAACCGTTAAATAGGTTATATTAACCGTTAAATAGGTTATATTAACCGTTAAATAGGTTATATTAACCGTTAAATAGGTTATATTAACCGTTAAATAGGTATATTTTAACCGTTAAAAAGTTAGTATTAACCGTTAAATAGATTATATTAACCGTTAAATAGATTATATTAACCGTTAAATAGATTATATTAACCGTTAAATAGATTATATTAACCGTTAAATAGATTATATTAACCGTTAAATAGGTTATATTAACCGTTAAATAGGTTATATTAACCGTTTAAATAGGTTATATTAACGTTAAATAGGTTATATTAACGGTTTAATAGGTTATATTAACCGTTAAATAGGTTATATTAACCGTTAATAGGTTATATTAACCGTTAAATAGGTTATATTAACCGTTAAATAGGTTATATTAACCGTTAAATAGGTTATATTAACCGTTAAATAGGTTATATTAACCGTTAAATAGGTTATATTAACCGTTAAATAGGTTATATTAACCGTTAAATAGGTTATATTAACGGTTAAATAGGTTATATTAACCGTTAAATAGATTATATTAACCGTTAAATAGGTTATATTAACGGTTAATAGTTACTTTAACCGTTAAATAGGTTATATTAACGGTTAAATAGGTTACATTAACCGTTAAATAGGTTATATTAACGTTAAATAGGTTAACATTAACCGTTAAATAGATTAATTAACCGTTAAATAGGTTACATTAACCGTTTAAATAGGTTATATTAACCGTTAAATAGGTTACATTAACCGTTAAATAGGTTATATTACGGTTAAATAGGTTACATTAACCGTTAAATAGGTTATATTAACGGTTAAATAGGTTATATTAACCGTTAAATAGGTTATATTAACGGTTAAATAGGTTATATTAACCGTTAAATAGGTTATATTAACGGTTAAAATAGGTTATATTAACCGTTAAATAGGTTATAGTATTAAAGGTTAAATAGTTATATTAACCGTTAAATAGGTATATTAACGGTTAAATAGGTTATATTAACCGTTAAATAGGTTATATTAACCGTTAAATAGGTTATATTAACCGTTTAAATAGGTTATATTAACGGTTAAATGGTTATATTAACCGTTAAATAGGTTATATTACCGTTAAATAGGGTTATATTAACCGTTAAATAGATTATATTAACCGTTAAATAGATTATATTAACCGTTAAATAGATTATATTAACCGTTAAATAGATTATATTAACCGTTAAATAGATTATATTAACGGTTAAATAGGATTATATTAACCGTTTAAATAGGTTATATTAACCGTTAAATAGGTTAATACTAACGCGTTAAATAGATTATATTAACCGTTAAATAGGTTTATATAACCGTTAAATAGGTTATATTAACGGTTAAATAGGTTATATTAACCGTTAAATAGGTTATATTAACGGTTAAATAGGTTATATTAACCGTTAAAATAGGTTATATTTACGGTTAATAGGTTATATATTAACCGTAAATAGGTTATATTAACGGTTAAATAGGTTATATTTACGGTTAAATAGATTATATAACGGTTAAATAGGTTATATTAACCGTTAAATAGAGTATATTAACCGTAATAGATTATATTAACCGTTAATAGATTATATTAACCGTTAAATAATTATATTAACGGTTAAATAGATTATATTAACCGTTAAATAGGATTATATTAACGGTTAAATAGGTTATATTAACCGTTAAATAGGTTATATTAACCGTTAAATAGGTTAATTAACCGTTAAATAGAGTTATATTAACCGTTAAATAGGTTATATTAACCGTTAAATAGGTTAATTAACCGTTAAATAGGTTATATTAACCGTTAAATAGGTTGCATTAACGGTTAAATAGGTTATATTAACCGTTAAATAGATTATATTAACCGTTAAATAGGTTATATTAACCGTTAAATAGGTTATATTAACGGTTAAATAGGTTATATTAACCGTTAAATAGGTTATATTAACCGTTAAATAGATATATAACCGTTTTAAATAGATTATATTAACCGTTAATAGGTTATATTAACCGTTAAATAGGTTATATTAACCGTTAAATAGGTTATATTAACGTTCCATAGGTTATATTAACCGTTAAATAGATTATATTAACCGTTAAATAGGTTATATTAACCGTTAAATAGGTTATATTAACCGTTTAAATAGATTATATAACGTTAAATAGGTTATATTAACGGTTAAAATAGGTTATATTAACCGTTAAATAGGTTATATTAACGTTAAATAGGTTATATTAACCGTTAAATAGATTATAATAACCGTTAAATAGGTTATATTAACCGTTAAATAGGTTATATTAACCGTTAAATAGGTTATATTAACCGTTAAATAGGTTATATTAACCGTTAAATAGGTTATATTAACCGTTAAATAGGTTATATTAACCGTTAAATAGGTTATATTAACCGTTAAATAGATATTATATAACCGTAAATAGGTTATATTAACGGTTAAAAATAGATTATATTAACCGTTAAATAGGTTATATTAACCGTTAAAATAGGTATATTAAACGTTAAATAGATTATATTAAGCGTTTAAATAGGTTATATTTAAACGTTAAATAGGTTGATATAACCGTAAATAGATTATATTAACGGTTAAATAGGTTATATTAACCGTTAAATAGATTATATTAACCGTTAAATAGATTATATTAACCGTTAAATAGATTATATTAACCGTTAAATAGGTTATATTAACCGTTAAATAGATTATATTAACCGTTAAATAGGTTATATTAACCGTTAAATAGATTATATTAACGGTTTAATAGGTTATATTAACCGTTAAATAGATGTATATTAACCGGTTAATAGGTTATATTAACCGTTTAAATAGATTATATTAACCGTTAAATAGATTATATTAAACCGTTAAATAGATTATATTACCGTTAAATAGGTTATATTAACCGTTAAATAGATTTATATTAACCGTTAAATAGGTTATATTAACCGTTAAATAGATTATATTAACCGTTAAATAGGTTATATTAACCGTTAAATAGATTATATTAACCGTTAAATAGGTTATATTAACCGTTAAATAGATTATATTAACCGTTAAATAGGTTATATTAACCGTTAAATAGGTTATATTAACCGTTAAATAGGTTATATTAACCGTTAAATAGGTTATATTAACCGTTAAATAGGTTACATTAACCGTTAAATAGGTTATATTAACCGTTAAATAGGTTACATTAACCGTTAAATAGGTTATATTAACGGTTAAATAGGTTACATTAACCGTTAAATAGTTATATTAACGGTTAAATAGGTTACATTAACCGTTAAATAGATTATATTAACCGTTAAATAGGTTACATTAACCGTTAAATAGGTTATATTAACCGTTAAATAGGTTACATTAACCGTTAAATAGATTAGATTAACGGTTAATTAGGTTACATTAACCGTTTAAATAGATTATATTAACGGTTAAATAGGTTACATTAACCGTTAAATAGATTATATTAACGGTTAAATAGGTCTACATTAACCGTAAAGTAGATTATATTAACGGTTAAATAGGTTGCATTAACCGATAAGTAGGTATATTAACGGTTTAAAAGGTAAATTTAACCGTTATATAGGTTTTATTAACGGGTAAATAGGTAATAACACGTTAAATCGATTTAATTAACCGTAAATAGATTATATTAACAGGTAAATAGTTGTATTAACCGTTAAATAGGTTATATTAACCGTTAACTAGATTATATTAACCGTTAAATAGGTTATATTAACCGTTAAATAGGTTTATATTAACCGTTAAAAGGGTTGTATTAACCGTTAAATAGATTATATTAACCGTTAAATAGGTTCTATTAACCGTTAAATAGGATATATTAACCGTTAAATAGGTTATATTAACCGTTAAATAGATTTATATTAAACGTTAAATAGGTTATATTAACCGTTAAAGAGATTTATATAACCGTTAAATAGGTTATATTAACCGTTAAATAGGTTATTATTAAACCTTAAATATGTTATATTAACCGTTAAATCAGGTTACATTAACCGTTAAATAGATTACATTAACCGTTAACTAGATTATATTAACCGTTAAATAGGTTACATTAACCGTTAAATAGGTTATATTAACGGTTAAATAGGTTACATTAACGGTTAAAGAAGTTATATTAACGTTAAAATAGGTTACATTAACCGTTAAATAAGATTATCTTAACCGTTAAATAGGTTACATTAACAGTTTAAATA
The DNA here is from genome assembly GCA_030220185.1 of Diploptera punctata. Classification (NCBI taxonomy): domain Eukaryota; kingdom Metazoa; phylum Arthropoda; class Insecta; order Blattodea; family Blaberidae; genus Diploptera; species Diploptera punctata. The sequence continues at coordinate 229,987 of JASPKZ010007437.1, forward strand.
GGTTATTTTAAACGGTTTAAATAGGTTATATTAACCGTTTAAATAGATTATGTTAACGGTTAAATAGGTTACATTAACCGTTAAATAGATTATATTAACGGTTAAATAGGTTACATTAACCTTTAAATAGATTATATTAACGGTTAAATAGGTTACATTAACCGTTAAGTAGGTTATATTAACGGTTAAATAGGTTACATTAACCGTTAAGTAGGTTATATTAACGGTTAAATAGGTTACATTAACCGTTATATAGGTTATATTAACGGTTAAATAGGTTACATTAACCGTTAAATAGATTATATTAACCGTTAAATAGATTATATTAACCGTTAAATAGATTGGATTAACCGTTAAAATAGGTTATATTAAACGTTAAAATAGATTATATTAACCGTTAAATAGCTGATATTAACCGTTAAAATAGGTTATATTAACCGTTTAAATAGGTTATATTAAACCGTTAAATAGGTTATAATTAACCGTTAAATAGGTTATATTAACCGTTATATAGGTTATAGAAACCGTTAAATAGGTTATATTAACCGTTATTATAGGTTATATTAACCGTTAAATAGGTTATATTAACCGTTAAATAGGTTATAATTAACCGTTAAAAAAAATAGGTTATATTAACCGTTAAATAGATTTATATTAATCGTTAAATATATTAATATGAACCGTTAAATAGAGTTATATTAACCGTTAAATAGATTATATTAACCGTTAAATAGATTATATTAACAGCTTAAATAGGTTATATGAAACGTTTAAATAGATTATATTAACCGTTAAATAGATGTATTATTAAACGTTAAATAGATTATATTAACCGTTAAATAGATTATATTAAAGGTTAAATAGGTTATATTAACCGTTACAATAGATTATATTAACGGTTAAATAGATGATATTAACGGTTAAATAGGTTATATTAACCGTTAAATAGATTATATTAACCGTTAAATAGATTATAATAACCGTAAAAAAGGTTATAGTAAACCGTTAAATAGATTATATTAACCGTTAAGTAGATTATATTAACCGTTAAATAGATTATATTAACCGTTAAATAGCTTATATTAACGGTTAAATAGGTTATATTTAACGTTAACTAGATTATATTAACGGTTTCATAGGTTATATTAACCGTTAAATAGATTAGATTAAACGTTAAATAGATTATATTAACCGTTAAATAGATTATATTAACCGTTAAATAGGTTATATTAACCGTTAAATAGAATATATTAACCGTTAAATAGGTTATATTAACCGTTTAAATAGATTATATAAACCGTTAAATAGATTATATTAACCGTTAAATAGAATTATATTAACCGTTAAATAGATTATAGTAACCGCTAAATAGATTATATTAACGGTTCAATAGGTTATATTAACCGTTAAATAGATTACATTAAACGTTTAAATAGATTATATTAACCGTTAAAATAGGTGACATTAACCGTTAAATAGATTATATTAACCGTTAAATAGATTACGTTAAACCGTTAAATAGATTATATTAACCGTTAAAGAGATTACATTTACCGTTAAATAGGTTATATTAACCGTTAAATAGAGTACATTAACGGTTAAATAGATTAATTAACCGTTAAATAGATTATATTAACCGTTAAAATAGATTATATTAACCGTTTAAATAGGATTATATTAACCGTTAAATAGATTATATTAACCGTTAAATAGATTATATGAACGGTTAAATAGGATATATTAAACCGTGAAATAGGTTATATTAACGTTTAAATAGGTTATATTAACCGTTAAATAGATTATATTAACCGTTAAATAGATTATATTAACCGTTAAATAGGTGGGGGGGGGGCTATATAACCGTTAAATAGACTATATTAACGGTGAAATAGGTTATATTAACAGTTAAATAGATTATATTAACCGTTAAATAGATTATATAAACGGTTAAATAGATTATATTAACCGTTAAATAGATTGATATTAACCGTTAAATAGATTATATTAACCGTTAAATAGATTATATTAACCGTTAAAAGGATTATATTAACCGTTAAATAGATTATATTAACCGTTAAATAGATTATATTAACCGTTAAATAGATTATATTAACCGTTAAATAGATTATATTAACCGTTAAATAGATTATATTAACGGTTAAATAGATTATATTAACCGTTAAATAGATTATATTAACGGTTAAATAGATTATATTAACCGTTAAATAGATTATATTAACGGTTAAATAGATTATATTAACCGTTAAATAAGATTATATTAACCGTTAAATAGATTATATTAACCGTTAAATAGATAATATTAACAATAATAGGGAAGTATACTTATATCTTGGATTCAGAGAGCTGGACCATAAATGAAAGGATGCAGAAAAGAGTCTTCGGCAGTAGAAATGGATGGATTATGGAGAAGTCATGAGAATATCCAGGCTACAAAATATTAGAAATAAATATATTAGACAAGAAAATGGACGCACAAGAAACTGTTATCGAAAGGATAAACAAAGAGAGCTCTACAGTGGTATGGACATGGACAACGAGATGTCGCAAGACCAGTGGCCTGAACAGGTGTTAGATTGGATTGGTACCAGGCAGAAGGAAAGAGGAGGAGAAGCAGAAGAACATGGTGTGAGGGAATATATGATGCAATGATGAAAAGGAATATGGGAAAGAAGGGCAAAGGGAATATAGGAATCTTTGGAAAGCGTGTTCCCTCTGGTTTTCCTATAACAAGTTTACTTGCCCCTCTTCCATTCCCCTTTCGTTCCAAATGTCCTTCCCATCGCAGTCTACGAGACTTAAACTCTTCTTATTATATTTGCCTTCCTATACATACCATGTAGCTCATTATTAAGTAGCTTTCTCCATTCACATGTCTATTCATCTCTCTTTTTGGCCCAAAAATTGTTCTAAGAACTGTATTCTCAAATACTTGTAATCTCCTTTTCCGTCCCTTGAAGTAAGAGTCCATGTTTCGCATCCATCTAATCTAAAGGGTAGAATAAAAGATTTATATATATTTCAGTTTTAACGTTTTTTGAAAGGAGTTGTGACAACAGTCACAGTACTGCATAATGCGTGCATTCGATTTATTATTCAATCTCCGTCGTTATGACCACGTGTCTACTTCATTTCAGGCCTTATCCTGGCTACGCCTAAATGACAGAAGAACTTTACATTCACATACCTTACTATTCCAAAGTCTGCACACATCTTTACCAAGTTATTTAACAACACGTTTTTAAACATTTATCGGCTCATCACAATTTAGGAACAAGATCAGAAGACTCTTTCTTACTTTTGATACCACAACACAGGGACCTGTCTATACTCTGAAATCTACCACTAAATCTATGGCTAGATCATCGGAAACACACGTCCCAGTCATGTCAGGGACTGTCAATCGCTATCGTTATTTAAATCCAAATTAACTGATATCTTAAGTTCGACACAATGAAAACATTAAACTGCATAACAACTATATAGAGCATTCCATTAATAATCATGTAGGAAAGTACTTACTTTATTTTATATCATTTTAATTTTATTATATTCTATGTTTTTGTTAGTATTAGCTAGTATTAGATTACAACATCATTGTATTTTGTTTAGTCTGTATTTTAATAATCATCTTAACATTGTAATATGTACGTAATTTTTGTATAATTTTACTATCGCTTCGCTGGTTTAGGGGAAGAGAAGGCCCTTATGGCCTTAACTCTGGCAGATTAAAATAAATCATGATTATTATATTATTATTATTATTAATAGCATGCATTTCCAGAATTGAGCCTATTGTTTTATTTCTTTGGGACATCGCATTCCTGTTTGTTATTATTGTTTATAGGTATTTGAATTTCAAACAGACTTCAGAGAAACCCTGTATTTATTTAATAGCAGTTTCTGAGCAGGAGGTAACGAACAGAATAAAAATAGATCATGGAATCACTTCAAATTATACAAATACATCGACACAAAGCCACCATTTTGTAATAAATAACTTTTGTTGTTCCCATTTAATAACAGTAGAGTACAAAGCATTTTGAAATGTTTTTGCCAAGAGTTGTGTGAATTATTGCCAATGAAACAAAACGGGAACAAAAGGTCAAGTCTTTTAATAGTCGTGAACCATATTTTACTAGTGTCCGTGAAATTTATAGTCCTCTCTTTGCAGAGGGCCATTCAAAGTGCATTAAGTTTGTTTGCAGGAGCATACATGCTCATAGCCACTGCGTCAGCTGGAATTGTCAGGTATACGTGCCTTGTTCCAATATAAAAAAAATTGAAAATAGAAAAAGACGTGCCTTCACAGTACAGGATCTGAACTACCGTTTCTGAAAGAAAATCACATCGAAAATCATGTACGTGTTTGTTGTTTTAAACGCTTCTCCGATATCTGGGGTTGGCGTCATTTTATGTCGTAATTGTTATTTTAAGGGACCGCACGTTGTGAGAAGAGATAAAAAAAGTAGAACTGAGGCAAAGAATTATACCTAACTAACTCACTAACATTGCTGACCCCGTAGGTTCATGTCCGTGTGGACATACGCTATCCATACACCCCTTCCTGAGCTAATTTTTCCAATCATTCATTGTATAAATCTACTTCCCTAGTAATCATGGTTAATATTATTCTCCCACCTCATTCTCGGTCTACCAACTAAGAGTTTTCTCTCTGGTTTTCCTGCAAGAAGTTTATGTGCTCCTCTTTCATGCCCAATTCGAACCATATGTCCTGTTGATTGCAGTGTACGAGACTTAACTGTTCTTATTCTAGGCAATCTGCTTTTCTATAAAGACCAGGTAGTTCAGTGTCAAGCAGTCTTCTCCATACGCCTGTCTGTTCATCTCTCTTTCGTCAAAAAAAATTCCTAATCTAATACATAAAAATGAATGTTTGTTTGTTGGTTTGTTTGTTTGTTCGTACTTTATCTCGGCCATACCGTTGATCCGATTGTGTTGGGGTTTCTTGCAAAATGTTCAGCAGATACCCGGGATGAACATAGGCTATAAGAGAGTTGTGATACTCAACTCCTACACCCTTAAAAATCTCCCTTTGTAATGGAAAACGTGAAAAAAGTACCTCGTTGGACATTTAAATGGCTTACGCTGCCTAGGACTATAGGCCTTACAAATACATAAAATTAATGTACACAGAATTGAATATCTCAAAAAGCTCTACAAAAAAGTCCGCGACAGCATATGTTCATCTCTTACGGATAACTCACAATAACCATTTTTGTCTTTCATTGATGCCAAGAAGATCGAGACAAGTACGTAGATTACTGTGCAGGTATAGCACCACATGGCGGGTATTCTTTTACGGATAACTCATAATAACGAATTTTGTCTTTTAGCTCATATATGCCAAGAAGATCGAGGTAAGTAGATTCTCGGGCAACACCGGGTAATCAGCACGGGGTATCTAAAAAAGATATAAAATTATAATTATGTTTTCTTCTACTTATTCAACTAAACATAAAATGACATTAATTTTCATTTATTTAGACGCAGCAGTGCACGCTGGGTATTAGCTAGTAATATATATATTTTTTTCAAATACAATTTTCTTGTATTTTATTGTAAGCCTATGTTTTCCCTTTACAGTAGTAGTAGGACTTTATTAGACAAAAAGTAAGATATTTACAAAATTATTTACAAATATGGGTCGCACGGGCAGTAAGCCGTACGTGCTGTTGACAGTCCGTTACAATAAAGTAATATTTGGTAATAGTATAAAGAAAAACAAAAAGAAAACAGTAATGTTACAATTACCAGAAATAAAACACAACAATATTACAATTACATAATAATACAATAACATTATACATTAATTATGGACAAAACGCGGAAAATAAGAACAACACTTATTCAGGAATAAATAAATATGTTAGCAAGTTGTAATGCTATTAATTCTTAATAATTCTACATAACTAAGTTAATGTATAATGTAATTGTATTGATATCCGTACGTGCTGTTGACAGTCCGTTACAATAAACTAATAATTGGTACTAGTGTAAAGAAAAATAAACAACAAAAACAGCAATAACATTACAATTACATAAAGAAAACACAATAATATTACAATTAAGTAATAACACAATAGCATTATACACAAACATTAACAATACAATTACATAAAGAAAACACATTAATATTACAATTAAATAATAACACAATAGCATTATACACTAAAAAAACATTAACATTACAATTACATAAAGAAAACACAATAATATTACAATTAAATAATAACACAATAGCATTATACACTAAAAAAACATTAACATTACAATTACATAAAGAAAACACATTAATATTACAATTAAATAATAACACAATAGCATTATACACTAATTAATTTATATATAATTGTTAATAATTAATGGTATTGCATTTTGATAACATATATTTATTCATGAATGAGTGTTAGAGATTTAGGTGCTCTCCCCCTACAGGGAAGAATTTGAACCATACTAATTTTGTTGCACTTGTTTTCGTATATATGTCATTTTTGAGTGGTCCGTGGTCAGCGTTCCGCCTCATACTGACATCTAGGAAACCAAGGTAGTACTAGGACGGGAAAATTCGGTAAATTTTGCTTAGAGACCTTTTCATTCAGGACCTTTTACGAGCCTGAAAATCTTCAGACTCGGGGCCCACGGCTTCAAGTCCCTCCCGGAGGACTTGCCCCTTGGATTTTTCCGTCCTAAAAAATCCATCGACCCCGGCCGGGTTTGAACCCGCGACCCTCGGGACCAGAGACAAATTAAGTTTACTCAAATTTAACAAAAGAATTATTTTTGCGCGATAGTGCGTTTTGTCCTACTTACCAACAATGGCGACCATTATTGATAGTTCAACTTCCTACATTTAGGGATTGCCAACCTAAATAACTATACTGTAATAATACATTTACATCCACGTATGGGAAGTAAATATAGACAATGCAACCCTAATTGAAGAAGCTATGCAGATGCCGTGGCATTCAATATGGACGCTGCATTCTGTAGATGAAAAAGTTGAGACACTAAATGACTTTATACTACAATTATACAACAGACATGCCCCACCAAAAACTAAACTCGTGAAACGACGCCCTGCACCCTGGATGACTCTTTCAATTCGTAACTTGATGACTGATAGAGACGCAGCACATAAGAAATATAGACTCAACAAAACAGACACAAGTCTCACTCAATATAAACAGTTACGTAACAAGACAAATCAAGCTATAAGAAACGCCAAACTTAGACATTTATACAACCTAACAAATACCAATACTTCAGAAATCTGGAAAAACTTGAATAGAATGGGAATTGGGAGAAAAGACACACAGGTAGACAAATTACCTGTTTCCCTGGACACACTCAATAATCACTTCACAGGTATAACTACTACTCCAAAGGATAAAGAACAAACAATAAATGAATTATCACTGACAAATCAACCCGACAGAGAACATTTCCACTTCTCATATGTTACAGACTACGACGTAAAGAAAGCCATCATGCGAATAAAAACCAAAGCAGAAGGAACTGACCGTATAAATATTACTTTACTGAATAAAATAATCGAAGCTATACTACCTACTATAACTCATATTTTTAACTCCTCACTACAAACGTCTACATATCCCTCATTGTGGAAACAAGCCCTCGTACGTCCACTGCCTAAAGTTAAAACGCCCTCAACCCCGAACGACTTTCGACCCATTAGCATTTTACCTACTCTTTCAAAAGCTCTGGAACGATTAGTCCATAAACAACTGACTGAATACCTAAATGATTACAACCTTCTAGATCAATTTCAGTCAGGCTTCAGGACAGACACAATACAAATACTGCTCTACTAAATATTTGCGAAGACATACGCGAAGCTGCTGATAATCGAAAACTTACCATTCTTACATTACTGGACTTTAGTAAAGCATTCGACACGGTAGACTTGGACTTATTGTTGCATAAACTTTAAAAACCTCTTACTCTCTGATAGTGCCACGAAATGGTTCAATTCCTACCTTCATGAGCGCCAGCAATCTGTTATAGGAAATCATACATTATGTTCTTCTTGGTCCTTCCGTAAAGCTGGGGTTCCACAGGGTTCGGTACTTGGACCTTTGCTTTTTTCAATCTACATAAATGACATATCTAACTCCCTAAAGCATTGCAAACATAATTTATTTGCAGACGACATGCAAATCTACATCCACACAGACAAATATTCACTAAATGACGCTGTTGCCAAAATTAACGAGGATCTTGACTCACTAAAATGACTTGGACAGTTAAATATGGACTGCAATTAAATCCTACAAAGTCACAATCAATCATTATGGGTCATCAGAGACTATTATCTACAATTAACCTAAACACAGTTTCGCATGTGTCACTAAATGGAGTTCAAATCCCTTATAGTGAGACAGTAAAAATTCTAGGAGTATTTATTGACAAAAACTTAAATTGGAATAACACAAATAAACCATACATGCAAAACAGTCTTCTCAATAATACATTCATTAAATCGTGTACGAAATTGTTTGCCATTCGCCCTTAGGAAAATGTTAGTAGAAAACACTTGCAATGCCCCATTTTTGATTATTGTGACACTCTTTTTACAGACTTAAATATTATTTCCACTCAAAGACTTCAACGTGTTCATAATTCTTGCGCACGTTTTATTTGTGGTATTCGCAAATTTGACCATGTTACACCGTCCCTGGAACAATTATCGTGGTTTCGTCTAAGAGATCGTAGAACTGTCCATTCCCTATCCCTTCTCTATAAAATACTTCACACATCATCGCCTAATTATTTATCACGCCGCTTCATCAGACTATCCGACACACATAATCTTGACACTCGATCCCATCAGCACATTGTCCTTTATATCCCGCCTCATCACACTGTATATTATTCATTATCTTTTACGGTGTCACTTACCAAAACATGGAATTCCCTTCCACCCTATGTCAGAGACTGTCAAACTATAACATCCTTCAAAAACAAACTAAAGAATTATTTAATAACAAACTGACTTATACACCTCACTGATAGTATTCTTTTAGCAATATTAATATATTTAATTATTTATGTAAATAATATTAAGAATAACAAATATTTTTATTTGTTTTGTTTTAAATATTGTATAATCGTAAAAATTAGTTTTCTATATCTCATTATTTTCCTGTTTTTTATATACACTAGACAGGGACAATTTAATATGTCTTGCTTGTATACATTTTATTATTAGTTTTAGTCTTAATTTTAACTAATATTAACTGGTTGTATTATAGATCGTAATATGTATATTAGATATTATCTTTTGATCAAATTTTTACTTAGTGTTTAATATTAGAGTTAATTAACATTGTTATATTCTTATGTAATATATGTTTGTCCTGGTGAGTGGAAGAGAAGGCCACATGGCCTTAACTCCACCAGGCTAAATAAATCTTAAATCTTAAATCTTAAAATCTTAAAAACCACTGCCCTTTTTGTAGCCTATACTACGTACAATGTATATACTAAAAATATCCAAACGGTAGTGTTAATATACATTATACGAAACAAATCACTGTATTTTAAATCAACTGAACTTTATTTGAAACAACATAAAAAATAAATTCGGTTCTTGTGGCCATGTTATCAATAATTGTTCTCACGGCCTCCTGTTGTTTCAACTAATAAACATTGGCCACACTGTTAACGTTAGTCAGTTGTTTATAATGAACGAAAATATTTCCAACAAAGATGTTATTATTTTACTATTATTTATTATTTTGAAAACACCATCGCGCTAAAAAATAATGTACAACGCACGTTTGTGAAGTGTTTTACAGAATCTCGGAAATTAAAAAACCGAGCGAAAGCGAGGTTTTAAACATTTTTCCTCGATTCTGTTAAAACCACTTCCCAACCTCGCATCGTAATATACTAAGTAATACTGAGTGGCACTATCAAACCCGTAGGTTCATGGCCGCGCGGATATAAGCTCTTCATACATCCCTATCCTGAGTTATTGCTTTCCAATCATTCCCTGTATAATCTACTTCGCTCAAATCATAGTTAATGATATTCTCCCACCTCATTCTTGGTCTACCAACTGGGCGTTTTACCTTTGGTTTTCCTACAAGAAGCTTCTTTCATTCCCCTACGTGCCACACGTCCTGCTCATCGCAGTCTACGAGACTTAACTGTTCTTATCATATCTGGCTTCCTATACAGACCATGTAGTTCACTGTTATGTAATCTTCCCCATTCACCTGTCTGTTCATCTCTCTTTGGTCGAAAAAATTTCCTAAGAACTTTATTCTCAAATACTCGTAATCTACTTTCCTCCCTTAAAGTAAGAGTCCATGTTTCGCATCCATATAATATAACTGGTAGAATAATAGTTTTATATATTTTCAGTTTAACGTTTTTTAAAAGGAGTTGGGACATCAAAAGTCTCTGTAATGCATAATAGCATGTATTTCCAGAATTGAGCCTATGTTTAATATCTTTGTGCAATTCATTCCGATCCGATTGAGGGTCTTTCCACTTTTCAGTGGTTGCCCTTTTACCAGCCGGCTGCTGGCCCTTCACATCCACATGTGTCAATCACAGAGGTAGATCATCAACAGCCAGTGTAGGGGTGACATGTGGTTAGCATGTCGAGTCCCCCAGCCGTTATAGCTGGTTCCTCAACCTGGAGCCGCTACTTATTGTAGCTACCCAATTGCCTCACGATGCTGGGTGGGCACCGGTCCCATACTGGCCGAAATACCATGAGAAAATTTCTTCCCCCATGGAGACTCGAACGAGCGCAAATCCCGTAGCTCTGCGCCAAGGCTTCCTACCTTAACCGCTCGACTACTTTATTCTCACATACCTGTAATCTCCCTTCCTCCCTTAAAGTAAGAGTCCATGTTTCGCATCCATATAATATAACTGGTAGAATAATAGTTTTATATATTTTCAGTTTAACGTTTTTTGAAAGGTGTTGGGACATCAAAAGTCTCTGTAATGCATAATAGCATGTATTTCCAGAATTGAGCCTATGTTTAATTTCTTTCTGCAATTCATTCCTATTTGTAATTATTGTTTCTAGGTATTTGATTCGCTCACTTCAAAGAACTCAGCTGAATATTTTTTTTATTCCCTGCTTCCACGTGTTTCGGTTGATTCAAAGTGCGTCCCGCAAGTTGCAATATTTTATTATGAAACGTAAGGCGCACAGATATAAATGTGAAGTTTTCAAGAACAATTCAAGTAGAATTTGTACATAGAAGTGCAATTAAATTGCAGAGCATTAACCCTTAAATTGACAAAACACAAATCTCTTCTGTTGGTTATTTAAATTATGCGGACCGCAGTGAAAACCGAATCTTGTATAACTGTTGTTATTAGGTATATTATATAATTAGACACACATTTAGTTGGTTTCTTTTTGTTCGTTTTATTCTGATTTATTTAAATTGTCAAATTAATTAAACCAACTGATGTATCCAAAAGGATACATTACGAATTTAAGGGTTAAACTGCAAGGGAGTCAGTACAATAAAACTCAGTCCCGCCAACTTGACAGATTTAATTACGCTGCGCGATTACAAACAGGACTCTGTGTGCCACATGAATTCAACAATTTTATATTCACTCGCAACTAATTACCTTACAGAATTATTTCCCACACAATTCAACATCGAGTATGTAAAAGTTCGAATGTAAAAAAAGGTCCATTATGCAGTAACTCCGTAAATTATTCCAGTTCCTCAAAAATTGTAACGTATGGTCTATTAAATAACTAACTAACCGTAGGTTCATGGCCTCACGGAAATAAGCTCTCCATTCATGCCCATACTGAACTAATGTTTTCCGATCATTCCCTGTATAATGTGCTTAACTCAAATTATGCTTAATGTTATTCTCCCACCTCATTCTTGGTCTACCAACTGGCCGTTTTCCTCCTGGTTTTCCTACAAGAAGCTTCCATGTACGTCTTTCATTTCCCATTAGTGCCACATGTCCTGCCCATCGCAGTCTACCATACTTAACTGTACTTATTATATCTGGCTTCCTATAGAGACCATGTAGTTCATTGTTATGTAGTTTTCTGCATTCACCTGTCTGTTCATCTCTATTTGGTCCAAAAATTTTCCTAAGATCTTTATTCTCAAATACTCGTAATCTCCTTTCTTCCCTTAAAGTAAGAGTCCATGTTTCGCATCCATATATATAACTGGTAGAATAATACAGTTAGGTTATATTTATATATGTTCTGTTTAAGGCTTTTTGAAAGTTGAGACAACAAGAGTCCCTGTAATACATAATACAGTAAAACCTGTCTGTGAAGGAACATGGATGTTCCTTAAATATATTTCCGTCTTGGAAGTTTTCCTTCTTATAAAGGGTTCCCAAATTACAAAAAAATATTTAGAGTACTACAGTATCTGCACCACAAATATAAATAATTAATATTAAAAAAGAGATTACTCGCATTTTTAGTTAATTTCACTTCCCCCATAGCTGTAGTAAGGTAGGCTGTCTATTTTAGTCACAGCACATAAGCACAGTCACCTAAGCAAGGGTATCTCTGCAATACAATGGCAACACAAGAAGGTAAACCGATATAATGCAGAAGCGTCATATGCAGAATTGTCACGTGTGGTCATTAATACTGTAATTAGAACGTGCTTAAGAATAATTTTCCGTCTTACTGAGGTGAAAATTAACTATTGGTACTTTAAAAACCACTCCGTTTCCGCGTTATGAAGGTTTCCGTCTTATACAGGAGAATTTTTCATATAAAATCGTACCGTTCTGCAGGTTTTTTCCGTCTCCACAGGTTTCCTTCTTATAGAGGTTCCGGCTAAGACAGGTTTTACTGTAACGTGCATTTCAAGAATTGAGCCTATGTTTAATTTCTTTGTCCATCTCATTCCTATTTGTCATTATTGTTCCTAGGTATTTGAATTCAGCCATTTGTCATTAGCTGTCCATTTCCATAATACATTTCTACGGTATGTTTGGCCATATATTTAGATTTATTGATATTTACCTCCAGCAGGATAAACTAGTTACTATAGATAGAGGTGTATCATAAGATGTCCAGAATCATACTAAAAGCATCATCATCATCATCCATGGCCTGTTACCAGTTACTAAAAGCATCATCATCATCATCCATGGCCTGTTACCAGTCTCAAAGAGGAGTTTTCCATCCAGCACTTTTTTGGACGTCCCAGCGATCTTTTGCCTTGGGGGCAGTAACGAAGCATTGATTTTGGAATTATATGAGACAGCATTCGTTGATATGGGCTTTCCAGTTGTTCTGGTAGTTTTGTATATGGTGGAGAATGAGTTCTACATCCAACTCTTCCATAATTAAAAACAAACTGAGCATTTGTCCAGCTGTACACAATGTGGAAGAGTAGTAATAACATGAGAATCAAAACTATGATCCAACTATTTAACACAAATGTAAAATCAGTCTTATTCTATGGATGTGAAATATGGAAGATGACCAAAGAAATAATTAACTTGCTCCAGGTGTTTGTGAAAATGTATTCACGTCGGTTATTAAATGTGAGATGGTCTGATATAATCTCACATCAAGTACTATGGCGCAAAGCAGGGCAGGCACCTATTGAAAAAACAAATAAAGGAAAGAAAAATGATTTTAGATTGGACATACTCGGTGAAAACCTCAAACTGCAGTAGATATATGCGCACTGGACTGGAATCCTCAGTGTTAAGGAGGAGACGAAGACCAAAAATAACTTGTAAGAAAACTATTACAGGAGAAATACGCGAAATGGAAAAAACTTGGTTTCCTCTTTCATCTGTTGTACTCCGCTTCAAATTTCAATATCTTCTTAGGTATCCTCTCATCTGAAATTCTCTTTACGTGGCCAAACTCTTCAGTCTTCTTTCTTCAATAACTTCAACATCCATTTTTTCTCTTCTTTTAGCATTTATAATTTTTTGGCTCTTCTTGAATTTCTAGAAAGCCCTCCTCCAAAAGCCCATAATATCTGTTCACCAAGAGTTTATGTGGCTTTCTCTCATAAACTCTAGTCTGGTTCGATCTTACATATTTAATTTATCACTTCTCACCGAATGACAAATTTTGTTTGAAGAGGAAATTATAAGCATGAATCGGAATTTGAACCCAATGCGTCTGGTTCTGTACACCAGGGTTCTTGATCACTATGCTACCAGACATTCCGATTAAAACCCATATTACTTCTCTTCTTTGCATTTTAGGCATATATATATATATATATATATATTAGCGTACTGCCTTGTCACGCAGCGAGCCCGGGTTCGATCCCCGGTCGGGGCAGTTTTCTGGGTGAGGTCTTATCGGGGTTTTTCCTCACCTGTAAGACAAATATCAGGAAAACTTTAAGGTCCAAACGGTCCCCGAAGTCATATGGCCAACATCATCATACTTATCATCATCATCATCATCATCATCATCATCATCCTTCACTGGTGTGGAAAGCACGGGAAGCTACCACACCTACAATTTTCTAGCAAAGCTGCAAGCATAGCATGAAAATGCTATGATTGCAGTGAAAGTCCTGCCCTCGGGCAGAATTACTATGGTGGATATATCTTCTGTATCTTGTAGGCCCATGTTTCGCTTAACAAAGATTTAGGAGCTCTTCCCCTACAGGGAAGAATTTGAACCATACTAATTTTAGTTACACTTGTTTTTGTATAGATGTCATTTGAGTGGTCCGTGGTCATCGTTCCGCCTCATACTGACATCTAGGAAACCAAGATAATACTAGGACGGGAAAATTAGGTAAATTTTGCTTATAGGCCTTTTCATCCAGGCTTAAGGATCTTTTACGAGCCTGAAAAATCTTCACGGCTTAAATTCCCTCCCGGAGGACTTGCTCTTTGGATTTTTCCATCCTAAAAAATCTATTGACTCCGGCCGGGTTTGAACCCGCGACCCTCAGGACCATAGGCAAGGAGCATAACCACTAGTCCACCGTGGCCGATGGATATATATATATATATATAATATATATATATATATATATATATATATATATAATTCTTCTATATGTGTCCTTGTCACTGAACTCTACTAATAAACGACTGGATCTATCTTAATAATTTTTTTGTGTGTGTCTGATTGGGTCCCTCGATGATTTAGATTCACAATTGGAGCCTGTAAAAACCATTAAATGTAGGAGTTCGCCTGAAGTGAAATTGAAAATCGCTGTAGCGGTCACATTTTTTTATGTATCACAACGAACTTCAGTATATCCTATTAAAATATACCGAGGTAGGTATGGACAAAAAATTAGCGAAATCTGACAATTGGAATTGGAAGTTTACTTGAAATCCGAAATTAAAAACAACCTAAACGACTGGACCAATTTATTAATTTTGGGTGTGTGTGTGTGTGTTTTTGATTAGGTCCCCGGATGGTTTGAACCCACTAAAATCATTAGGTGTATGAGTTCACTTGAAGTGAAAATTTAAAAATCGCTCTAGCGGTCACAATTTTCAATGTTTCACCACGAAACTCAGTATATCCTATTGAAATAAACCGAGGTAGGTATTATCAAAGAATGAGCGAAATCCGACAATTAGAAGTGAAATCCGAAATTAAAAACTGACTAGCAACTGCCATGCTTCGATCGTCTTAGCGTATACCATACAATTTACCTTTAATATCATTTATTTAGGCGTAGCAACGCACGCCGAATACTATCTAGTATATATATATATATATATATTATATATACAGTAAAACCTGTCTATGAAGGAACATGACGGTTCCTTAAATATATTTCCGTCTTGGCAGTTTTCCTTCTTATAAAGGGTTCCCAAATTAGAAGCTTGATTTTTCTCACACAGTTTAAGGGTTTTACATGCACGCTTTAAAGACATAACGTATTGAACTGAAATACAGACAAAATAATGTATGTAACACAGCTCAGTTTGCACGGCAATACAAAACAACTCTATTACACAAAAACGAGAAGGAACTCAACTACAGGAGGACTGAAGAGTTTCCCAACTCCCTCGCAGGTTACGTAAGCAGGCAAGAAAAAGCCAGGGATTCCCCGCTGTCACACATAAGGAATGCATTGGCAACACAAGAAGGTAAAACGATATAATGCAGTAGCGTCATGTGCAGAATTTTCAGGTGTGGTTATTAATACTGTAATTAGAACGTGCTTAAGAAAAATTTTCCGTCTTACTGAGGAAAAAATTAACTATTGCTACTGTAAAAAAACCATTCCGTTTCCGCGTTATGAAGATTTCCGGCTTATAAAGGACAATTTTACATATAAAATCGTATCGTTCTGGAGATTTATTTCCTTCTCTACAGGTTTCCTTCTTATAAAGATTCCAGCTAAGACAGGTTTCACTGTGTGTGGGTGTATATATATAACATGTAGTCCGAATGTCAAACCTTATTCCAATGGATAACATTTTATGTTGAGGGATGGAATTGTTTTGTTAAAGGGAATAAAAAACTAATTAAATTGTTTTAGTATGTATAGAAGAGAAGTTTTTATCCACACCAGGTTTATTGAGTCATTCCCGACCCCCGGGCAGTAGAAACGTTCGCATAATAAGCTCTCAGTGACTCTCACAGTGGCAATCGTTGGTTGCCATTAGCGGTGTCCATTGTCATCCAATCAACAGCTGAACGTCAGCCTTTTCATCAAGTCATTTTTACATTACTCTATGTTTTGGAATCACAAAGCCATTCTCATACAAACTAACACGACTATATGTTAAAAAAAAGCATTTTAGTGAATTCCGAAGGAATGACGCAATTGAGGTTGTTCTTATTAAAAAAATTATATATAAATCTTCATTTTCATTTTCTTCATTTTCAAATCTTCTTTGAGGAGCACACAACTAAAATTTTACAAAATTATGGCAGTGCTTGTCTTAACATATGCAAGTGAAAATTGGACTCTTAACCGTTCAGACAGAAGGAAAATAGAAACTGCAGAAATGAAGTTCCTACGTTCAGTAGCAGGTGTGACAATTTTGGACAAGAAAAGAAGTGAGGGTATTAGGAAGGACTTAAATATTTTCAATTTAACAAATAGAATTGACAACATGAGAAACAACTGGTATGAACATGTCAAGAGAATGCCTACAGATAGAATCCCTCAGCTGTTACTAAAGTACAAACCAATAGGACATAGAAATGTTGGACGCCCATTTACTAGATGGGAGGATTCATTAAATCCCACTTGATGTGAAAACAGGTCAAAAGGCCTAATTTCATGAAGCAGAAGAAGAAGAAGAAGATAAATCTTCATCCATCATACTTCTTAGATGACACAAAAAATAAGCATGATAAGAATTTAAACAAAAATTTACAGGGTGCTCTAAAATTCCCCTTATAAACTTCTAGGACAAGTAGAGAGGACTGAGTTGATAATATTTAGAACTAATAGTAATAGGACTTTATTAGACTAAAAGTAAGATACATCCAATGTTATTTACAAATATGGGTCGCACGGGCAGTAAGCCGTACGTGCTGTTGACAGTCCGTTACAATATAGTAATATTTGATAATAGTATAAAGAAAAACAAAAAGAAAACAATAACAATACAATTACATAAAGAAAACATAATAATATTACAATTACATAATAATACAATAAAATTATACATTAATTAAGTTAATCAACAGAAAGGTGTGTATGAACTTAACAAAATTACAGAAGAATATGGTTTGAAGATATCTACAGAAAAAACAAAAATTATGGCATTTCAAGGTGTAGATCCTGTCAGAAGTAAAATTGTACTGGACAATACAATTTTGGAGCAGGTGAATAATTTTACATATCTAGGATACAATATCTCATATGAAGAAGAAAAGGATGTAAATGCAAAAATATCTAAATTTTTAAGAATTTTAGAG
Organism: Diploptera punctata; assembly: GCA_030220185.1. NCBI lineage: Eukaryota > Metazoa > Arthropoda > Insecta > Blattodea > Blaberidae > Diploptera > Diploptera punctata. The sequence goes on from JASPKZ010007437.1 coordinate 247,907, forward strand.
TTAATAAATTCTATCTTCAAGCCACAGTTAGTCCAAAAGCATTCAAGATTAAAAGTGTATAAAACACTGGCTCTTCCAACTCTTTTGTATGTAGCGAAGTATGGACGTTGAAACAGAAGGATATACAGAGATTTAGATCTGCTGAAATGACATACCTTCGGAGGACTGCAAGATACACACTACTAGATCACAAAAAAAATGAAGACATCTTAGAAGAATTACACATGGATCCTTTAGAAAACAAAATTTCTGATTATAAGTCAAGATGGGTGCAACATGTTCATCGGATGGAAGATCACAGAATACCCAAACAAATGTCAAGATATCAACCTGCAGGAAGAAGAAGGCCAGGACGTCCACTCAAAATACGTTTGGATGGAGTTTCTCTTGAGGCCGAAACAGGTCAACAAATGACCTAAATTCGTGAATGTACTATGATGATGATGAGTTATGTATAATTATTAAGAATTAATGGTATTGCATTTTGATAACATGTATTTATTCATGAATGAGTGTTGTTCTTATTTTCCGCGTTTTGTCCAGAAATTTATCCAAGTTTATCCAATTTTTTGGATTTGCCATCAACTCGTAACATGTGTGTTGCCCTTGCCATATTACCCTATTCCACCGATTGTATATCTGTATATTATCTGTGCCACTCTTCCTGAATTCGCCCTTTCCTCTTCGTTTTGTTACTTGCGCCGGCGTAATTCTTGCTCCGGACGTAATATAGTCCTGCGACGCGGAAGGACTAGGTTAGCCAATTACTAGCATCGGGCTGACCAGGGAGTCCTCTCGTCTAGGTTCAAGTAAAGTTGCGGCGTATATCGCCGGGTTATGGTTTCCTCCGGCTTCGAGGAATATGGAGTTAGCGTGGAGATGCCGTGCGCGCAACCGAGGTTTATTATGAGGAGAGATTGCTGTATGGATTGAATGATATTGGTTGAATCGTTATATTGTTTATTATATTATATTATATTATATTATATTATATTATATTATATTATATTATATTAGATTTATATTATATTATATTATATGATATTATATTATATTATATTATATTATATTATATTAATTATTTATATTATATTATAGTATATTATATTATATTATATTATATTATATTATATTATCTTATATTATATTATATTATATTATATTATATTATATTATATTATATTATAGTATTATATTATATATATTATATTTATTATATTATTATATTATATTATATTATTTGTCAAGTCTTAAAAGACTGCTATAGTATGCAATATTATTTGTTTACGTTCATTTCAGTTAATGTCTGTAAAGAAAGAACTAATTATTTATTTATATTATTTCATTATAATTGATTCATATTTACTTATTTATTTAAATATATTTCTATATTTTACATGCTGATTTATTATTGTTTTGTAGATCACTCGAACCTCAGTATAGCAATCGCCAAGTACTATACTTCTTAGTATTCCCATTAAGACTCATGATTATAAAACATTAGTTGCTCAGATTAGATCATTCATTGTATATGTTGATAAATTCCAATTATTTGTGCCTAGTAGTCAGCCAATTTAAAGTAGTGAAACACGTCCGTGAAAATTGGGGCCCAGCCACGGATACTCGCTTAGAAATTTATATGTTTTATTCTACTTTACTTTTGGTTCTCATCAGATACGCGACATATCATGTTATGTCATACTCATGGACAGTTATTTACGCTATAATCTTTATATCTATCATATTTACGTATATGTATTAGAGCTGGCTCAAATCCTTCAAGCTGTATGGTAGCAGTTTATGAATTACGTTCATTATATTCACGGAGCCTCAGAGCACTTGTATATTAAACCCATACACACACACAAATACATATCCATCCATCCATAGTAATTCTGCCCGAGGGCAGGTCTTTATTGCAATCATAGCATTTTCATGCTATGCTTTGCAGCTTTACTAGGAAATTATAGGTATGATAGCTTCCCGTTGTTTTCCACACAGGTGAGGGGTGATGATGATAATTATAAGGATGATGATGATAGCCGGATGATTTTCGGGGAACGTTGGGCCCTAAGCTTCTTGTCATTTGTCTTACAGGTGAGGAAAAGCCCCAAGAAAAACCTCACTCAGGAACCTGTCCCGACCGAGAATCGAACCCGGGCCCGCTGCGTGACAAGGCGGCACGCTACCTCGAGACCACAGCGGTAGACATATATATATATATATATATTATCGGGGTTTTTCTTCACCTGTAAGACAAATGTCAGGAAAACTTTAAGGCCCAAACGGTGCCCGAAATCATATGGCCATGATCATCATCATCATCATCGTCCTTCACCGGTGTGGAAAGCAACGGGAAGCTACCACGCCTATAATTCTCTAGTAAACCTGCAAGTATAGCATGAAAATGTTATGATTGCAGTGAAGGACCTGCCTTCGGGCAGAATTACTATGGATGTATGGATGGATGGATATCCCCTTTGTCTCCGTGCACAAGAATCCCAAAATGATGATGCAATATAAACCCAAAGGACTTCGACGACCAGGAAAACCTCTTAAAAGACTGCTAGATGAGTCAGAAACAGGTCTTACTTACTTACTCACTGGCACTATGGAACCCGTAGGTTCATGGCCGCGCGTATATAAGCTCTCCATACATCCCTATCCTGAGCTAATGCTTTCCAATCATTCCCTGTATAATCTACTTCCCTCAAATCATAGTTAATGTTATTCTCCCACCTCATTCTTGGTCTACCAACTGGGCGTTTTCCCTCTGGCTTTCCTACAAGAACCTTCCATGCAAGTCTTTCATTCCCCATACGTTCAACATGTCCTGCCCATCGCAGTCTATGAGACTTAACTGTTCTTATTATATCTGGCTTCCTATAAAGACCACGTAGTGCATTGTTAAGTAGTCTTCTCCATTCACCTGTCTGTTCATTCCCCTTTGGTCCAAAAATTTTCCTAAGTACTTTATTCACAAACACTTGTAATCTCCTTTCCTCCCTTAAAGTAAGAGTCCATGTTTCGCACCCATATAATATAACTGGTAGAATAATATATATATTTTCAGTTTAACGTTTTTTGAAAGGAGTTGGGACATCAAGAGTCTCTGTAATGCATAATAACACGCATTTCCAGAATTAAGCCTATGTTTAATTTCTTTGTGCATCTCATTCCTATTTGTGATTATTGTTCCTAGGTACTTGAATTCAGCCACTTCCTCAAAATTTCCCTCATTTATCATTAGCTGTCCATTTCCATTATATAATAAATTTCTGCGTGTGTCCATATATTTAGTTTTATTGAAACAGGTCTACAAAGGTCTAATTCGTGACATATGATGATGAATTTAATAAATATTGTTACCGTTTTTCCAGAACACCCTGAATAAATATTTTGAACTACAGCAGACTAATATAATTAAAGAGATTTGTGTTTATGAAAGCTGCTGTAATATGATTTAACATACGGTGTGAGTTCAAAGCAGTAAACCACAATTCCGGCTTAAATTAATTTAAACGACACTTGGGGCTTTGTAATTGGTTACGGTTGTCTTTATTTCCTGCGCTGTAATCGATAGAATAACCATCTATTATACCTGCACTTGAGCCGTATCTAAATTACCGGATAATTATAACACATGGACACTGCATTTGATATCAATTCACGTTTCGTATGCTCTCCGACACAGGGAACTTCCGTATGTGCTGAAGGTATGACGTCATAGAGAATTGAGTTCTGGCCGAACTAATCGAAGTCCTGTGCTTTTAAGTGCTACATTTACCAAGACATTGCAATTTTATTTTCAAACAAGCAATATTCCCTACCACAAGAAATAAGGGACTGCCGGACATTGGCATCTTTTAAAGTAAAGCAGTCCCACTACAGCCCTCAGGAGGCTCTTCGGGTAGTAGGAGCTTAAGGCTCCCACTTTTTCTAGACAATCGACACTTGATGTCAGCCGGGTTGTCAGCCCTGTGTGACATCCGTCTTTACCCCTAGAACAAGCGGCTGGTACTCATTTCCGTTAGAGGCTGAGTCGACCCCAGGGCCATAGTGCCGCCAGAAGGTTTTCGTCACGTGTGTTTTTGTAAACACGCTTCCCTGTGTTTGGAAAGTGACTCCCAGATACGTGAAGCTACTTACTGATTTTAGTGTTTTTCCATCGATGTAGAAAATGCCTCGTCTGCCCCCTTTTCTAAAGAAATCGAAGACATTAGCTCAGGATTTGGATGTATGCGCGCGGCCATGAATCAACGGATTTGATAGTGCCAGTAAGTTAGATTTTTTTAGATTAGATTTATTTAGCCTGGTGGAGTTAAGGCCATGTGGCCTTCTCTTCCACTCACCAGGACAAACATATATTACATCAGAATATAACAATCTCAATTAACTCTAATATTAAACACTAAGTAAAAATTTGACCAAAAGACAATATCTAATATACGTATTACGATCTACAATACAACCAGTTAATATTAGTTAAAATTAAGACTAAAACTAATAATAAAATGCATACAAGCAAGGCATATTAAATTGTCCCTGTCTAGTGTATATAAAAAACAGGAAAATAATGAGATATAGAAAACTA
>JASPKZ010007437.1:257500-320000 GCA_030220185.1 Diploptera punctata
TCCCACCTCAATCTTGGTCTACCAACTGGGCGTTTTCCCTCTGGTTTTCCTACAAGAACTTCCATGCACGTCTTTCATTCCCCATTCGTGCTACATGTCCTGCCCATCGCAGTCTACAAGAATTAACTGTTCAAATTATATCTGGCTTCCTATAAAGAACATGTAGTTCATTGTTATGAAGTCTTCTCCATTCACCTGTCTGTTCATCTGTCTTCGGTCTAAAAGTTTTCTAAGAGCTTTATTCTCAAATACTCGTGATCTCCTTTCCTCCCTTAAAGTAAGAGTCCCTGTTTCGCATCCTAATAATATAACTGGTAGAATAATAGTTTTATATATTTTCAGTTAACGTTTTTTGAAAGGAGTTGGGAAGTCAAGAGTCTCTGCAATGCATAATAGCACGCATTTCCAGAATTGAGCCTATGTTTAATTTCTTTGTGCATCTCATTCCTTTGTGATTATGTTCCTAGGTATTTGAATTCAGCCACTTCCTCAAAATTTCCCACATTTGTCATTTAGCTGTCCATTTCCATTAAATAATCTATTTTTATGTGTGACCATATATTTAGTTGTATTGATATTTTCTTCCAGTTCCAATTTCTTAGTGTTACTCAATAGTGTGTGCGTGTTGTCCTTTAGTATCTCCTCGCTATCGCCCAATAGTACTATATCATCAGCATAAACTAACAGCTTATTAATACCATTCAATTGTAGGCCATAGCCGTTTATATTAAATATATAAATATTTTAAAATAACTACATTTAAATAATAATTCTAGTAAACAGCTTAATTTTATTCGTTAAATAGTTCTAACAAATGCCACTGTTGATTTCCAGGTAAATTGGAAATCACTCGTGGCACTACTTATGACGATGTCCATTTTTCACTTCCAAACATACCTATTGGTTTCAGAATACAGTCCGTCTCCATGGGTAGTCGGTAGAGTCCCTATCTTCCATTCCGCCGACCCAGGTTCGATTCTCGGCGGGGTAGGGTATTTTAAATCTCCATCTTGGGTCTGGGTGTGTGAGTCCTGTCCTTGTGTCTATGTGAGCATAAAAGAAAGTTGACAAAACAGGTAAAACAAAAAGGAACAACAGTTTAAACGAAAGAACACGACAAAGAAAGGAATTTAAAAAATACTAATTGAAACAAATACAAAGGAGGGCGAAACATGGAATAAAGAAAACAAGTTCGTAAAAAATTGGGTCGGATGGAAATAATTTTAGAATGCCCCATACTCTTAATAAGGAGATATAGAAGTATGATTGGTTAATTTTGCAGTATACATTTTAATAATAATAATAATAATAATAATAATAATAATAATTTATTTTAGCTGGCAGAGTTAAGGCCATAAGGCCTTCTCTTCCATTCAACCAGCGAATAGTAAAATTATACAAAAATTACGTAGGTACATATTACAATTTTAAGATATTATTAAAATACAGACTAAACAAAATACAATGATGATGTGATCTAATACTAGCTAATACTAACAAAAACGTAGAATATAATAAAATTAAGATGATATAAAATAAAGTAAGTAGCTTCCTAGATGATTATTAATGGAATGCTCTATATAGTTGTTATGCAGTTAACGTTTTCATTGTGTCGAACTTAAGATATCAGTTAATTTGTATTTAAATAATGATAGCGATTGACAGTCCCTGACATGACTGGGAAGTGAGCTCCATGCTCTAGTCATAGATATTGTGTAAGATTCAGAGTATAGACAGGTCCTGTGTTGTGGTATCAAAAGTAAAGAAGAGTCTTGTGATCTTGTTCCTAATTTGTGATGAGCCGTTAAGTTTTGAAAACGTGTTGTTAAATAAGTTGGTAAATATGTGTGCAGAATTTGGAATTTTGTATGTTATGAAATTAAAAAGTGATTACATGATGAAAGTACCGCATAAATTAGCTATAAAATTGTATTTAAATATTAAAGTGTGAGGACTGCTTTAATTGATAGGGAGGGGCAGATATCCGACAGTATTGTGATCATTTACGATTGACACTGCTGTATCTGTAATTAAATTATTCATTCAGTATAAAAAATAAAATATTAAAAATCACACAATTAAATTTTAATAAAACATAGCAGAACCTATGTTAATATGTGCTTGTAAAAATTGGATATTTAATATCAATACTAACCCTCAGGGGTCCTCATCTAGGGGATATGTGGATGGCGACCACAAGGTTCCACTTATTTGTGTTTTGCACTCTTTTAACTTTACTATCTAACCTCTCTTGGTTAACTCTTGTTTTTTCGACCCCGACGCTATTAGGACATCCGAGGGCTAGGGAGTCTTTCCTTTCTTCCATTTCTTCTTTCCTTTATTTTCTTTCTTCTCCAGAAAAGCCTGACCAGAGGATAAGATGGCAGCCCCATCACTGGTCTTGCCTTCCTTTGGCCAGCAACCAATCGAAGGGACTATTATTATGCTTTCAAGTCTTATACGAGAATTTCCCGGAAGCTTAACAGGCCTTGGCCTAATACTTGGAAGGAAGAAGAAGATATCAATACTAATAAAATCCATATAAAATTCCGTTGAGGATAATAGTCATAAGATATAAGTTCCTAATGGCGACGCATCATGGCCATCAACGTCTACAGCGTCTTAAATACAACAACAAGTAGCGCATACTGATACTGCTGATGATGGAAGTTAACTTCCGAAAGGCCTCCAATTAATAATATTTTAAATACATTATTGTAACAGAGTTGAGGACGACGGCACCTGCCAACAGGTACATTTTAATTTTAATTTTTATCTTAGGGCATTTAATAGATCAGATATAAAGAAAATAGAAGTAGCCGAAATGAAATTCTTACGTTCAGTAGCAGACTATCCATTGTTGGATAAGAAGTACAATGAAAAAATTAGAACCTAATTAAACATGCAATAGGGTTAGACGTTTTTGGACTTTTGTTAAATAAAATATTTCCTGTGCAATGGATGGGTGAAACTTTTACTTAAAACAATAGAAAAAGGCCTTCATTTCACTGAGCTTCAAGAAAAGATCTCCCCAAAATTAATATTAAATATTTATATATTAAATATATTTGGGGGTGACCTTTTCTTGAAGCTCAGTGAAATGAAGGCCTTTTTCAATTATTTTCATTAAACATTCATCTATCCATTGCACAGTAAATATTTTATTTCACAAAAGTCCAAATTGTTATAACCCTAATGTACAGTGTTATAAATAAAATTCAAAATTCAAGATCTAACAGAAATCAATGCATGCATTAAAAGAAATATGTAAATTATATGATCTAAAGATTTCTGTAAGGAAAACGAAGACCATGGCTTTTAGAGGAAGAGATCCAGTGAGATCCAAAATTATTTTAGAAAATCAAAGTATAGAACAGGTGTCTATTTCAAATATTTGGGCTGTGATGTTGGTTACAATGTGGAAAGAGATATTGACTCCAAAATAAATAAATTTCAGTCGGGTGTGTGGAACAATACAGAGAACATTCAAAAATAAAATTAGAAAAGAAACCAAGATAAAAATGTATAATGTTATGGCGGTTCGCACAATATTGTATGGATGTGAAACTTGGGCTCCAATGAAAAAACAGAAGGATAGAATACAGACGGCGGAGATGAGGTTCCTAAGACAAGTTAAAGGATGCACAAGACTTGATAGAATAATAAATGAGGATATAAGAGAAGAATTGAAAGTACAGCCTTTATTGGATAAGGTCACGAATTACAGACAGAAATGGATTGATCATATGGATGGAATGAGTAAGGTGAGATATCCATTGTTAGCAAGAAATTAACAAGCAAGAGGAAGACGTGATGTTGGAAGACCTAGAAGACGTTGGGCTGATGCATTATGAAGTCGGAACGGGCAATTGCCTAATCCCTGAAGTGATGATGATGATGTTGATGGTGATGATGATCTAACTGGCTCCAACGTATAGAAAGAACGGCACCCAATAGACTCCCACAAATTTTGCTTCACTACCAACCTAAAGGAAGAAGGAATATTGGACGAGCCATAAGCAGATGGAGGGATACAGTCACTTGATGTGGAAACAGGTCTATGGCCTAACTTAATGACGTAGAAGAAGAAACAGAAGATCTTACACGGAATAATGATAAAGCCAAGGTTAGAGCAATCACAAATTTAGATTTATTTTAAAAGACACACCCTGTGGTAGGGAGAAGTGAAGAGAGAATGAAAAGGAATGAAATTGAGCAGCCCGTGATGTTTATGAGCAAAGAGACTACAGATGCAAGTCGTATATATGTATATGTTTCAAAATGAAATATTTCTTTTTGAAGCAAATGTCTGAAACAAATCCCACAGAGTAACACCTGCTGTATTTCAATGCAATGGATTGAACTTTACAAGCCTCCGGGGCTTCACAACGTCGCCCACATCCACCACGCGTCGATACTCAGCTCAAAAAAAAGGATATTCGCCTTTAAATATATAACGGGAATTATATATTATATATATATATATATATATATATATATGGTATGATAAGAAAAATAAATGCCTGGACGGGATTCGAACCCGGATCTCTGAGTCTGTACCTCAGCGTGATATCCATTACACTACCAGGCGAATCCAATTCAAACACTTATTTTTCTTATATATGTATTACATATATATATGTATATGATTAACAATGTTGTTTGTACACGCTAAGTATAAATGGATAACTTAATTTTAACAAGTAGTGCCACGAGTGAATTTATCTAGGGGAATTGGAAATGAAGAATGGAATTTGTTAGGACTATTTAACTAATAAAATTAAACTTCTTCTTGTATCCTGTAAGCCCATGTTTTCCTTAACAGAGATTTAGGCGCTCTCCCCCTACAGGAAAGAATTTGAACCATACTAATTTAGTTACACTTGATTTCGTATAGATGACATTTGAGTGGTCCATGGTCAGTGTTCCGCCTCATACTGACATCTAGGAAACCAGGTGATACTAGGACGGGAAAATTCGGTAAATTTTGCTTAGAGGCCTTTTCATTGAGGCTTAAGGATCTTTTACGAGCCTGATAATCTTTAGACTCGGGACCCACGGCTTAAAGTACCTCCCGGAGGACTTGCTCCTTGGATTTTTCCGTCCTAAAAATCCATCGACCACGGCCGGGTTTGAACCCGCGACCCTCGGGACCAGAGGCAAGGGTCATAACCACTAGACCATCGCGGCCGACATTATATATATATATATATATATATATATATATTATATATATATATATATATATATCATTAGCAATCTTGTTTGTTTCATAAGTAATGCGACGAGTGAATTTATCTAGAGGAATTGGAAATCAAGAGTGGAATTTGTTAGGAGTGTTAAACTAATAAAATTAAGCTGTTTACCCAAAAATCATTATTTAAACATGATTACCGGTAAATCAATGGTAAAGAGAAACATTTTTTACCTGAACCGGGAATCGAACTCCGAACCTTTAGCTTTCCGTGCTAATACCCTGTCCACTGAGCTAATCCAGGCTTCATTCCTATCCAAGCAGAAATTCTTCCTTTACCTTACTCTACTGGTCCCACATTCAATTGCAATGAATCATCATTCACAAATACACAATGAATGGCTTCTACCTGAAGAAGACATGAAGGGACTCCACACAGCTATAGCATTATTTATTAAATTAATTGGATGGGAATAAAGCCTGGATTAGCTCAGTGGACAGAGCATTAGCACGGAAAGCTAAAGGTTCGGGGTTCGATTCCCGGTTCAGGCAAAAATGTTTCTCTTTACCATTAATTTACAATAATTTAATTGTGTCCATTAATTTATTTATTTCTATCATAGTAATAGCTTTAGCTTCTCAATATTAATTTAATGGTTACCGGTATTTCAAAATATGCCGAGCGGTTAAGGTAGAAAGCCTTGGCGCAGAGCTACGGGACTTGCGCTGGTTCGAGTCTCCATGGGGGAAGAAATTTTCTCATGGTATTTCGGCCAGTATGGGACCGGTGCCCACCCAGCATCATGAGGCAATTGGGTAGCTAAAATAAGTAGCGGCTCCAGGTTGAGGAACCAGCTATAACGGCTGGGGGACTCGACATGCTAACCACATGTCACCCCTACACTGGCTGTTGATGATCTACCTCTGTGATGACACATGTGGATGTGAAGGGCCAGCAGCCGGCTGGTAAAAGGGCAACCGCTGAAAAGTGGAAAGACCGTCAATCGGAATCGGTATATATATATATATATATATATAAAGGGGAGGACCTAGACCTTTGAGGGTAAAAAAGACATTTTTCGATTTATTATTTGTCATATAGATTGAAACGTGATGTTTAAATTAGTGAAAGATTTTCACTGATATCTCTATTACTTTTCGAATTATGTTTAAAAAATATGCAATGCTGTCACTCGAGTGAGCCCTTTAATTTTAGAAGGTACCTACATCTTCGGTAAGTTTGTCTTTTGTTTTCCGCAACTTAATTTTTTTTTTAATACGGCTTCCGTGATAACTCCCACAGTTTTCAAGATATTGAGATGCAATGTTGCATGTGCACATAGTTTACAGAGATGAACAAAATAGACTACAATTAGTAATGTATCTAGTAGATTTTATTTTTAAAAAAAATATTTTAATGCAAATGTTAACGAAAATGAGTATGCATCAATTTGAAATGACTATTTAACTCATGCCCCAAATGGGACTCAATGACCAATCACGTTTCAATGATTTCTGTTTTACAACCAATCAGACACGTGTTTCACGAAATATTTATCAGTGTTATAATTACCATATTAAAGAATGCTCCTCCTTTTTAATATTCTGAACAGGTCTGAACATTATTTTGCAGTGACTGGGCCTGTGAGAAATACGGCTACCAGATTGTATATATAGTGCATGAATGTCAACACATGCCGCATGCGGGAGTTAATATAAAAACATTTGTAGCAATTGATTATACCACCAAAAAAATAAACCACTGTTTGCACTTTCTTAAATGTATTTTTTCCCAGGTAACATCCAGAAAAAATATAATTGTCATATTTACATCATATGACATCAGAAATGAATTAATATACAGTTGATGTGTTTCATTTTTTCTCACTAGAGAGCATTCTTACAATATTGCGTTCCTTGGCAATAAATAGTATATCTGGTTGCAGTGATAAACAAAAGAAGCAGATGAAGCGTACCTATCGCTTCTCATTTGTTTTCAAACATCGCCGTTTACATTAAATATATAAATATTTTAAAATAATTATAGATAAATAATGATTTGTGAGTAAACAGCTTAATTTTATTCGTTAATTAGTCCTAACAAATGCCACTCTTGATTTCCAAATTCTCTAGATAAATTCACTCCTCACTTCGTGAGTCGTGAATTTATCGGTAATTTGGAAATCACTCGTGGCATTACTTATGAAAAATTAAAATATTTCCACTCAATATAATTAAACCATTGTAATATATTTTGTAACTACAGCATTAGTGAGTAAAATAAAACAAGAATCATTAGCATATATTGAAAGTTAGGAAAATTATCAGGGAAACAGCAAGACAATGCAACATTTTCAGCTGACATTTTGAATATTTAATTAACCATAACGACTGAAGTTAGATTGTACTTAAGTACACAAATATGTTCACATTGTAATATAGATATCACATACCTAATTTCATTTCTGCAACCAGCATTGTTGCTGAGAATACAGTATTGAAATATGCCACATTTTAATGGCTAAACGTATAGGTCCCCCCGTTAATTAATGTACGTAGAATTGACAATTTTACTCCTTCGCTTTTTAGTAATAGAACATTCATCTGGCCGCCTTACAAGGGCTGCGCAGATATAGTTGGGTGGTGGGATTGCCACCTTACAGCCTCCCAACTTGCTTCAGCAGGATACAGACTGCGGAAATGCTGTTTTTACGTAATGTGAAAGGATGTACAAGAGCGGATAGAATAAGGAATGAAACTATACGAGAAGAATTAAATATATATAAAATTGAAGATAAAATCAGCGAAAATAATATGAAATGGGCAGAACACTTGATGAGAATGAACAACGAGAGAATACCAAAAACAACCTTCCTGTATAATCCCAGAGGAACAAGAGATGTTGGCCGACCACGTAGAAGATGGACTCCACTTTTAACTTCGCCGGAACAGGCTGCATAGCCTAAACCTTGTAGTAGAAGAAGAAGGAGGAGGAGGATTGACAATTTTAACCATTTTATATAAATAAATAATAATTTATCCATACTGAACAACTACATTGCCTGATATTTTTTATTTATTGGTAGATTAAAAGAATCCTCATAATTTATAATTGTGTTAACAACTTCTTATGGAAATAAACTGATGAAAATTCTAAACACATTTAGGCTGGTATTCAAGAACCAAGCTCTCTAGGCCATGCCATCTCCATATTCCGTAAATCTAAGCCTCTCATCTTTCAATTGTTCCCGGAAACTTTTTTTAATAAACATCTTGTCAGCACATGATGTTGAATAGAGTGAGCCAGTTAGAGTAGGTTCTGCATGACCCACATAATTCACCACGGAGAGACGGGCTGATAGTCTCTCTTCGTGGAAAGTTTGGTCCTTGAATATCGGCCTTAGTGCTGTCGGAGTATATTTTATTTATAGTATTAAGTATATGTTACATTTATTTAAACATATAATATACATGCTTATATTCGAGCATTAGGATTGTAGAATATAGGTTCCATCAGATAATTTATTTAATTCATTCTCTTTGTCATTGTATACATCATTTTTCTTACGAAGACTGTTCATCGCTCGCGGAAAATCTGATCCAACGGGACTCTCGATCGCTCTCGCTAGCATTCTACTCCCGCTAATGCGCTTGCTATTCCCCTCCAATGCCACGTGCCACAATAGCTGCAACCAGACTGGGAGAAGCTCGGGGGGGGGGGCGAGAATGAATATGAATTTGATCGCCTCTAGCACATATACTACATCCACCCTATACACCACAAGGGTTCTGGGGCCACAGATTAAAAAACGCTGTATAAAAGCAACGAGCCAGTAATATTTACCGCTATATCAAGCACAGTAGCTATAAATAATAAATAATAAACTAATGGACTGAAAAATGGACTGAAAAGGGGGAAAGGTTATTAAATTAGGAATGATCCATATTCAAACAATTTGCGTAACGGGTCTCAGTTACGAGTCGATACAACGCTTGTCAAATCACATTCCACTTTCAGGAGTAATTAAGATAAAAATATACAGTTTACCCAAATTAACTCAATTAAAAACTAAAAACATGATTCGTGTTCTTCTCGTCTCTATAATTGTTAAACAAAAACCTAATTAATTTACTCTCTTTTCAATGCACAACCTGCTTTTATACGTGGAATTTTAAAAATTCCAATATTAACGATGTTTTACTCCACAGAGCGTAGCTTACAGCTTTATAGGCAGTGGAATGATGTATGTATCATCGATTTGTAAAGTTTAAAATGTATATAGACGCTTCACGTTACCTCGAATGTAGAGTTTAAACTTAATTTGAAAATCTAAGGTAATCCTCCCATCTCTTTATGGAGAATGAGAATAAAAATAAATGATTGACATCCTGTAACTTCTTAGTGTCAACTATATGTACACTTCAAAAAAACATTTTTTTTTGTAAGCCCATGTTTTCCCTTTACAGAGATTTAGGCGCTCTCCCCCTACAGGAAAGAATTTGAACCATACTAATTTAGTTACACTTGTTTTCGTACAGATGTCATTTTAGTGGTCCGTGGTCAGCGTTCCGCCTCATCTGACATCTAGGAAACCAAGGTAGTACTAGGACGAGAAAATTCGGTAAATTTTGTTTACAGACCTTTTCATTCAGGCTTAAGGATTTTTTAGGAGCCTGTAAATCTTCAGACTCGGAACCCACGGCTTAAAGTCCCTCCCGGAGGACTTGCTCCTTGGATTTTTCCATCCTAAAAAATCCATCGACCCCAGCCGGGTTTGAACCCGCGACCCTCGAGATCAGAGGCAACGAGCCTAACCTCTAGTCCACCGCGGCCGAATAAAAAAAAACATACGATTCAATTAAGAAGGAGAAGTTATGCAGTATTCTGCTAGAGTCGGAATTCCTTAAAAGTTAGTTAAACATTTTCGAATGTGCCTAAATGGCACAAAGAATCATCATCATCATCCATGCAAGTATTAGGCCATGTGGCCTGTTACGGTCTCAAAGAGGAATTTTCCGTCCAGCGCTTTTTTGCACGTCCCAGCGATCTTTTGCCTTGGGGGCAGTATCGAAGTACCAGTTGTTCTGGTAGTTTTGTATATGTTGAAGATTGGGTTCTATATCCAACTCTTCCATAATTTCCTCATTTATTTTATGGTCCCACTTTATGTCGCCTGCTGTACGGCGCATAAATCGCATCTCATTTGCTGTTATTCGGCTTTAATCTCTTCTTCGTATTGTCCATGCTTCACTACCATATCTTAATACTGGTCTTGCGAGAACCTTATAAAGCCGTAATCTTGTGGTGTTCTGTACTAAAGATTGTTTCATTACACTGTTAATTATCCCCGTTGTTTTTGTAAAAATTGTGACTTTCTTTGATATATCAGCTTCATCTTGAAATGTTACATTATAACCCAAATAATTAAATTCGTTTACTCGTTCTAAAATGTCATCATCCAAAACAATTTTGCTAAGTATAGGGTATTTCCCACAAAAGGCCATCACTTTAGTTAAGGTGCATATAGGCAAACAGTTTTCGGATACTTTTGAAATTCACGATGGGTTAAACAAGCAAGAAGATGCACTATCTCCTCTACTATTCTATTTTGTACTCGAGCATTCCATCAAATATTTAGAGGATGATGAAGGTCTACAACTCAACAGAATTAATAAGCTGTTAGTTTATGCTGATGATATAGTATTAGGCGCTAGCGAGGAGATAGTAAGAGCTAAAATGCACAGTGTATTGAGTAATACAAAGAAATTGAGACAGGAAGTAAACAGCAATAAAACTAAATATATGTTCACACATAGAAATACATTACATAATAGAATTGGACAAATGAGGAAATTTTGAAGAAGTGGCTAAATTAAAATACCAAGGAACAATAATTACAAATAGGAATAAAATGCACGGAGAAATTAAACAGTCTCAATTCTGGAAATGCATGTTATCATAATTACAGGGACTCTTGACGTCCCAACTTCTCTCAAAAAGCATTGAACTAAGAATATATAAACTGATTATTCTCCCCGTTATATTATATGGATGCGAAACATGGACTCTTACTTTAAGGGATGAAAGGAGAGTACGAGTAATAGAGAATAAAGTTCTCAGGAATTGTTTTGGACCAAATAGAGATGAATAGACAGGCGAACGGAGAAGACTACATAACAGTGAGCTATATGAGTCTTTATAGGAAGCCAGATATAACAATAAGAGTTAAGCCTCGTAGACTGCGATGGGCAGGACATATGGCACGAATATGCATGGAAGCTTATTGTCGACTATTTAACTCATGCCCCAAATGGGAGTCAATGACCAATCACATTTCAATGATTTTTGACTTACAACCAATCACAGTCGTGTTTCGTCTAGAATTTACCAATTAAAGTTTATCATAATAAAGAAAGCACCTCCTTTTTATCATTCTGTTTGCACTTTCTTAAACGAGTTACTTTCCAGGAAATGACGTTGCAGAAAAATATAATTTACATATTTACATCATACGACATCATAAATTAATTAATACCTATTACGTTGGTTATAAATTTCTCCACTAGGGTGCATACTTACAATATTGCGATCCTTTGGCAATAAATAATATGATCTGGTTGCACTGACGAACAAAAGAAGCAAATGAAGCGTACCAATCGTTTCTCATTTGTTTTCAAACATCGCCGTTTACATTATATATTAAATAACTATAGTTTAATAATGATTTGTGAGTAAACAGCTTAATTTTATTAATTAAATAGTTTTAACAAATGCCAGTCTTGATTTCGAAATTCTCTAGATAAATTGGAAATCACTCGTGGCATTACTTATGATAAATCAGAGGGAAAACGCCCAGTTGGTAGACCAAGAATGAGATAGTAGACTTACATTAACCGTGATTTGAGGGAAGTAGAATATATAGGGGATGTTTGGAAAACATCTAACGATAGAGATGTATGGACAGCTTATGTCCGCGCGACCATGAACTTGTGTTCGATAGTGCCAGTGAGTTAGTTATAAGCAGTGATTCTGCTAGACACCCTGTATATTGTTGAAGTTGAAAGAAGTAAATATGGTTTTCAAGTTAGAAGCTGAGTTACTAGAAATCGATTCCTTATTCAGTGTGAATAAAATTCGGAAATGTTTTGGTAAAACATAAATTTCCGTTGTTACTCGGCACCGCGGAATATGTTTTATTCATTAATCTTGCGAGACTGAGCTTCTCTCTTGTGCGGGCAACATCAATCATACACATTGCTCAGTGTAAACACAACTTCTTCAGTCTGGAACATTCTATAAAAATTCATTACAGCATAAAGATGAATGATGAATAAACGACACCATATCACTAACTCATTTATATCCTAAATTATAACATCCTAAGGAAAACATTTTTATTTTTTTCATTTTTTTATTTTTCTTGACAATTATTCTACCAGTTATATTATATGGGTGCGAAACATGGACTCTTACTTTAAGAGAGGAAAGGAGATTACAAGTATTTGAGAATAAAGTACTTAGGAAAATTTTTGGACTAAAGAGAGATGAATAGACAGGTGAATGGAGAAGACTACATAACAATGAACTACATGATCTTTATAGAAAGCCAGATATAATAACAGTTAAGTCTCGTAGACAGCGTTGGGCTGGACATGTTGCACGTATGGGGAATGAAAGACTTGCATGGAAGCTTCTTGTAGGAAAGCCAGAGGGAAAACGCCCAGTTGGTAGACCAAGAATGAGGTGGGAGAATAACATTAACTATGATTTGAGGGAAGTAGATTATACAGCGAATGATTGGAAAGCATTAGCTCAGGATATGGATGTATGGAGAGCTTATGTCCGTGCGGCCATGAACCTACGGGTTCGATAGTGCAAGTGAGTAAGTAAGTAAGTAAGGAAAACATTATGTCCCATCAGATCTTGTATAGCATGCCCCATTTTAAGTATATCTTATACACTGAACGTCGGAATAAAGGACTTGGTTTATTTTTTCAAAGTGGGAAACAAAATTACAGCATATAAACATTTGCACATTCTTTACCAAGACAATAATACATACATTACTACTCTCCGATACCTAAAAGAGGAAAGTTTACAATGTGTGAGAGACCTTAACATTGAACCTAGTGACATCAATATTAACACTCGAAGTCTTCTACCAGATGCAAGGAAACTCAGGATACAACTAAGAGACAAAGAAGCAGTTCTCTGGAGTCAACTTCCTCATAAAGGAAAAGGCGTCGTTCTCTACAATGAATATACACCGACAAATCAATGGATCCATGGTCATCAGGGATTGTCTTGTTCCGAATGGAGAGAAGCGATTAAAATGCAAGCCAATGTATCGGCGGTGCGTTCTTTGCCGGGCAGGTCTAGGGACGATACCCTCTGTAGATCTTGTCGCAGAGAGCACGAAACCCTTGCACACGTCCTTGGGGCTTGTCCGTTTGGAGAATCACTGAGAATCATTCCGCACCACACTATTCGAAATATGATGGCAGAAGCCTTGCGATATTATGGATACACAGTTTATAAGGAAGTTGATGGTGTGGCCACTAATGGGAGTAAGAGATGAATAGATATTATTGCATTTAGACCATCTTCTAAAATTGGTATCATATTAGATCCCACAATTCGTTTTGAGACTCATAATAGCCAATCTGAGGAAGTTGACTCTAAAAAGAAAGTCATATATGAGCCAACAATTGACTATTACAAAGATAAATACCAACTAGATAGGATTACTGTCACAGGATTGATGCTTAGGGTAGGAGGTACTATACCAGGATTCCTAGACAAATTTTGGAATTCCTTAGATTTGGACAGGGTGTATCTTTCTAAAATTGCCATCACTCCCATTAGAGGATCAATTTCAATTTTAAGAAACAATTTTTACAAAATTGTATACTTCAATTAGGCCTACAATTTGAATTTTTTTAATGTATTTACAAAATGTATTTCATAAATTAAAAAAAAAATTAATTGTCTGTATCACATTGTCCTTGAGGCAATCCTCTAATGAGGAAAGTTATATATAATAAAAATCCTCCATAGTTCAGAAAATAATGGGAATATAATGCACTGTGCGCCAACTGTGTGTAAAATATGTACTTTTTGGCAGGCGTCGTCCTCAGCTGTGTTAAAATATTATATTACATACATAAGGAGTTTATTAGGCTAGGAGTAAGATACATAGAATGTTATTTACAAATAGGCCTATGGGTCGCACGGGCAGTAAGCCGTACGTGCTGTTGACAGTCCGTTACAATAAGTTGATGTTTGGTAATAATATACTTAAAACAAAAAAAGGAAACACAATAATATTACAATTAGATAACAATACAATTACATTATACATTAACTTAGTTATGTAGAATAATTAAGAATTAATGTTATTACAATCTGTTAACAAATTTATTTATTCATGAATGAGTGTTGTTCTTATTTTCCGCGTTTTGTCCAGAAATCTACCCAAGTTTATCTAATTTTCTGGGCTTACCAATAACTCGTAGCATGCCAATCTTCCACGATTTTAATTTAGAAATCTTTCCGGTAATAACTGACGTCTCCAATATTCCAAATCGTTACATTTTCCTAATATATGTATCTCGTCTTAAAAGCTCCCGCACATTGGACATATTCGCATATCGTGATCGTCGCTAATTTTTAATAATTTCCATGCCCCTAACCTGAACTAAGCAAGCCCTGATCTCTCTTAAATCCTAAGAATGAGTATATAAGATTCTTTTCCCCCAAACTTGTTTTAGTGTCTCTTTGTAAAAACAGAGATTTTTTCCCCCCGCACATTCTGGGGGCGCAAAATATTTTGGTCGGTTTAGTATCTATGTACCTTCTTCTTCTTTTTCTGAACACATTCTTGAGATTTTCAGTCCCTTTTTTCCCCATATTCCCATATCCAAAACCCGTCCCGATCTTTTTGGCGTGGGGGCGGCGGTTAGGAAAAAAAATACACTTTTGAAATTCACAATGGGTTCAAGCAATGAGATGCACTATCTCCTCTACTTTTCAATTTCGTACTAGAGCATGTCATCAAATCTTTACGAGATTGAAGAAGGTACAACTCAGTGGTATCAATAAGCACATAGCTTATGATGTTGATGAAATATTAGGTGAAAGCGGGGAATTTGTACCAGCGACCTATGTATTACAGAAATTATGTACCACTAAAGTTCACCGCTCTACCACTGAGCTCTTACAACGATTGACTAAAAAGTCAACAAGTCCGCAACCTATTATACCAGTTTTGATTTTTGTTTATTTCCTGATGATTCTGGCCAGGATTTTATAAACAAAATATGAAATTATTTTATTTTCACTGGTCCTTTACAAGTACACAAAGTTTCAAGTCAATCCAATGTTTCTAAGTGGGTGAAAACCGTGTTCAAAGATTCCGTTACAAGGATACAAATACACTTTTTTTTCATTTTCTGACGATTCTGGCCAGGATTTTAGAAACACATATGAGAATATTGTATTGTCACGGATCCTTTACAAGTATACGAAGTTTCAAGTCGATCTAATGTTTCTAAGTGGGTCAAAATCGTGTTCAAAGATTCCGTTACATAGATACAAAGAATTTTTTTTTATTATCTGACGATTCTGGCCAGGATTTTGGAAACAAATATGAAATTATTGTATTGTCACGGGTCCTTTACAATATACAAAGTTTCAAGTCGATCCAATGATTTTAAGTGCGTGAAAATCGCGCTGAAAGATTCTATTACATAGATAGATAGATAGATAGATAGATAGATATATAGATAGACAGATAGATAGATAGATAGATAGATAGATAGATAGATAGATAGATAGATAGACAAGATAGATAGATAGATAGATAGATAGATAGATAGATAGATAGATAGATAGATAGATAGATAGATAGATAGATAGATAGATAGATAGATAGATAGATAGATAGATAGATAGATAGATAGATAGATAGATAGATAGATAGATAGATAGATAGATAGATAGATAGATAGATAGATAGATACAGGTCAAGCTAATATAAGGCGTGTAATATCATGTTTTACAGAGCGAGAGTCAAATAATAGCCTCTGTGACGTTTTTAGTTTTATTTCAACAAGCAGTTGTGAGTGTAGTATATATTGCAGGAGTTACAAAATGCATGTTGTGAGTTTTGTGTTGTAATAAACTTCAGACTTTAATCATACAAAAAAGTAACTGATGTAACAACTGTGTGTTATAACAGTTTTCATTAAAATAAACAACAATTATTTGTTACGTATGAGTTTATTCATATTCTACAATATTTTGAGATGTAGGCACTTAAAACCTTTTTAATAGTACATGCACCATTTTGGGAAACAGAGAAAAACTTTAATTTCCACGCGTTAACTAACTCACTGGCAGTCTAGAACCCGTAGGTTCATTATCGCGCGGACATACGCTCTCCATTTATCCCTATCCTGAACTAATGTTTTACAATCATCTCCTATATTGTTCAGAAAGGAACAAACATTCCCTTTAACTTCTAATAATAATAATAATAATAATAATAATAATAATAATAATAATAATAATAATAATAGCTTTATTTTACCTGGCAGAGTTAAGGCCTTAAGGTCTTGTCTGCCACTAACCAGGTTTTAAAAAATACAAAAAAAATAGTCTTACATCTAAATTACAATAAACACAAACTATAACATGTTATAAATACAATAAATTAATATTTATATTTCATTATGATTTACTCTAGATTTAACGCATTAAATGTATAATATATACAAGATAAATAAAACATATATCTTACTATTTTGCACCTTTAGTTAGTTCATTTTTATCTTATTATGAATAATTCTCCCTCATTATATTAAAAAGGGAAAACTGAACCGAAAGTGCGTTTTTCGGTTCATTACTGCAGCGTCGTTATCCTCCCTAGACTGTAATATTCATGAACTATGCCAATATTCCTTTCTCCTTGCATCTACCCCCACTCTCCTCTTTACCTCTCCCTCTCCTGGTGCGCTGTGCCTACGGCGCATCTCCCCTCTACCTCGGAACCTTCATATACGTGGTGCACAGGCAGAACGTTATCATTCAATCATTCATTCTTTCATTCATCGATCCAATCCGAGATGGGATTGGAACTCTAAAATGGACAAGGTCGTCTGAAACCGAGAAGCGGCGCAGTTTTAGTTGGTCCTGTAGACCAGGGAAGAAGCCACCCTGGCTTGGACGCTAGCATGAGTGTAGTATGAGGTATGGTGTGTGGTCTTTGTCTTGTAAAAGTATTATCATTTATTTATTTATATTATGTTCTTGAATCATCAAATGTTTATCTTGATTTTGTTTTTACTTCAGACTACTTGTTTGCATTAAATATCATTTTTTATATAATTAATGTTCGATCTGATTTATGTGCACGTAGCTGTTTGGTATAATCCTATACGGAAACTCACTCACTTAGGAGATCATTTCCAGCTCCCTTTATATTGCTGTCTAGCTTTCCTGATTGATAATCATAGTGAAAACAATCATTTTCAGTCACTCTGTGGGTTGAGAATCATTATTGATTTATGTTAATACGCCTTGGAAAGAAAGATGAATCAATCCTTGCCTTCTATGGGCCCGAGGCAAGTAATTTTGTGATTAATAACCTTGGAGGTAATCAGATCTACGCTAATAGAAGCAACGAAAACAAAAGACGATCTCTAAAGCGGCACAAAACATTATTGGATAAGATACACACAGACAAATGTCATATTCAAGACATAACCAAATGTAATATAGATAGACGAAAATATTGGAAGGGCCATATAGAAAGAATGGAAGACAACCGATTTTTAAAAAGATCTAAAGAAGATAGACAGACGGGTGGGAGAAGAACAAGAGGAAGACCAGCCAAGAGATGGATAGACAGTGAATGTACATCCGAGGAGTGATTTTCGAAATAAACAAGACGAAAATCCTACAAATTATGACTAAGAAGGTATTAAAAGGTTAGTAAGCTATAATAACTGATTGTCTATGGATGTAATCTATCTTGGCAATCTACTTCCCTCACATCACGATTAATGTTAATCTCTCACCTCATTCTTGGTCTACCAACGGGGTGTTTTTCCCTCTGGTTTTCCTACACTAAGCTTGCATTCCCCTCTTTCATTCCACATTCGTTCCACATGTCCTGCCCACCACAATGTACGAGAATTAACTGTTCTTATTACATCAGGTTTCCTATAAAAATAGTAGCTCACTTATGTACTCTTCTCCATTCGCATGTCTGTTCAAAAATGTTCCTAAAAACTGTATTCTCATATATTCCTAATATTTTATCCTCCCTTAAAGTAGGAGTCCATGCTTCGCTTCCATAAAATATAATGGGGAGAAAAATAGCTTTATATAATTTTAGTTTAACGTTATTTGAAAGGAGTTGTGGGACGACAAGTGTCCCTGCAATGCATAACAGCATGCTTAAAAATTGTGAAATTTAGGTTGTTCTGACCTCGTTTCAAGAATCCACTGTATAGCTAAGCAGTCTTCTCCATTCACCTGTCTGTTCATCTCTCTTTAATAATTTGCATGCGTTATGTCACATTTTACGTTCAAACCTACTTCGTAGAGGACCTGAGACAAAGGATACTACTGCCAACAATGGGCCATATAAGAAAGTCACGGAAAAAAGAAACAGAAGGAAAAAGAGATCGACAAAGAGTTCTGCGCCTCAGACGCCACGGTGAACAGGGAGTGGACCGGAAGCAACCAACCACAAAGACACGCAATCATAGGCCTAGCAACACATGAATTATCATCATCTTCCAGGGATTAAGCCTGTTGCCTCATTTCGGTTTCATGAAAGCTAGAACTGTAAAAATTGTTCAGACCACCTTCTGTGTGGGCGACCACATTTCTCCTTCAGCGCGGTTTATAATTTAGCAATAATTGTAAACAGGGGGCTTAGGCTGTAACAGTATACAACTGTGTAATACCTGACAGGCGCGGGGGGTGAAAACTAATATATTAGTGACTAAGTCCTGTCAGGGACCCAGTATCCCGGGGCATATTCGAGAGCCCTGCCCAGGGATACGGGCGAAGACCTTAACGACAAGAACAAGATGGGACAAGCTTTCAAATGTTGTAATTGGCGAAGAGGCAACCCTCTCCTTAGCGCGAAATATGAGGACCCATCTCCGGGGTAACAAGGAGAAGCCCGCAACGGTCTGAGAAGAGCGGAAGAGGCAGCCCTCCCACTAGGGCTGATATAATGGGAGGTAATGACGATGCACTCTCTTTCACTACACTTCAAGCTTCTGAATTCCTACATTCCTACTTACCTGGCGTCCAGATTTGAGAAGTTATCCTCCTACCACAATATTGACACTAGGACACAAGATAGCAGTCTGCTAACAATTCCTCTTTATAGCACTTCCTCCTATTCTACTTCCTTCACGTAGCCTCTGCCCGCTCCTGGAATCTCCTTCCTCAAGATATCAGGGGTTGCCGCACACTTGGCACCTTTAAGTCACGCTTATACAGTTACCTGTTGTCTAATAATTAATTTTTCTCTATTTATTTAATTTTATACTATGTCATTAATCTTTTCCTCGTTTTTTTATATATCTTGTACATATTATATATTTAATTCGTTAAATTTAGAGTAAATCAAAATACATTATAAATATTAATTGTATTGTATTCATAACTTGTAATCGTTTATATATATATATATATATATATATATATATATATATTGTAATTTAGATTTAAGACTTTTATTTTGTATTTTTTTAACCTGGTTGAGTGGTAGACAAGGCCTTAAGGCCTTAACTCTGCCAGGTAAAAAAAGCTATTATTATTATTATTATTATTATTATTATTATTATTATTATTATATTATTATTATTATTATTATTATTATTATTATTATTATTATTATTATGATTATTATTAGGACCTTAGAAGGCAAGCCCCTTCAATCGTCTTACCCTGCGAGGTGCCAGTAACCCCTTCAGGTGACAATCTACATTACTAAATATTATCATGAAAGCAACACATGGATATCACCATAAAATGTGCAAAAATACGAAATTCCACCAACCGACTGGCGCGTGGGAATGCAAGATATCACCATCATCAGAGTACATTCACGAATTTTGGCCATTTGTTGACCTGTTTCGGCCTCAAGAGAAACACCATCCAAAAGTCTTTTGAGTGGACGTCCTGGTCTTCTTCTTCCTGCAGGCTGATATCTTAACATTTGTTTGGGTATCCTGTGATCTTCCATTCGATTAACTTGTTGCATCCATCTTGACTTTAATCAGAAATTTTGTTTTCTAAAGGTTCCATATGTAATTCTTCTAAGATGTCTTCATTTTTTTGTGATCTAGTAGTGTGTATCCTGCAGTCCTCCGAAGGTATCTCATTTCAGTAGATCTAACTCTCTGTATATCCTTGTGTTTCAACGTCCATACTTCGCTACCATACAAAAGAGTTGGAAGAGCCAGTGTTTTATATACTTTTAGTCTTGAATGCTTTTGTACTAACTGTGGCTTGAAGATAGAATTTATTAACCCTAAAATTCTTAAAAATTTAGATATTTTTGCATTTACATCCTTTTCTTCTTCATATGAGATATTGCATCCTAGATATGTAAAATTATTCATCTGCTCCAACATTTTATTGTCAAGTACAATTTTACTTCTGACAGGATCTACACCTTGAAATGCCGTAATTTTTGTATGTGAACAAAAATGTGAGCGATACCGTTACAACAATGCACAAGATGGACGGGATCGTTGAATGAACTGATAAAAGACAAATCATAAAACTAAAACTTAATGCTCTTACGAGTACCATTTATCTACTTATATACTTATTTTACGAGCAATTTACATAATATAAACTTTCCATATATGATTATTCTACCTGTGAAAGGAACAATTGCTTCGTTGTTAAATAGATCACAAGGTCACGTGGATTGTCTGAGGGCGTTACATAAATTGCACCTGATAAGAGGACAAAGTGTTTGAAGTCAGAGTTGAAATACCTCTCACCGTTTAACTAACAGAGCAAGCAGGTCACAATTACTATCTGTTCTCTGAAATTCCGATTCAAATTATTGCGGGGAAGATCCAATAAATTAGTAAAAGTTTTCACTAACCTGGAGGATTTATGACTGCAAAGCCTTTCGCACAAAAGACAAGTTTAATGTTGGTATTATTGGACAAGCAATTTCTCTAAATTTACATCAACACGTTTAATTTACTCTTAGACCCATTAAGTTTAATTTTAATTAATTTTAATTAACATATTCTATAATCACTCAATTGTAAATGCAGTAATGAACAATTAGCTTTGATTTCAAGTTCATATATTAAAGAACGTGGATACAACAAATACATATTGGTAATACTAATGTTAATATATTAAATACATTTAAATAAATGAAAAAATATATGAATATAGACACAAATGGAAGGAACATATTGAAAGAATGGACCATAGGAGGATGACGAAAATAATTTTGTCATATAAACCAAGAGAAGTAGACAGAAATATATTACTACAAATTTTAGCTGATGATAACGTTCCAAACAATATATTACTAATATCTTCACATCTATAAAGATAATGAAGTCTCTGTTAAACAATATGGCAAATTATCTTCTTGGGAAAAGATCAACACTGGAGTAAGACAGGGATGTGGACTTTCACCGGTGCTTTTCATTATATATGAATAAATTAATAAACGAATGGAGGAAAACACAACGAGGATATATACCCATCAATAGGAACCTCAAACTCGATGCTATTCTTTTTGCAGACGATTTAGCTCTTCTGGCACTTTCCAAAAATGATTTGCAACGATCAATTTATAATTTACAAAAAATAGCTGCCTAATTTAATATGGAAATATCAATTAACAAAACTAAAATTATGGCATTTCATGGGAAGGACCCCATACAAAGTAAAATCTGTCTCCAGAATAAAATTTTAGAGAGATCTAATCAATTTAAATATCTTGGATATTATCTCTCTATCTGGGATGAAAAGGATATCCCTGAAAAAATTACTAGTTATAATAAAAGTTTGGGAATTATTAATCAAGTTATGAAACCATCCCTTGTAGAAAAAAACACCAGATTATGTTTATATAACACTTTGGCTAGACCAGTGTTGACCTACGGTAGTGAAGCATGGACACTAAAAAGACAACATGAAAGCAGAATAACGGCTTGTGAAATGAGATTCGTGCACAGAACAGCGGGTTACACCAGATGGGATCGGAAAGGAACACCGATATCTTAAAAGAATTGAAGACTATGCTAATTTTGGAATATATTAAACAGTACCAATTAAATTGGAAACACCATCTAGAAAGAATGAGTTCAAATCGGATCCCCAAAGCTATTTATAATTATATACCCAGAGGCACGGAAATCACTGGGTCATCCTATAAAACGCTGGAGAAAAATTTTCTACAGGATCGTAACAGGCATTGGCCTAATACTTGGAAGGAAGAAGAAGAAGGAATACGAGATCCTGGATGACCAAGACAGAGAATAAATGGGGCCGGAACAGGCCATTCAGCCTAAACCATGAAAATAGGAAGAAGACAAATACAAATAAATACTAAAAAGTGGGGAGAATCACAGAGTCGATTATCCAGATTTCTGTTATGCTGTACCTTCAAACCAGAGCAATATGACTCGCTACTTATTGGTGTTAAATTTAGTTTTGTGGCAGTAATTGGTGTAAGCATCATGAAACCCATCATCTCTGCATACATCATCATTAGCGAGGCGAGAATATGTTTTATCTGGCGTAATTCCAGTCATTATAACGTCAAGTGAGATTAAAGAACTCCGATATTTATTCTCGCACATCCCAATAACTGGAGGCTCATCACAAACTTACAGCTGTAACATTATCTTTATTTCAGTCATTGTAATGTATGGAGAATCAATACCACCGTCCCACCAACATAAAATAAAATGAAAACCGATAAAGACCCAAATTATCTTTGTCCTGAAGAAAAGTTTAACAAGTTGTGCACACATTTTTGTGGTGAAAATAAATGTTTCTTACCTCTCCTCATATAAATCTTCTAAGTAGATCGCGATTTCGAGACCATAAGTGTCTCATCTTCAGTATTTTCTTGGCGACTGATGTTATGTCGATCGGAAGAAACTCTTCTTCTTCCCTCTGTTGGTGGACCGATGAACCTTTGGATCAGGTAAAAATTTGCGGGAATTTCGAAGTTCGTAAGTTTTCCTTTGTTTTTCTGAATGTGGATCTTTTCCCAAACCGTCAGTTCCTTTTATTTGTCTATTTGTTTAATTAGACTGGCTTTTGATTCAATTAAATGTTTTTCGGACCAAGCATGAGCAGCTACTGCTGACTTTTCCACTTCTCCATTTTTTGATGTTTCTAAGATGTTCTTTCACCCTTGTTTTCAAATTTGTTTTCGTTTTTCCAATATAAATTTTGATCTGATAAATTCCTGACTTGTCTTCATTTTCAATTCTTAAATTTTTATTGGTTTTAATTATCCTATTAAGACTATATTCATTCTTTGGTGCTAATCTTATATTAAACTTTTTTATTTTTTTTTTTATTTATGGTGTTTCAATGGACGGTAAGTGCATTTCTTGAATTTTATTTTTTCCGTTTCTTTTATAAGTGTGAATTTCACCATAAATTAAACCTCATAGTGATTAATTCCTATAAAAGTTAAACAGATGTTTGTGTTTATCGCTTAAATTAGCAATTCAATCATATCTCGTGAGGTTTATTTAAATATTTCGGACCGCAAGGAAAACAAAATCATGTAAACTCTACATTATTATTGTACATGACTGTGTAATTTGATACAAAGTCAAGTAATTAAGTACTCGTTTTTCTATTTTTTAACAATATACCGATTATGAAACATTGTTTTTGAAAGGTAGATGGCGCTCAGATAGAGTTATATGACCTTTTTTATATCAAATCTGTAGTCTTCTGCATTACTGACATATTCCGCGCGACAAGAATGTGACGTCATATTGCACGCTTCTTGAGCCACAGATGGCAGTGAGGAGTTTTCTTGCGAATTTATTAATGATTTTTATGGTAAAAAAACTAACTTCTATTTTTTAACGTCTGTCCATGACACGAGAATTGAATGATCGGTAAGACGATGTGGGCCGGATCCTCTAGTATGAAATAAAATATATCGCCAAGTTTAAAAAGTAATTATTTATAGGCCCTATATTTTAATATAAGCAATCTAATTTTATTCGGGTTATTAATTGCGTTAATCTTACACACAGCGTGAAAATCGCAAAATTAATGGTAGAAGTCAACGTCATACTGAGTGTGACATATTCCAAAAGTGTGTCTTTAATAATTGGTAGTGGGAGTAAGTTCCCCTTACGAAAGTAACTGATGACTATGAGTGGAATTTGTCCTGACTGACTTGGACAGGAGCTGCAACTGTGACTCGAGGCAGCAAATTGATTGCTATACTCAACACAGTTGTAATTAAGTTACGGCAGACCGTTGAGGAAACACCTTGACAAATCACCTCTTTACTGCAATGTACAGGGTCTCCTGCAAAAAAGTTATAATATTTATAGAGCAGGTGTACAGTTGATTTCAGACACGAGGTCTGAACGAACAAAGTTTGCGATTTATTAATCATGCAATTATGTATTGCAACTGCCTTGTCACGCAGCGGGCCCGGGTTCGATCCCGGTCGGGGCAGTTTTTCTGGGTGAGGTTTTTATCGGGGTTTTTCCTCACCTGTAAGACAAATGTCAGGAAAACTTAAGGCCCAAACAGTCCCCGAAATCATATGGCCATCATCATCATCCTTATCATCCTCATCCTTCGCCGGTGTGGAAAGCAACGGGAAGCTACCACACCTACACAATTCCCAAGTAAAGCTGCAAGCATAGCATGAAAATTGCTATGATTGCAGTGAAGGACCTGCCTTCGGGCAGAATTACTATGGATGGATGTATTGCAGGGACTCTTGTCGTCCCAACGCCTTTCAAATAACGTTAAAATAAAAATATATAAAGCTATTTTTCTCCCCATTACATTTTATGGAAGTGAAGCATGCACTCGTACTTTAAGGAAGGAGAAAAAGATTACGAGTATTTCAGAATAAAGTTCTTATGAAAATAATTTCTGCAGGGGGATAAGATGAGATGAGATATATGATAAAATAAATTAATGGAAGAATATACAAAATGGGGACTGAATGTGAATTTACAGAAAACAGAATATATGTGTTTGGGAAAGGATGTGGATGACCTCGTTCTTGAAACAGGGAAAATAAAAAAAATGTGAAACTTTTAAATGCCTTGGGTTAATAATTACATGTTCAGATACATGTGGAAGAAATGTACAAACTAAAATTACAATGGACAAAATAATGCAACTAAGACATTACATGAAATAATGTGGAACAAAATATTACAAAGGAAGCTAAAATGAAAATTTATGAGCATAATACAAAATATTTTGTCATACGGAAGTAAAACTTGTTCTTTGGCGGAATTACGAAAGAATAAAATTAGAACAGTTGAATTTGATTATCTCAGAAGAAGCCTTCAAAAACCAAGACAAGATAAGGTAAGAAACGAATTCCTTTGGAAAGAAATGAATGTCACCACATCGGTTGTTAAGAGGATTGAAAATCAAACCCTTGAATGGAATGGTCATTTACACAGAATGGAAGATGAAAGATGGTCACAAAACATATACCAATGGTCACCTCCTGGAAGAAATAAACGTGGCAGACCAAGATGGAAATGGAAAACTTATGTCAGAACTATAATGGATGATAGGAATTCGGAAGAAGGAGATTGGAATGATAGAAATAAATGGAAACTGAAGACGGCAAACCTATAACTGGGGGAAAACAGAAGAAGAAGTAGAATGAACATTTTTGAACAGACAGGCGAATGGAGGAGACTCAATAATAGTAAGCTACATGATCTTTATAGGAAACCACATATAATAAGAATTCGTAGAGTGCGATGGGTAGGAATGTGACAGGAATGGAGAATGGAAGAGGGAAATGGAATCTTCTTTAAACAAAATCAGAGGGAAAACGCCCAGTTTTTAGGCTAATAATAAGGTGAGAGAATGACAGTAATCATGATTTGAGGGAAGTAGGTATACAGGGGATGGTTGAAAAGCATTAACTGAGAATGGGGATGTATGGAGAGGTTATGTCTGGGCAGCCACAAAGACATGGGTTAGATAGTATCTATTAATTAATTAGTTCGTTTCATGGGCTTAAACACAAACAAATAATTCCTTATACATCACACACTACTTTAAGAAAATAATTCAAATGTAGCTGCAAGTTCGTTTTTAATAAATGAGATATCCATCTACATCTAGAAGATCGATGATGATAGATCCCCGTTTATTCCGCTGGGTGCTCCCTTAGTGGTAAGTTTCTTTGACTAATAATTGGGGCTAGGATTCAATGTAATAAAAGATAAAATTAAAATACAGATAGTATATATTATTCAACTGTTTGTATGTGAAACCAAAGCAAAAGACAGTCAGAAGTCTAACTTATCATTATACGGTTCAACAAAACAAAAGACAGTCAGAAGTCTAACTTCGCAATATATTGTTCAACTGCTTGTGAGTGAAACCAAAACAAAAGGTAGTCAGAAGTGTAACTTCTCATTATACAATTCAACTGTTTGTGTGTGAAACAAAAGACAGTCAGAAATCTAACTTCTCATTATACTGTTCAACTGTTTGTGTGTGAAACCAAAACAAAAGACAGTCAGAAGTCTAACTTCTCATTATACTGTTCAACTGTTTGTGTGTGAAACCAAAACAAAAGACAGTCAAAAGTCTAACTTCTCATTATACTATTCAACTGTTTGTGTGTGAAACCAAAACAAAAGACAGTCAAAAGTCTAACTTCTCATTATACTGTTCAGCTGTTTGTGTGTGAAACCAAAACAAAAGACAGTCAGAAGTCTAACTTCTCATTAAACTATTCAACTGTTTGTGTGTGAAACAAGAAAAAAGAGAGTAAAAAGTCTAACTTATCATTATACTATTCAACAGTTTGTGTATGAAACGAAAACAAAATATAGTCATAAGTCTAACTTCTCATTATACTATGTCGCAATCATAACTGTTAGTACATAAAACTCCTAGTTCTACTAATAATACATTATTGACGTCAGTGAGTTGCATGTTGATAGTAAATCGCTTATAAATTACTTCTAGTAGGAAACTAACGTTTTACTTGGATGGAGAAAGGTCTATTAAATTTTTTCAAAGGCTTTTTTTACACAGGTTTTAGGTTCTTTTACGAGCCCATGAATCTTCAGGCTCGGGACCCACGAGTTAAAGTCCCTTCTGGAGGACTTATCTCTTGGATTTTTCGATCCTAAC
Source organism: Diploptera punctata (assembly GCA_030220185.1). Lineage (NCBI taxonomy): Eukaryota > Metazoa > Arthropoda > Insecta > Blattodea > Blaberidae > Diploptera > Diploptera punctata. The sequence continues at coordinate 285,106 of JASPKZ010007437.1, forward strand.
TATACATCAATCCCAGTCGGGTTTGAACACGGGACCCTCGCGACTAGAGGCAAGTAACATAACCACTATACCACCACGGCCGACTACTAACTAACTAACTAACTCACTGGCTCTATGAAACCCGTAGGTTCATGGCCGAGCAGGCATAAGCTCTCCACAAATCCCTATCTTGAGCTAATTTATTCCTATCATTCTCTGTATAATCTACTTCCCTCAAATCATAGTTAATGTTATTCTGCCACCTCATTCTTGGTCTACCAACTGGGCGTTTTTCCTCAGGTTTTCCTACAAGAAGCTTCCTTGCAACTCTTTCATTCCCCATACGGGTCGCATGCCCTGCCCATTGCAGTCTACGAGACTTAACTGTTCTTATTACATCTGGCTTCCTATAAAGACCATGCAGCTAGTAGTCTTCTCCATTCATCTGCCTGTTCATCTCCCTTTGGTCCAAAAATGTTCCCAAGAACTTTATTCTCAAATACTCGTAATGTTCTTTCCTCCCTTAAAGTAAGAGTCCATGTTTCGCATCCGTATAATATAACTGGTAGAATAATAGTTTTATATATTTTCAGTTTAACGTTTTTTGAAAGGAGTTGGGACGTCAAGAGTCTCTGTAATGCATAATATAACACGTTTCCAGAATTGAGCCTATGTTTAATTTCTTTGTGCATCTCGTTCCTATTTGTGATTATTGTTCCTAGGTATTTGAATTCAGCCACTTACTCAAAATTTCCCTCATTTGTCATTAGCTGACCATTTCCATTATATAATGTATTTCTATGTGTGATCATGTATTGAATTTTATTGTCATTTACTTCCAGTCCCAATTTCTTAGTGTTACTCAATAGTGTGTGCGTGTTGGCCTTTAATATCTCCTCGCTATCGCCCAATAGTACTACATCATCAGCATAAACTAACAGCTTATTATTACCATACATGTAGGGTAATGCAATGGAAATGAACACATGATGAAGAGAATATACTGGAGAAGGGAGAAAGCCTGATGATGACAAACACGCGCCTTAATTGGTAGAGATGTCGCAGCGTGGCTTGGAGCTAACCGAGTACATGTGTACTCATGATTATTCCAAGCCTCTAGCATGTACATACATACTCCTTTTGTCCAGTATAATACGTATTTAAATATTATTTTCTGTTTGTATTCATCTAGAATTACTGGACATAAATTATTTCTTCGCTTCTGAAGTGAATTTTAGACGAATACAATTTTGTAGAATTGTAGGCTTTCACTCCCGATGTCTTGATTGAATGGCCGCCGTCCAGTTTTGTTTAAACTCGACGTTTCGTCTACTGCTGCGGTAGACTTCCTCAGGAGATTCCCTGTGATCTCTGTGAACTCCTCAACCCGGAAGACCAGCTTAACCCTTAAATTGTGGATTCAATAATTCCTCGTGCCATTTTTTTTAAATGTTTCGAATCGCAAGGAAAACGAAATCACATAAACATTATTTTTTTTGTACATTATCTTGTAATATGACACAAATTTAAGTAATTTCTACTCGATTGTTTCTATATTCTTTTTTCATAAGTAATGCCATGAGTGATTTCCAAATTATCGATAAATTCACGACTCACGAAGTGAGGAGGGGAGATTTACCTAGATAATTTCGAAATCAAGAGTGGCATTTGTTAGGACTATTTAACGAATAAAATTAAGCTGTTTACTCACAAATCATTATTTAAATATAGTTATTTTAAAATATTTATATATTTAATATAAACGGCGATGTTTGAAAACAAATGAGAAAGATTTATTGTGTTTCATTTTTCATCACTGCAATCAGATTATATTATTTATTGCCAAATGATCGCAATATTGTAAGAATGCACCCTAGTGGAGATAAAATGAAACATCAAATTGTTTATAACCAAGATTATAGGTTATTAATTAATTTCTGATGTCCTATGATGTAAATCCATCCATCCATAGTAATTCTGCCCGAAGGCAGGTCCTTCACTGCAATCATAGCATTTGCATGCTATGCTTGCAGCTTTACTAGGGAAATGTGTAGGTGTGGTAGCGCCCCGTTGCTTTCCACACCGGTAAAGGATGATGATGATGATGATGATGATGATAATGATAAGGATGATGTTGATAAAGATGATGCCCATATGATTTCGGGGACCGTTTGGGCCTTAAAGTTTTCCTGACATTTGTCTTACAGGTGAGGAAAAACCCCGATAAAAACCTCACCCAGAAAAACTGCCCCGACCGGGGATCGAACCCGGGCCCGCTGCGTGACAAGGCAGCACGCTACCTCGAGACCACAGCGGTGGACATGATGTAAATATATCAATTATATTTTTTGGAACGTAAATACCTGCGGAATAATACGTTTAAGAAAGTGCAAACAGTGTTTTTTGTGATATAATCAATTGCTACAAATGTTTTCGTATTATATCCCGCAAGCAGAATCTATTTACATTCGTGCACTATATATAAAATCTGGTAGCTACTTGCATTCCAGGATTCTTACATTTTAATATGTAAATTGTTATATTCAACGTATTTCTTAGAGAGTCAGTCACTGCAAAATAATGCTCTGACCTATTCAGAATGTTAAAAAGGAGGAGCTTGATTTTAATAAGACTAAATTAAATTGATAAAATCGAGGTGAAAAACGACTGTTATTTGTTGCAATTCAAATTTTATTGAAATATGATTGGTCATTGACTCCTATTTGGGGCATGAGTTAAGTAGCCAACAATATTAAACAAAATAAATCTTATCTTAGAAGAAACATTGTAAATTTCCGATTGAGGGTCTTTCCACTTTTCAGCGGTTGCCCTTTTACCAGCCGGCTGCTGGCCCTTCACATCCACATGTGTCAATCACAGAGGTAGATGATCAACAGCCAGTTTAGGGGTGACATGTGGTTAGCATGTCGAGCACCCAGCCGTTATAGCTGGTTCCTCAACCTGGAGCCGCTACTTATTGTAGCTACCCAATTGCCTCACGATGCTGGGTGGGCACCGGTCCATACTGGCCGAAATACCATGAGAAAATTTCTTCCCCCATGGAGACTCGAACCAGCGCAAGTCCCGTAGCTCTGCGCCAAGACTTCCTACCTTAACAGCTCGGCTACGGCGCGGGACACATTGTAAATTTAAGGACTAAAAAAATTGTTATTGTGTTTAATTCATTTTTTGAACGGAAAAGTGTTTTTGTTTTAATGCTATCATCTGCACTTCACAGTACATGCTTTTGGTTCTGCGCTTCGTGACTCGTGAATCTATCGATGATTCGAAAATCACTCGTGATATTGCTTATGAAAATTATTTTCACTTATTCAACTAAAAACACATTAATTTATTTAGACCTAGCAGCGCAGACCGGGTATTATCTAGTTGAATATATTTTTAAAAAAATGTTTTCTGATATGGAAGTCACGCATGAAGCAATTTGCATCCATGAAGTAGAGGTATTAACGATAATCCATCTCTTGATGAGCTTTTAGTCGCTTCAATGGCGAGTTAATTCTACGCAAGCTGTGTAAACTAAAAACACTAGAGACCTGACGAGTGAACAGTGACAGCTTCCTTTAATCCTATTATAACATTTCTCACTACAACATTATCTGGTTACAAAGAACTCTAAGTATGCTCATATCTAACTGTCACTTCATTCATGGAAATAGATATGTTATTTAGCTAAACACATTTATAAATCGTTCTTTAACGTGCGCCAATAAAACTGACACCAACCCTCTTAAGGGCACCTGGTACTAATTTTCTTGCAAATTGGTTTAGAAGTATGTAACATATAAAAATCAACTTTTGCAGTTTATTCTTAAGTTATGTGAATGAAAATGATGTCACTAATTAAACAAGTCTTCCTGAATATAATGACACTCTGACTAACTTTTTACACACATTTCTTCATGAGTAATAATAATAATAATAATAATAATAATAATAATAATAATAATAATAATAATAATACTTTATTTATTCTGGCAGAGTTAAGGCCATAAGGCCCTCTCTTCCACTCAACCAGCACAAATACAAATAAATATTTGACAAATATAGATATACACTATACTAATTATAAACAGTTAAAGATACAATAATGTAGCAATGTAAATGTCATGTACAAACAACATATATAACAATAATGATACGATAATAATAATAATAATAATAATAATAATAATAATAATAATAATAATAATAATAATAATAATAATAATAATATAAATATGATACATTATACGGGAAACACCAACTAATATATGTACCTTACACTGGATAATAATGAAGTCGAGTTTAGAGCAAATATAAATTTAGATTTCTTTTAAAGATGCCAATGTCCGGCAGTCCCTTATTTCTTGTGGTAGGGAATTCCAGTTGCGAGAAGTGAAGATGGTATATGACATGGAGTGATGTGATGTCCTATGTTGCGGTATATTAAGCAAGAGACTATGTTATGATCTTGTGTTTAAGTTATGGTTTGAGGATAGATACTGGAAACGGGATGATAAATATTTGGGAATCGAGGTATGTAGGATCTTAAATAGGAGAATTAGACAATGCGATTTTCTTCTCTCTTTTAGATGTAGCCATGACAATTCGTGGAATAATGGAGAAATGTGATCGTATTTTCGAACAATAAATATGAATCTGATACACATATTATGGACACGCTGCAGTTTGTCCGACAATCCGTCACTTATGTCAGTTAGTAGAACGTCACAGTAGTCAAAATGCGGCATCACTAAAGTTTGGATTAAAATTCTTTTAAGAGTTGTAGGAAGAAAATGTTTAATTTAAAATACAAAAAAAAAGAAAAAAAGGAAATAAAAAATCCAACTTCTTAAAAGTATTGTCTTGTGTAGCTAGAATTAATAGACTCATCATCATCATGAACAAATTCGTTTTAGGACATGTGGCCTGTACGGTAAACCTAGCGAAGATGGTCTTGATCTTTCCACCGATGTTTTGGTCTTCCTTGCTCCCGATGTCCAGTTGGGGTATATTGGAATGCCAATTTTGGAAGTCTATTTCTTGCCATTATGGAGGAAATTCCATATTTTGAACGCCTGGCTAGAGGCTATAAGGTAGCAGCCCTACCACTAGTCTTGCTCTGTGGATGGCTGGTAACCAACCCAGGGGACTTCCTACTACTCGAAGAAACTTTAGCAAAGACTGGAATGATCACACTGATGACGACAAAGCAAGAAATAGGTTAATGATTAAGAATCTCAAGGTTGCAACATGGAATGTGAGAGGAATAACACATAAAGAAGAAGAGTTAGAAGTAGAGTTAGAGAAAAGAAAAATTGACATTGCCATTATTTCGGAAACAAAAAAGAAGAACAAAGGATCAGAAGAATTAGGAAAATATGTAATGATTTATTCTGGAGTTCCAGCAGAGAACTGGGCATCATCAGGAGTCGCAATTTTAATAAGGAGAAATTTACAACAAAACATTTTATATTACCAATGGATTTCCCCAAAAATCGTAACAGTTAGAATAAAAATGTTAGGACATAGTTTGACTATAATTGGAATTTATGCCCCTGTAGAAGGAAACGATTCAGAAACCATAGAATGTTATGATATTTTACAAGAAACCATTGACAAAGTAAATAAACAAGATTATCTCAAAATTGCTGGTGATTTTAATGCAAGAGTCGGAAATCAACCGATAAGAGAATGTATTGGTTCAGAAGGAGAACCAACTTGCAACAATAATGGTAAACTGCTAATAGATTTTTGCATATTCAATAATTTAACAATCACAAACTCCTTCTTTAGACACAAGAAAATACACAAATATACATGTGCAGCAAGTGGATCAAAGTCTATAATAGATTACGTACTAATTAATAATACATTTAAAAAGTCTGTAAATGATACTAGAGTGTACAGAGGAAGTGAAATTGATAATTAATAGACTCTAAATACTAAAATATAATTATACGATTAATAGTAATAACTGGAAGGCGCACAAACGTGCACATGAGTCTATTACCAACATAGGAACCTCAAACGAATGCTACCTACCCCTCTAAGGTATGATTAATAACATGTGCATTTGGAGTGGGGAAGGTGACTTTATGGGAGGAGTCATCGCCCTTATAAGGCAAGAACACGTGACAAAACGCTCTCACATACACTCACACTCATACGTTCTACAAGAAATAAGTCCTACAGCAACCGTCCGCGACCTTTAGTAAATTTTAAAATCTTAAGTATTTTAAAATCAAAGATAATTAGTAACTCAGAATTTTAAGTGATATTAAATATACGTGGACTTAAATAAACTCATCAACTCCACTCCGCATATTACTGAGATATAAACCAGTTGTACTTTTCTATGCATTGTTAGTGCAAAATGATTCAATAAACTGGAATAATAAGTTTAAAGTTATTTATAATTACATAAATAATATAAACATCCCTGAGTTATCATATTCTACCCTGAGCGAACCGGCACACTTGGTACAATTTTCTCAAAACTAATTGTACAATTGTTTCCAAAATGTAGTATGTTATTGTCCTTAGTTCATTTAACAATAATAATAGTCCAAGATCCGGCTGTAAGTTTACTATGTTCATCGAGCGTATGAACAAAATCAATTTTTTCATAAAATTATGAATTACTGAATACACTTTTGCCGAGTTGCCTATTGAAATTCGGCCGCCAGTATGTTTAATTAATTTATTGGAAATAATTTGATTCACTTGTTATTAATTTAATTATAATCCAGTTAGCAGAAATCACTGTATAGAGCTCGAAAAGTTTTGGTTGCCATTGCAAACTTCGCCGTAAAGCTCCTCGCGACTACAGCAGGCTGTGACACCAATTAGTAATAAAATGGCAGTAAGTACGTAATTTATTGTTTCATATTGTTTCCTCGCAGCGGGAAGTAAAACCCTGCCCTACATGGATACTATGTACAATGTATATACAAAAATATATCCAAAATGTAGTATTAGTATACATTATACGAAACAAATCACAGCATTTTAAATGAACTGAACTTTATTTGAAACAATATAGTCATATATATATATATATATATATATCATCATAATACATTCACGAATTTGGGCCATTTGTTGACCTGTTTCGGCCTCAGGTTGAGTGGACGTCCTGGTCTTCTTCTTCTTCCTGCAGGTTGATAGCTTAACATTTGTTTGGGTATCCTATGATCTTCCATTCGATGAACATGTTGCATCCATCTTGACTTATAATCAGAAATTTTGTTTTCTAAAGGTTCCATGTGTAATTCTTCTAAAAGTCTTTTTTTTTGTGATCTAGTAGTGTGTAAACTGCAGGCCTCCGAAGGTATGTCATTTCAGCACAACTAAGTATCTGTACATCCTTTTGTTTCAACGTCCATACTTCGCTACCATACAAAAGAGTTGGAAGAGCCAGTGTTTTATACACTTTTAATCTTGAATGTTTTTGGACTAACTGTGGCTTGAAGATAGAATTTATTAACCCTAAAATTCTCAAACATTTTTATATTTTTGCATTTACATCCTTTTTTCTTCCTACATATGCCTACACACACACACACACACACACACATATATATATATATATATATATATATATATATATATATATATATATATGAATAAAAAAGTTAACTTGGGTTTTCCGCGTCTTGGATTCAAGTTCGGCCTCTGGCCATTGATTCCGACGTTTCGGCATGATGTCACATGCCATTATCAAGGAATGATAAGTTCGAGTCACAGGTTTAGGTCTTATATAATTAGACACATAGAGTTTTCGCTGTGGTCCGTTTCCGTAGATGGGTGTACTTCTTCGAAAACGAACCACAGCGAAAACTCTATGTGTCTAATTATATAAGACCTAAACCTGTGACTCTAACTTATCATTCCTTGATAATGACATGTGTGATCATGCCAAAACGTCGGCATCAGTGGCCAGAGGCCGAACTTGAATCCAAGACGCGGAAAACCCAAGAAAACTTTCTTATTCATACATATATAAGCGAAAATCTGCAATATAACATATATATATATATATATATATATATATTATATATATATATATATATATCCATATATACGTTTAATTCATGTTAATTACTAAGATTGGTTGGAGAAAACCCTCAACAATGAGGAAAATTCTAAAAATGAATGAATGAATGAAATTATTATTATTATTATTATTATCATCATCATCATCATCATCATCATCATAGTACATTCACGAATTTAGGCCATTTGTTGACCTGTTTCGGCCTCAAGAGAAAACACCATCCAGAAGTCTTTTGAGTGGACGTCCTGGTCTTCTTCTTCTTCTTATTATTATTATTATTTTATTTATATACAGAATTTTAATGTTTATAAATATTTCTGTGCCTAAGTTTTATTTTTTTTTCTCCACTCGTCTCTCTCCATCCAATCCATGTCCTCCAGTCCTCTTGCTCTCATTCCAGTTCTTATTTCTTGCATCCACGAGTTTCGAGGTCTTCCTCTCCTCCTTCTTCCAGGTGGACAACATTCCAATGTTTTCTGGGTAATCTTTCTTCTTGCATTCGTCGTACGTGCCCATACCAATTTAATTGCTTATACCGTATATAATCTACTATTGAATAACCAATATTCATTTTTTCTCTTATATATTATTATTATTATTTTTATTATTACTATTATTATTATTATTATTATTATTATTATTATTATTATTATTATTATTATTATTATTGTTATCATTATTATTACTTATATCACTTCCATTCTGCATATTCAAATTACAATCATCAAATCATTGAAAATGCAATTATATTCCTGTCATATCAAATTATATTTCCTCTTTAATCAAACATACAATATTTGTGCTCAAACGTAATTCAAATGTCAACTCGCTATTACACCTAATACAAACCCATTTACTAGCAAACAGATAAATGACAGGAAACCTCATTAAAGAAATTTATTGCAATTCCACATCATAGCCTGAATTACAATCACCACTTCATTTGGAGTTAATTGATTTAATTATCTGCGTTTTGTAATATTTAATTCAACTAACTAAACCAGTGGCACTACCGTAGGTTCATGACAGCGCGGACATAAGCTCTCCATACATCCCTATCCTGAGATAATGTTTTTCAGTCATCTCCTGTATAACCTATTCCCAGAAATCATGGATAATATTATTCTCACACCTCTTTCTGGGTCTACCAACTCGGCGTTTTCCTTCTGGTTTTCCTACAAGAAGATTACTAGTAGTAGTAGTAGTAGTAGGACTTTATTAGACAAAAAGTACGATATTTACAAAATTATTTACAAATATGGGTGGCACGGGCAGTAAGCCGTACGTGCTGTTGTCAGTCCGTTACAATAAAGTAATAATTGAATACTAGTGTAAAGAAAAATAAACAACAACAAAATCAATAACATTACAATTACATAAAGAAAACACAATAATATTACAATTAAATAATAACACAATAGCATTATACACTAAAAAACATTAACATTACAATTACATAAAGAAAACACAATAATATTACAATTAAATAATAACACAATAGCATTATACACTAAAAAAACATTAACATTACAATTACATAAAGAAAACACAATAATATTACAATTAAATAATAACACAATAGCATTACACACTAATTAATTTATATATAATTGTTAAGAATTAATGGTATTGCATTTTGATAACATATATTTATTCATGAATGAGTGTTGTCCTTATTTTCCGCGTTTTGTCCAGAAATTTACCGAGGTTTATACAATTTTCTGGACTTACCAATAACTCGTAGCATGCCAATCTTTCCCGATTTGAATTTAGAAATCTTTCCGGTAATAACTGACGTCTCCAATATTCTAAATCATCACATTTTCCTAATATATGTATCTCGTCTTCAAAGTTCCCGCACATTGGACATATTCGCATATCGTGATCGTCGCTAATTTTTAGAAATTTCCATGCCCCTAGCCTAAACCAAGCAAGCCCTGATCTCTCCTTAAATCCTAGGTTCAGTATATACGATTTAATTAACTAAGCCACTGGCACACTATGCAACCCGTAGGTTCATGACCGCGCGGACATAAGCTCTGCATACTACCCTATCCTGAGTTACTATTTTCCAATCATCCCCTATACGGGGTGAATCATAAATATGCCTATACTTTTGATAGCACTGTGTGATGAAAATATTACCATTACAGGAAATATGAAATTACCGTTGGAAAGGCAATTATTCAAATTACAACAATGAAATAAAACAAAACAGTGTAGAACTTACGGCATTAGTCAAAATGGCGTTGAATATGCAACAGCAAATTACAATTGCTGCATGGGTAATAACGTATTCCAATGATCGTGAGGCCGCAAGACGGGCAAGAAGTGAGTTTAACGTAGCATTGCAGCCGTCGACTGTGGGGAAGTGGAGAAAACGACTGCTGGAAACGGGAAGGATGCAGAAAATCAAACCTCCTGGAAGGCCTCGCATTAGCACGGATGCATAAACAACGAAGAGAATTGTGAAGGCGTTCGACGCTAGGCCACAAAATTCAACCCGCCAAGCTGCACGTTAAAAGTGATTTGTTTTGTTTTGTTCTATTGCAATTTGAAGGATTCCCTTTCCAATGAAAACATCATATTTCCTTTAATAATAATATTTCGTTCTAAATCATTCTGTATATTCTTCATTCATTTTGAGAATTTTCCTCATCATTTAGGATATTCTCCAACCAATCTTAGTGATTAAAATGAGTTATAAAAAATACATATAGATTATTATTAATTTTGTAACAAACATTCATAAATTTCCCTTAATTAAAGTTCTCCATCGTTCTCTGTCCTCTGTGTCTTCATCCGTTACACCAAATTTCCTCATTGAATTATGAATATTGCTTCCAGGTTGTTCTTGGTCTCCTTTTCTGCTCCTTCTTTCAATGTCCCATGTATAGACAGCCTTTGGTATATAGATTTCCATCCTGCATTCTTCTTACGTGTCCTTTCATTTTAGCCTTCTGTGTTCAATCCTAACTTCTCTCAAATCATGGTTAGGCCTAATGTTATTGTCCCTTTTCATTCTTGGTCTACCAAATGGAAGTTTACCCTGTGGTTTTCCTACAATTCCCCTCTTGCAATCTCCATTCATGTCACATGTCCTGCCCTTTGCAGTCTACTTGACTTAATTATTCCTATTTTATCTAATTTTCAATAAAGATCATGTAGTTCACTGATAAGTAACCTTCTCCATTCGTCTGTCTGTAGGTAGTGGGTAAATAAGCGTAACTAAATTAGACTGGTTAAGAAACTCTCGCTAGGGAGCACTCATGTGCCCACACGGCTCTCACAGAGTATATACATATATCGGTGTTCTAAAAATGAAATCTTGGTGAGCTGCTGCATTTTGTGCCGCGAGTATAAAAATAAAATATCTTACTACTATTAAATCCTAGATAATAGTCCATCGGTGTGGTCTCGCGGTAGCGTGCTGCCTTGTCACGCAGCGGGTCCGGGTTCGATCCTCTGTCAGGACAAATTTGATTGGTGACTGATTGGTGTTACGGCCTGCTGCAGTCTCAACTAATAAACATTGCCCACACTGCTATCGTTAGTCAGCTGTTTATAATCCATCCATAGTAATTCTGCCAGAGGGCAGGTCTTACACTGCAATCATAGCATTTTCATGCTATGCTTTGCAGCTTTACTAGGGAATTGTAGATGTGGTGGCTTCCCGTTGCTTTCCACACCGGTGAAAGATGATGATGATGATAAGGATGATGATGGCCATATGATTTCGGGGACCGTTTGGGCCTTAACGTTTTCCTGACATTTGTCTTACAGGAGAGGAAAAACCCAGATAAAAATCTCACCCACAAAAACTGTCCTGACCGGAGATCGAACCCGGGCCCGCTGCGTGACAAGACAGAACGCTACCTCGAGACCACAGCGGTGGACTTGTTTATAATTAACGCAAATATTTTAAACAAATATGTTATTATTCTATTATTATTTATTATTTTGAAAACATCTTCGCGCAAAAAATAATGTACAACGCACGTTTGTGAAGTGTTTTACAGATGCTCTGATATTAAACATTTCCTCGTTTCTGTAAAAACCACTTCCCAACCTCGAATCGTAATACACTATTGACAGAGTTAAATTCTCCAATCTTACGGGGTACTGCTCAATAAATCACAATAAAACACAATAGCTTTCCAACCTCATTTAGGTAGGAAAAATAATATATAAAAAATCCCTATACACCAAGCATCAGAAGTAACAACAAATAAACAACAAAAAATAAACTTTGTTTTTGTCTCAGAAAGAAAAATATGTGATTCTGATAGTTTTTTTTCTCATGAATTCAAAAATGTTATCGGTTTTTCCCCATCACGCATGGTTTCCGAGAGGCAGGTTTTTATAATTTCAAACACTTTAATATTTTCTACATTCGTAACTACACAATATTCTAACATTCGGACTCGCCTAGAATGTAAGAAATGACAATTTTTTCTGCTATATTTCGCCTGTGGAGCATCCCTCTTGATGGTCCAACAATAACCGGCCACCATATTAGGATTCCATTTGTCTTGATATTTCTTTTCCATAGCTGAAACCATTTGAGTTAGCTCATTTGGTTTTATTTTACAATTGACAAATGGACGAAAAAAAGTTTATTAAAAAATAATTATTTAAATCCATTAATTGAAATTGAAATAAAAAAAACTGGTCCATTATCAATATTAACAAATGGCACAAAAAGTAGGGTGCGTGTAGGCAAACAGTTTTCGGACACTTTTGAAATCCAGAATGGGTTGAAGCAAGGAGATGCACTATCTCCTCTACTATTTAATTTTGTACTAGAGCATGCCATTAAATCTTTGGAGAATGAGGAAGGCTTACAACTCAATGGTATTAATAAGCTGTTAGTTTATGCTGATGATGTAGTATTGTTGGCCGATAGCGAGGATATACTAAAGGACAACACGCACACACTATTTAGTAACACTAAGAAATTAGGACTGGAAGTAAATATCAATAAAACTAAATATATGGTCACACGTAGAAATTCATTAAATAATGGAAATGGAGAGCTAATGACAAATGAGGGAAATTTTGAGGAAGTGGCTGAATTCAAATATCTAGGAACAATAATCACAAATAGGAATGAGATGCACAAAGAAATTAAACATAGGCTCAATTCTGGAAATGCGTGCTATTATGCATTGCAGAGACTCTTGATGTCCCAACTCCTTTCAAAAAACGTTAAACTGAAAATATATAAAACTATTATTCTACCAGTTATATTATATGGTTGCGAAACATGGACTCTTACTTTAAGAGAGGAAAAGAGATTGCGAGTATTTGAGAATAAAGTACTTAGGAAAATTTTTGGACCAAGGAGAGATGAACAGACAGGTGAATGGAGAAGACTACATAACAATGAACTACATGGTATTTATGGTAAGCCAGATATAATAAGAACAGTTAAGTCTCGTAGACTGCGATGGGCAGGACATGTTGCACGTATGGGGAGTGAAAGACTTGCATGGAGGCTTCTTGTAGGAAAGCCAGAGGGAAAACGCCCAGTTGGTAGACCAAGAATGAGGTGGGAGAATAACATTAACTATGATTTGGGGGAGGTGGATTATACAGGGAATGATTGGAAAGCATTAGCTCAGGATAGGGATGTATGGAGAGCTTATGTCCGTGCGGCCATGAACCTACGGGTTCGATAGTGCCAGTGAGTAAGTAAGTAAGTATAAAAAACTGTGGGTGATAGACAAATTCCGAATACATATTTGAAAACACGATAAAAAATTGCAATAAGTACAACTATTGGTACTCATGAGACAAAAATCATGTTGACCAGTGCAAGTAGCCATCAAGAGATAAACATATATCAATGTTGGTACACTGGACAGCGCATTGTTGCCGTCACAAAAAGCAAGCTAGCTTGGGCTATTATTTGCGTGTATTAGATATTGTGCCGGTTCGCTCAGGGTAGAATATGATTACGCATGGATGTTTATATTATTTATGTAATTATAAATAAATTAGAACTTATTACTCCAGTTTATTGAATAATTTTGTACTAATTACAATCGTTTTATATCTCACTAATATTCGGAGTGGAGTTGATGAGTTTATTTAAGTCCACGTGTATTTAATATCACTTAGAATTCTGAGTTACTAATTATCTTGGATTTTAAAATACTTAAGATTTTAAAATTTGCTAAAGGTCGCGGACGGTTGCTGTTGGAGTTATTTCTTGTAGAACGTATGAGTGTGAGTGTATGTGAGAGCGTTTTGCCACGTGTAAAATTAAAAATAAAGTAGGAATTAAGCTTCTCTAAAAAAATAAATAAAAAGTAAAAAATCTTATTCTTCTGAAAGTACAGACCAATAATAATAATAAAATAATAATTATAGATGTAAAAATATTACCAAAATAATTTATACGAAATACTGATTCTCCCTTGCCTTATAAGGGCGATGACTCCTCCCATAAAGTCACCTTCCCCACTCCAAATTCACATGTTATTCATTACACATTAGAGGGGTAGGTACCATTCGTTTGGGGTTCTTATGTTGGTAATAGACCCATGTGCACGTTTGTCTGCCTTCCAGTTCTTTTCTATTAATCGTATAATTATATTTTAGTACTTAGAGTATATTAATTCTTGCTACAATATTTGAAAATCATGTTGACTAGTGTAATTAGTCGTCAAAAGTTAGAATATAATAGATTTATTTAGCTTGGTGGAGTTTAGGCCATGCGGCCTTCTCTTCCACTCACCAGGACAAACATACGTTACATATAAATATAAAAAATTAAAATAATAGTCATACTAAACAATTAATATCTGTCAAATTGAATAATAATGAAAATAATGTCTAATAATATAATAAAATTAAATACAATTAAAATTAAATTAATGATAGAATGAATACAGAAAAGAATAACAGCTCGAATCTATTATACATAAAAAGAAAAGAAAGAAAAAATACAAAGAAGGTAATAAACTACAATGAATTAATCTATCGCTTATTATACAAGGCATTAGGTAAATATATTAACAAATCTTAAATATATTTTTATTTAATAATGAAAAAACACATTATTAAATTTTAAAAAGTTATATTAGTGACTTGTTTCTGACACTGGACAGCGCATTGTTGCCGTCACAAAAAGGAAGCTAGCTTGGGCAACATGTATTTTGCTTATATTAGATATTTGCAAAAAGAGTGAAAATGGAAACAATTTTTATGAACAGCTGTTCTAGTTTCATGAGTTGGCCCGTGTTCGTGATCTGCGACAGTAGCACGAATGCTAACGTCATATCAACATCAGCTTTCCAACAATTTATTCACTAGAACAGTCATTTCCATTTCATTTTATAACACTAGAGGGGTTTCTCAACGCCTCTTTAAAGAAACACTCATTTCCATGACATGCAATACCATTTCTATTCCATACAAGAATTAGGACAAACGTTTTGCTTGAATTGCAAGTTCTTTTTAACCCTTAAATTCGTAATCTATATTTCTAGATACATCAGTTGGTTTAATTAATTTAATATTTTTAATAAATCAGAAGAAAACGAACAAAAAGAAACCACTTAAATGTATATCTAATTATACAATATACCTAATAATAACAGTTATACAAGAATCCGTTTTCAGTGCGGTCCGCCACATTTAAATAACAGACACGAGAAATTTGTGTTTTGCCAATATAAGGGTTAAAAAAAATATATAATCAAATGAGTTGGTGTTTACTTGATGAAAATCCATATCTATTAATTAAATAAAAATAAAACTTAGTTTAATTTGATTTTCATATTTATTAAGATATAATTCAGTGACAGCTGTTTCGGTACACTGTACCTTCTTCAGACATGTTAACAAATTATGAATTGTGTTATTATAGTACAAATCAACTGATCTAAGCAACAATACAACAATATTTTTTTTTTAATTTAACAAAGGCGATTCATTCAAATCAAGTTGAGAATTTAACAGTTTATTACTACTTTCCAATTTATTTATTTCTACAGCCTCCAAAAGGTCCAACTTCTTACAATTATCACAAGGGTAAGAAGTTGGACCTCTGTAATGCATGATAACACGCATTTTCAGAATTGAGCCTATGTTTAATTTCCTTGTGCATCTCATTCATATATATATATATATATATATATATCCATTCATCCATAGTAATTCTGCCCGAAGGCAGGTCCTTCACTGCAATCATAGCATTTTCATGTTATGCTTGCAGCTTTACTAGGGAATTATAGATGTGGTAGCTTCTCGTTACTTTCCACACCGGTGAAGGATGATGATAATGATAAGGATAATGATGATGATGGCCATATGATTTCGGGGACCGTTTGGGCCTTAACGTTTTCCTGACATTTGTCTTATAGATGAGGAAAAACCCCGATAAAAACCTCACCCAGAAAAACTGCCCCGACCGGGGATCGAACCCGGGTCTGCTGCGTGATAAGGCAGCACGTTACCTCGAGACTACAGCGGTGGAAATATATATATATATATATATATATATATATTATATATATATATATTTTAAGCAATAAATGCTTTAAACTCTGTTTCGTGGAGCAAAAATAATACAAAAAATAGAAAATTATAAATATATCAAACCATAATTCAGAGAAATTTAACATATAGTGCTGAAGTGTGGCAAATTCCTACCTGGGAAATGAAAAGAATTTTAAGTACAGAAATGGATGTTTTAAGAAGATCAGCTGGAAAACCTAGAATGGATAGAATACGAAATAAAGAAGTAAGGGAAATTATGGGTGTACAAGAGGAGCCGGACATCATTGACATTATAGAAAAGAAAAGATTACAGTGGTATGGCCATGTCAAAAGAATACCAGAGCAAAAATTGTTATGGAATGGATCCCTATGGAAAGAGGAAGAGAGGAAGACAGAAGAAAACTTTGATAGAAGGGGTACAAGCAGCTATGAATATCAGAGGATTGGAGGAAGATCAGTGGATGGACAGAGAGGAATGGCGTTTGGTTTCCGGAAGACGGCGGCAGCTGCCATGATACCGGATGATGATGACGTATATATTAATTTTATTCATAGATATTTTCGGTGTCTACTAAATAGAAGCTCGGTGTGAAAATCTATTTTAAAAAATTAAAATGTCCATTCATGAAAACAATGTATTTATACAAGACAATGGCTGTGCCTATTATTACTTATGGATCCGAAACATGGACAGTGACAACACAACAATCTGCCAGGATACAAGCTGCTGAAATGAGAATCCTCAGACCAATAGCAGGATATCAAAGAACAGACAAAAGACATAACACAGAAATAAGACAATAACTCAAAGTAGAAGAAGTAAACTCAACAATAGAGAAATACAGAACAAACTGGAAAGAACACTTAGCAAGGATGATTGAGAATAGAATACCGAAAGCAGCATACAACTATTCACCACGAGGAAGAAGAAGTTTGGGAAGACCAAGGAAAAGATGAAAAGAGCAGCAATTTGGAGCCGGAACAGGCTAGTAAATAAGCCTAAACCGTGAAGAAGAAGAAGAGGAAGAAGAAGAAGAATACAATGTAATAGCTTCAATCCTTAAGAATTCGCTGAAAGTAAGAAATGTTTTAAAAATATGAACTTGAGTATATTGTTCTTGTTCATGTTATAAAGAGGAAGATGAGCTGGATGTTCTGTATGCAGCTGACAAAACGTCAGATAATGTAGCCACGTCCCTTACAATTTTCATCTCAGCAAGAATTCGCTCTTGTCATGGAACGTTATGGTTACAAAAAGAATTGACGGGAAGTAGAAAGAATAGTTCCATCTTGCCATGCAGCTGACCTAATAACTTTACTTGAATATCTGTATCGATTACACAGTCTCAGGAATAACATTTCCATTCTGTAGAATAATTTTAAATTCGTTAGGGGATAAAATAACCAATTTCCAATAGAAAAAATAAAAGCGAGCATTTAAGAGAATTTTATGACAAGTATCATTAACAGAAGAAATATAGGAAATACTTTACAACATGCCACGCCAGAAATGTTTCTAAGTTACAATCATACACCATGCGCATGCGCCAATAAACGGGAAGCGGTTTACACTATGGAATCACGGGATGCAGCCAACATATGCCCGATATTTAACGAACTAAAAGCTAACCTAATGCTATTTAAGTATTCTAACTTGTGAAATACCAATCTAAAAACTAACCAAACGCAATTTAAACACTCTACAACCTGTGAAAGAATGCAGAGCCAAAATATAAATAATACGTTCGGGAATTCTGAAGTATTTGTGTACAGTTAATTAGTACATGCTCTATGTTGGCTGCACTGGAACACAAATTTGTTGTTGCATAGAATATTCGTTAAAATCAATATGGCTGCCACGTCGTCATGCAACGTATGTAGTTAGGCCTAAATATCATAGAAAAATATATTAAAATAATCGTTAGAAAAAATGTAAAAATCACTGTAAATGGTGGTAAATAATTTGAAAAATGAAACTCTGACTTACTTATTTTCTTACTTACTCACTGGCACTATCGAACCCGTAGGTTCATGGCAGCACGGACATAGGCTCTCCATACATCCCTATTATGAGCTAATGCTTTCCAATCATTTCCTGTATAGTCAAATTCCCTCAAATCATAGTTAATGTTACTCTCGCACCTCATTCTTGGTCTACCAACTGGGCGTTTCCCCTCTGGCTTACCTACAAGAAGCTTCAATGCAAGTCTTTCATTCCCCATACGTGCAACATGTCCTGCCCCATCGCAGCCTACGAGACTTAACTTTTCTTATTATATCTGGTTTTCTATAAAGACCACGTAGTTCATTGTTATGTAGTCTTCTCCATTCACTTGTCTGTTCATCTCTTTTTGGTCCAAAAATTTTCCTAAGTATTTTATTCTCAAATACTCGTAATCTCCTTTCCTCCCTTAAAGTAAGAATCAATATAATATAACTGGTAGAATAATAGTTTTATACATTTTCAGTTCAACGTTTTTGAAAGGAATTGGGACATCAAGAGTCTCTGCAATGCATAATAACACGCATTTCCAGAATTGAAGCTATGTTTAATTTCTTTGTGCATCTCATTCCTATTTGTGATTATTGTTCCTAGGTTTTGAATTCAGCCACTTCGTCAAAAAAATGAAACTCTAAGAATATAATTTTACAGGAGTTTATGAAGGAATTAAAAAACTCACGTCACAAGTTGTAAAGTTTAGCCGAAATATGGGCCTATATTCCGTGAAACAGAAACGGAACACAAATTCAACTTGGTGATGAATTTTTTAGTTCATACAGTTTTTGCTCTGTGAGTGTTCCTAATGTAAGTTAGGATTAGTTCTCTGTTTT
Organism: Diploptera punctata; assembly: GCA_030220185.1. Lineage (NCBI taxonomy): Eukaryota > Metazoa > Arthropoda > Insecta > Blattodea > Blaberidae > Diploptera > Diploptera punctata. The sequence goes on from JASPKZ010007437.1 coordinate 304,487, forward strand.
AATTATACTGAAGCGTTTAGTGTAAATAGCAAATAAGAGAATGAGGCAAGTCGTGAATCCCTTTTATTACGGTGGGCAACTTCTGTTTCCCGTATCTGCACTCCAACCTGCAGTCAGAATTATGACATCCTCTATATCTTGTACAACCTTCTCAACATCCGCTTCAAGTCGGCAGTAATAACTCCTGTATTTCTTTCAAACTCGCATGAGTAAATTCTATAAATCATGCCCTTTTATGGAATTCCTAAGGAAAGGGGCTATTGAGAATATTCTCGTGGGAAGTACTTTACAATATGAGACGCGAAATATTTTTCCAAGTTCCAATCATACACCATGCGCATGCACCAACAAACGCAAAGTGGTTTACACTAGAGTATCGCGAGATGCAGCCTAAATGTACACAATATTCAACGAACTTACAAACAAAAACGCGATTTAGATACTCTAGCTTGTGAAATACCAATCTAAAAGCTAACCTAACATAACGCAATTTAAGTACAACCTAAAAGCTGACCTAAGGCAATTTAAGTACTATAACTTGTGAAAGATCAATCTAAAAGATAACCTAACTCGATTTAATAATAATAATAATAATAATAATAATAGCTTTATTTTACCTGGTACTTTAACTTGTGAAAGACCAACTTAAAAGCTAAGCTAAAGCAATTTAAGTACTCTAACTTGTGAAATACCAAACTAAAAGCTAACCTAACGCAATTGAAGTAGTCTAACTTGAGAAAGACCAAACTAAAAGTAACCTAATGTAATATAAGTATTCTAACTTGTGAAAGATCAACTTAAAAGCTAACCTAAAGCGATTTAAGTGCTTTAACCTGTGAAAGACCAACTTAAAAGCTCACCTAAAGTAATTTAAGTACTCTAACTTGTGAAATATCAAACATAAGTCTAACTTAAAGCAACTTAAGTACTCTAACTTGTGAAAGGCTAACCTAAAAGCTAGCCTAATGCAATTTAAGTACTGCAACTGTGAAAGGCAAACCTAAAACCTAACCTAACGTGATTTAAGTACTCTAACTTGTCAAGGACCAACCTAAAAGGTAACTTAAAGCAACTTAAGTACTCTAACTTGTGAAAGGCTAACCTAAAAGCTAGCCTAAAGCAATTTAAGTACTGCAACTGTGAAAGGCAAACCTAAAACCTAACCTAACGTGATTTAAGTACTCTAACTTGTGAAGGACCAACCTAAAAGGTAACTTAAAGCAATTTAAGTACTCTAACTTGTGAAAGACTAATCTAAAAGCTAACCTAACGCAATTTAAGTACTGCAACTGTGAAAGGCAAACCTAAAACCTAACCTAACGTGATTTAAGTACTCTAACTTGTCAAGGACCAACCTAAAAGGTAACTTAAAGCAACTTAAGTACTCTAACTTGTGAAAGGCTAACCTAAAAGCTAGCCTAAAGCAATTTAAGTACTGCAACTGTGAAAGGCAAACCTAATACCTAACCTAACGTGATTTAAGTACTCTAACTTGTGAAGGACCAACCTAAAAGGTAACTTAAAGCAATTTAAGTACTCTAACTTGTGAAAGACTAATCTAAAAGCTAACCTAACGCAATTTAAGTACTGCAACTGTGAAAGGCAAACCTAAAACCTAACCTAACGTGATTTAAGTACTCTAACTTGTCAAGGACCAACCTAAAAGGTAACTTAAAGCAACTTAAGTACTCTAACTTGTGAAAGGCTAACCTAAAAGCTAGCCTAATGCAATTTAAGTACTGCAACTGTGAAAGGCAAACCTAAAACCTAACCTAACGTGATTTAAGTACTCTAACTTGTGAAGGACCAACCTAAAAGGTAACTTAAAGCAACTTAAGTACTCTAACTTGTGAAAGGCTAACCTAAAAGCTAGCCTAAAGCAATTTAAGTACTGCAACTGTGAAAGGCAAACCTAAAACCTAACCTAACGTGATTTAAGTACTCTAACTTGTGAAGGACCAACCTAAAAGGTAACTTAAAGCAATTTAAGTACTCTAACTTGTGAAAGACTAATCTAAGAGCTAACCTAACGCAATTTAAGTACTCTAAATTTCTATCCCTCAAATAATACCCTTAAGTGTTTAGCCCTCTTTATATTTTTTTATTGTGAAAGACAAACATAAAAGCTAACCTAACGCAATTTCAGTACTCTAACTTGTGAAAGACAAACATAAATGCTAACCCAACCAACACAATTAAATCACTATAACTTATGGAAGGATGCAACGCCCAAAGCATTCAGAGACGCTTACAAAATGTTTATGGGAATCAAGCAGTGGATAGGAGTACTGTCAGTCATTGAGTCAGCAGAATGTCAGCGGCAGAACGAGGTAAAACAAGATTGCCAGATCCCCCTGATCTTCAATCACAGCTCTTTACTTTGAGCGCTTTTTACCATGAGCTGTATTTTTAAAACTAAAGTACAACACAGTCATCTGTCGGTAAACAAAGCAACTTCGAGACGTTATAAAGGAACGATTAAATTTACGTTCTGTAAAGTTTCGATCATTTCCAATGAAAGGCAGCCGAGAACTAAAAATATGTAGTATATAATTTATTGAAAACATTTCCGCATATTAAATAAATTAAACCAAATTTTCTTATAGGAAACATTGACTATTTAAGGGTATCTGTATTAATGTACTACATTAGATATAAAGTGACTTATAAAGGTTAAGCTTGTTGATAGACATACCTTAGAAGCTGTTGGAATATTTTCAATTCACTTCAGAACGGTTCAGAAAAAAAAAATACAGCAGAGGATCAACTTACCTGAAAAACAAGGAAAATAAAACAAGTATTAGAAGCATTCAAAGTCCATCATACTTCTAAAACAAAGCTACTTCTACTAAAGTATCAAGATTTAAAAAATATATATTACGAAACTCCGTTGAGGTAACTATGTTAAAGTTTTCTTCTTCTTCTTCTTCTTGTAAGCCCATGTTTCCCTTAACAGAGATTTAGGCGTTCTCCCCCTACAGGGAAGAATTTGAACCATACTAATTTATTTACACTTGTTTTCGTATAGATGTAATTTGAGTGGTCCGTGGTCAGCGTTCCGCCTCATACTGACATCTAGGAAACCAAGGTAGTACTAGGACGGGAAAATTTGGTAAATTTTGCCTAGAGGCCTTTTCAATCAGGCTTAAGGATCTTTTACGAGCCAGAAAATCTTCAGACTCGGGACCCACGGCTTAAAGTCCCTCGCGGAGGACTTGCTCCTTGGATTTTTCCATCCTAAAAAAAATCGGCCCCGACCGGGTTTGAACCCGCGACCCTCGGGACCAGAGGCAAGGAGCATAACCACTAGTCCACCGCGGCCGATTGTTAAAGTTTTAAGAAATATAAAACAGTACCTGTGATCTCAGTTGTCCTTAATAATCAGCAGTGTTGTTTTGTAGGAGGCCTTTCGATAACTTAAGTTTCATCTTCTGCTTTCAGTTTGGTACTGAATGTTGCTGGTAACAAACCCAGTAATTCAAACCCTATGTACGAAAAAAATAATACAGCAACAGTCAGTACCAAACTAAAAGCAGAAGATGAAACTTAAGTTTTCGAAAGGCCTCCTACAAACTACACTGCTGATTATTGAGGATGTCTGAGATCTCAGGTACTGTTTTATATTTCTTAAAATTCTACTAAAGTACTAACTCAATCCGATTTCAATGTGACTTGGTTATTTTTATGTCACGTTATGTCTGGCTAAACGACGCAAGAAGTCCATTTCAGTGCTAATCATTTTGATCGCAAATTTTGATTTGGTTTCCATGTTTCCGCTCTATATATAACCAGATTTTATAAAAATATAGATACTATCAATAATAAATATACGGTAAGTGAGAACAATAATTACAATAAAGAATGAGGCGCACAATACAATTAAACATAGGATCAATTCTGGAAATACGTGTCATTATGCATTACAGGGATTCTTGTCTTCTTATTGAAAAAACGTTAAACTGAAAATATATACATATAGAACTATTATTCTCCCAGTTATATTAATTGGATGCAAAACGTGGACTCTTATTTTAAGGAAGGCAAAAAAGGTTACGAGTATTCAAGAATAAAGTTCTTATTTGTTGGGAAAATTACACTGGTCGACAAGAATGAACTTTTTTTCTTTCACAAGAATAAAAATATGAGATTTTAGAAGTATTTTTCATCCTGAATTTAAATATCATTTCAGTGTTTTCCTATCAGGCAAGAGTTTTCTGTGATATTCATTTACATTTTTTATAATTTTTAATAAAATCCATCTAACTCTAACTCATTCTGACTTACCTAGAAAGTGGTAGATAGTGATTTTCAGGCATATTTTATGTAAGATCATTTTTATTTCCATCTGAATCATTTTCAGTTTGAACTAGGTCAGAATCAGAGTTATGAGTTAAGGTCATATCTGCATATACTGGTACAGGGAACTCTTCATATAAGGTAAAGGTTCCTATGACAGGTCAAAGAGAATGCTAAAATCAATTTTTAAAAAAGTAGCTGTCACAAAAAAAAACTGTGCCTGATGGAAAAATTGTGACTACATATCTGAATTCAGTATGAAAAAATGCAAAATGCACTAGATTCACTAATCAGATTTCTTGTGAAGAAAACCTTGTCGACCAGTGTTATTGGATCAAAGAGAGATGAACAGACAGGCGAATGGAGAAGACTACATAACTGCGAGCTACGTGATATTTATGGAGAACCATATATAATAAGAACAGTTAAGTAACGTACGTTGCGATGGACAGGACATCTGGCACAAATGGGGAATGAAAAAGGGGAATGGACGCTTCTTTAAGTAAACCTTAGGGGAAGCGCACAATAGATAGGCTGAGAATGAGGTGAGAGAATAACATTAACCCCAACTTGAGAAAAGTAAACTATATAGTGGATGATTGCAAAATATTAGCTCAAGATAGGGATGTATGTAGAGCTTATGTCCGCGCGGTCTGAAACCTACGGGTTCGATAGTGCCTGTAAATTAATTATATTTGTGAACTTGGATGTTAAAGGCGTCTATAAATATAAATAAATTTAGTTGAGACAGTTGAATGTCGAATGACAAAAGAAGAACTAGTACTTGTCTTCACCTTAAGATATTCAGAACGTTTGGCTCTCTAAACAAAAACACTTGAGTGAAATCCGGGACACGCTATTAAGAGAACGCTGAAGTCTATTCGGAGTAGGTCAAGGAAGCAGACATTATCAAGTTGCCCAATTACCATTAATACATTTCAAATTTCATTCCCAACACTTTTGAAAATTACATAATTTAATTAAAAGTTAAAACAATGCTACTGTGGACCTAAGGAGGCCCTTAGTCTACTAGCAGGTTAAGGCATCTAATATTCTAAACAATCGACACTAGATGACAGCCCTTGGTGACGACCACCTTTACCCACAGAACACAGTCTGAAAAATAAAATAACCGAAATGAATGATAAACAAATAACCGTGTCCATGAAAGAAATTTACTGTATGTCTATATATATATATATATATATATAATAATAATGTTTGTTTGTTTGTTTGTTTGTTCTATTTTTTGCGCGGCCATACCGTTGATCCAATTGTGATGTAGTTTTTTGCAAAATGTTCAGGAGATTCCCGGGAAGAGCATAGGCTATAAGAGAGTTATAATACTCAATCCCTTCACCCCTAAAAATCACCCTTTTCTAGTGAAAAACGTGAAATAAAGTTCCTATTTTGACGCTTAGATGACTTACGCTGCCTAAACCATAACTAATACACCAAATTAATGTACACAGAATTGAATATCGCACGAAATTATACAAAAACGTCTCCGAACAGCATATGATTTTCTTTTACAGATAACTCACAATAACCATTTTTGTCTTTCATTGATTCCAAGACGATCGGGATAAGCAGATTCCCGGGCAAGCGTGCTCTGCCATACTGTTCATCCGATTGTGATGGGGTTTATTGAAAAATGTTCAGGAGATTTCGGGGATGAACATAGGCTATAAGAGAGTTGTATACTCAACCCGTTCACACCTAAAAATCACCCTTTGTAGTGAAAATCGTGAAATAACGTCCTTATTTTGACGCTTAAATGGCTTTCGCTGCCTAAACCATAACAAATACACCAAATCATTGTACACGGAATTGAATATCTCAAAAAACTCTACAATAAAGTCCGGTATAGCATATGTTTATCTTTTACGGATAACTCACAATAACCATTTTTGTCTTTCATTGATTCCAAGAAGATCGGAATAAGCTGATTCCCGGGCACGCATAGCAGCTCAAGGCTGGTGGTAGAAACACATTAACATTTATTTAGGAGTAGCAGCGCACGCCGGTTATTATCTAGTACACACACACAGACACACACACACACATATATATATATATATATATATATATATATATATATAATAGGAAATATGAAATTACCGTTGGAAATTACAACAATGGAATAAAGCAAAACAGTGTAGAACTTACGTCATCAGTCAAAATGGCATTGAATATGCAAACAGCAAATTACAATTGCTGCATGGACAACAACGTATGCTAATGATCGTGAGGCCGCAAAGACGGGCAAGACGTGAGTTTAACGTAGCATTGCAGTCGTCGACTGTGAAGAAGTGGAGAAAACGACTGCTGGAAACGGAAAGGATGCAGAAAATCAAACCTCCTGGAAGGCCTCGCATTAGCACGGATGCAGAAACAACGAAGAGAATTGTGGAGGCGTTCGACGCTAGCCCACAAAAATCATTGCTTAGCGTTGTTGTAAGTGATTTGTTTTGTTCTATTGTTGTAATTTGAAGGATTCCCTTTCCAATGATAACACCATATTTCCTTTAATAACAATATTTTCGTCACAAAATGCGATCAAACGTATAGCCATATTTCTGAATCACCGTGTATATATTAAATCTTCAGATTTGGAGTCCTATTTTACAAATGCATGTTAGGGTTGTAGTTAAGATATAAAATAAAATTGAAATTACATAGTTACAAAATTTAAAGTAAACAAAAGCAACAAATGATCGAAACAAGAACTGATACAATTAAAACTAAGGAAGAAAAGTAAATGCAGTAAAACTTGCTCAAAGCGGAATCGCATGGGACCATTTTTTCCGCATTAGACAAAATTCCGCATTATAAATAAACTAAAACTTATTTATATTCGTAGATTATAGAGTACCATATATGCCCTTTTATGTACCTTGGATTAATTGTAGTTCCGCTGCCGTTGCAAAGTGAAGTATAGCATGTACGAGCAACTTCGGCGGTAAGGCATGAAAAAAAAAACTATCGTTTCGTCAGCGTTAACCTATCTCTCAGGCGCGTATCCTGAAATTAAAGTATGCAGTTTCGGTTTCCGCTCACTACCTACACTTTTGTCCACATCCTTTGATTCCCCGTAAATTTCAATCCACACTACATTGTGTCGCCTTTTAAAACTGTCCAGCCAACCTGAAGATTCCTTGAAATCGTTATTCTATAAGGATTTAGCAACAGCTAGGGCTTGACTTTGGAGCATCGGTCCGAAAATTTGGAGATTGTTTGATCGTGCACTTGTAAAACACTCCCACAATATTTCGTTGATTTCTTTATTTCCTTTGTTTGTTTTTTTGTTTAGCTTTCTCTTCTCTTGACCATTTCCTTGCATCCTTTCATTCAATATTTTTTATTTGTGTAGACTAAAGTCTCATAACCTTGAGTTATTTCACATTTAAATTTAGTCATTATTTTGGACACTGAGTTCCTTTTTCTTCAATCACTTTCACTTTTTCGTTTAATGACAATGATACATACATTTTAGCCATCTTTATTACGTAAATTCTTAACTCTATCTGTGAAAGATCGGTCTCAGAACTTAAATTGATTTATGATTTTACAGTGAAGTTGTTATTTGTAATACAGGTACAGTTTCTGTACTTAGCATAATGGGTGTGCAGTGAGGCCGAAAGAAAATTTAAGGTACAGGAAGAATTCATCCGGCGGCATGAATCATTCTATATTGTATTTTGGCCTAACGGGTATTCAATGAAGTGGAAACTAATTTATTTCTCTCTCTCTCTGTATTTCCGCTTTATAATTTTTTTCATGAATTGTATAGAAATATCCTTCAGTTTCCGGAAATAAAAATACACATAAAATTACTATTATTTCACCAGGACAAATAAATTTCTCATTGGACACATTTCCGCATTATTTACGTTCCGGATTAAACAGGTTTTACTATATATATTAATTAACCGTTAATATTTCATTTATAGGCGTACCAGCACACACGCCTGGTAATTTGCTAGTGTGTATATGTGTGTGTGTGTGTGTGTGTGTGTGTTTTAAACATTTAATTATAACATCGATAAAGCGTCATTGCTATAAAGTAAAAATATTCTCTTTAATTTCCTTACTTGTTATAGTCAGCTACTAGATGGCAGTGAAGACCCGAGTTCTCGCGACATCTAGTAATAATGGAGAATATAATACATATATAAGAAAAATAAGTGTTTGAATTGGATTCGCCTGGTGGTGTAATGGATAACACGCTGAGGTACAGACTCAGAGTTCCGGGTTCGAATCCCGTCCAGGCATTTATTTTTCTTATCATACCATATATCATTATCATCATCTTAAGGCACGACAACTTCAAAGGTGAAAGTTTTGGCCTTCAAACAATCCTCCTCCATGCCAATCTGTCTCTTGCCATATTCAAAATTAGTCACTTTCATTTTCTTTAGATCATTCATTGTGTCATCCTCCCATCTGATCTTCGGTCTTCTATAGGTCTCCTATAGGTTTCCATTTGTAGAGTTTTTTGACCAGTCTCTGATCATCCATTCTTATCAAATGTCCAAGCCAACCAATTCTGAGAGATCTTATATGGTTTACTATGTTCTGATTTTTGATTAATTTGTTTAGTTCGTTATTTGTTTTGGTTCTCCAGCAGTTATCAGTTCCTCTAGTTGGTCCAAATATTCTTCTTAAAAATTTTCTTTCAAAAATTAGTATATGCGTGTATGCGCGTGTGTGTGTAATCCACCGCGGTGGTCTCCAGGTAGCGTCACTGCCTCATGCGCAGTGGACTGATTCGATCCCGAGTCGGGACTAGTTTCCTGGCTGACTTTTTTTTTTGAGGTTTTCCTCACCTGTGAGACAAATGTCAGGAAACTTTAAGGGGGTGATGGGTGAAAAATTGACCATTTGAGAAACAAAGTGGCATTTTTTGTTGTTGTTTTGTACTAACTAAAAGCCTGTACTTCAATGTATATGTTGGCAAAGTTCCAGAGGCCTATGACGCTTCTAAGCGTCCTAAAGTGCTGATTAGGCCTGTATGTTACAATATTGTACTGTATTTAAACTGCACGCAAATCTTTAAACTTGTTTTTCCATACTTTTATTTTCACTGCATTTTTGTACATTCAAAATTGAATGGAATTCACAAATTTTATCCTAGAAGGTTCAAATTTTTATTGCATGTCCTAAAACCAATGGGTAACAAAGTACAGGGCAAGTCAAAATGTTGTGCAGGTTTTCAGAAATTTATTATGTGAAATGTAATGAACATATAATATCGTGAGACATATTGTATGAAAGGTAAACTCTCAAAGTTTAGTTGTCCACTTCTAAAGTTCCGCGTTCACCCGCAAGATGTCAACAGCAGAGCAGTAAAGGAAAATGGCGTTGACTGGGGATCAGAAGTCTTTCTGTGTGCTTGATTACCATGTAAACAACTCTGTGACTAGTGTTCAACGACATTTCCGTACCAGATACGATAAAGACCCGCCGGATGGGAGATCCATTCGTAAGTGGTACACACAATTTAGGGATTCAGGCTGTATCTGTAAACGAAAATCGACTGGCCGTCCGTCGACGAGTGAAGAGACAGTCGAACGCGTTCGCACATGCTTCGTGCGGAGTCCACAGAAATCCACCTACCGGGGAGCGACAGAACTTCAACTACCACAAAAAACTGTATGGCGGATTCTCCGGAAACGTTTACAGATGAAACCCTACCACTTGCAACTGGTTCAAGCCTTAAAACCCGCCGATTATGCTTTGCGAGCGTCCTTCTGTGTTGATTTTCTCGCATTAATGGAAGAGAATGAGTTCCATGAGAGGGTAGTTTACAGTGATGAAGCGACTTTCCACCTTTCAGGAAAAGTGAATAGACACAATGTAAGGATTTGGGGAACTGGTAACCCCCATGCAACTCTGGAACATCAACGCGATTCTCCGAAAGTGAATGTCTTTTGTGCCATTTCCCATTCAAAGGTTTATGGGCCCTTTTTCTTTCATGAACGTACTGTGAACGGACATGTTTTCCTTGATATGCTACAACAATGGCTCCTTCCGCAGCTTGAAGCGGATAGTCCAGATTTCATTCTGCAGTTGGATGGTGCCCCTCCACATTACCATGGCAGTGTTCGAGACCATTTGAATACGGCTTTACCACAACGCTGGATAGGCCGTGCATCTCAGGGTGATCAACAACTCATTCATTGGCCACCTCGTTCACCAGATCTAACCCCGTGTGATTTCTTCATGTGGGGTCTTGTAAAGGATCATATTTACGTACCACCACTTCCAACAACACTGCATGAACTGCGTGCCCGCATCACAGCAGCCATTGCTGATATCGACCGCGGACTGCTACAGAAAGTTTGGCAGGAGATTGAATATCGGCTTGACATCTGTCGTGTAACAAAAGGCGCTCACATAGAACATCTGTGAATATTTAAAAAAATACTTTGAGAGTTTACCTTTCATACAATATGTCTCACAATATTATATGTTCATTACATTTCACATAATAAATTTCAGAAAACCTGCACAACATTTTGACTTGCCCTGTATTGCATGGGTTTCATGTTTGAAGTAGTATTTTAAGAAATAAAAAATTTAATTCATGCAATTATTAAGTTTTTCGTAATTCCACGCATGGTACATTTTTTTCTCCCTTTGTATTCACATTATAAGAATTCTAATGCGTGATGTTTTTCTAAATATTTTAGGGGTCTTGTAAAAAAACAAATCAGATATTTTACTAAAAAAATGTGGAACCTATTTAATTAAAATAGGTTATACGAAATTATTTGAATATAATATTTAATAACTCATAAAATAAATGTCTCACAAGAATGCAACTTAAACACATCATTATGTATCATGTAGTGAATGTTTGTACAAAAACTCAAGTCTCTAGCTCACAAAATGTAGAAAATATAAATTTTACCTATCACCCCCTCAAGGCCCAAACGGTCCCTGAACAGTATCTGGCCATCATAATGATCACTGTGTTTGGTATGAACGCGTGTGAAAAGTATTTCGTGTTAATCTTGTGTTGAGCTGAACATTCACTTGGGCAGCCACTTTATGCACTTTGTAGTCAAAATTATGCGTGTTATCCACAGTTTAAAATCCCTCTCCCGACACGTCGTGCCATTGTAAGGTCCGGGTGGTGTGTCACATGAATAAATACCAGCTAGGTGAGAGGTTATACCAAATTAATGAATTTAATGGAATTACCTATCATTTTCTATTTAATCCAGTAACCTACTTGGGAAAATTTGAGGAAGTGGCTGAATTCAAATACCTAGGAACAATAATCACAAATAGGAATGAGAAACTCAAAGAAATTAAACATAGGCTCAATTCTGGAAATGCGTGCTATTATGCATTGCAGAGACTTTTGATGTCCCAACTAATTTCAAGAAACGTTAAACTGAAAATATATAAAACTATTATTCTACCAGTTATATTATATGGATGCGAAACATGGACTCTTACTTTAAGGGAGGAAAGGAGATTACGAGTATTTGAGAATAAAGTTCTTAGGAAAATGTTTGGACCAAAAAGAGATGAACAGACAGGTGAATGGAGAAGACTACATAACAGTCAACTACATGGTATTTATAGGAAGCCAGATATAATGAGAACAGTTAAGTCTTGTAGACTGCGATGGGCAGGACATGTGGCACAAATGAGGAATGAAAAAGTGTATGGAAGCTTCTTGCAGGAAAACTAGAGGGAAAACGCCCAGTTGGTAGACCAAGAATGAGGTGGGAGAATAACATTAACTATGATTTGAGGGAAGTAGATTATATAGTGGATGATTGGAAAACATTGGCTCAGGATAGGCATATATGGAAAGCTTATGTCCGCGCGGGCATGAACCTATTGGTTCGATAGTGCCAGTGAGTTAGTTAGTTTAACCTACTTGTTGATTTGATTTCTTTTCTGTGTAATTAAGTATCCTCAACTCGTGTCCAACTCAGGGTCCGGCAGAGGGATGAGATGAGATGAAACCTCTATTTAGAGGTTTGTGAATGACAAGGATGCCGGCCGATCACGCCTGACGCACCATCAAGAGGGCAGATGAACGAAATGGATGAGATGAGAATGGAGAAATTGTGGAATTAAATTGTGGCAGGGGTAAACGGGAGAAAACCGCGAGAAAAACCTGCCGAATCTCCGTTTCGTCCACCACGAAACCCACATAGAGTGACCGAGAATCGATTTCGGGGACCCCAGTGGTGAGAGGCGAGCGTCTAATAGCTTGTGCCACGGAGCCGCCTATGTATAATTAGTTTTACTAAATGATCCATCCATAGTAATTCTGCCCGAAGACAGGTCCTTCACTGCAATCATAGCATTTTCATTCTATGCTTGCAGCTTTACTAGGGAATTGTAGGTGTGGTAGCTTCCCATTGCTTTCCACACCGGCGAAGGATGATGATGATGATAAGGATGATGATGATGATGATGGCAATATGATTTCGGGGACCGTTTGGGCCTTAAAGTTTTCGTGACATTTGTCTTACTTACTTACTTACTCACTGGCACTATCGAACCTGTAGGTTCATGGCCGCGCGGACATAAGCCCTCCATACATCCTTATCCTGAGCTAATGCTTTCCAATCATTCCCTGTATAATCTACTTCCCTCAAATCATGGTTAATGTTATTCTCCCACCTCATTCTTGGTCTACCAACTGGGCGTTTTCCTTCTGGCTTTCCTACAAGAAGCTTTGTCTTACAGTTGAGGAAAACCTAGCTAAATGATAAAGCGTTTAATATTGAGAAATACAAAGGACAGGTTAACGGCCTGGCGATTTTTTGCTAGTCAGAATCATTATGTTGGTATGAAATGGGGATTTTAAAACATTGTTATATAGAGTATATTTTTCCTTATAGATATCTGTAATCTCTGGTCTCAGATTGCAAGTGCGTGCCTCTGAAGTGGGGGCCAATTCTAGATTTCTTTACCGATATTTTTTTTCCATGCCTTAATCCCAAATGTTTGGAGGGACATATTTCAGCCACAGTTAGCACACGTGTGGTCAATTATCAGATTTTTCATGAAATAAAACTTGGTCACGCGGTTACTCATTAAACTCAGCCAATGCATTTGCAAATCGAATTTATGGTCCGATTCTGTTGTTTACACATATGACATGAAAATACATACATACATAAGGACTTTATTAAACTAAAAGTAAGATACATACAATGTTATTTACAAATATGGATCGCACGGGCAGTAAGCCGTACGTGCTGTTGACAGTCCGTTACAATAAGTTGATGTTTAAAAAAAACACAATAATATTACAATTAGATATCAATACAATTACATTATACATTAACTTAGTTATGTAGAATTATTAAGAATTAATGGTGTTGCAATTTGCTAACATATTTATTTATTCCTGAATAAGTGTTGTTCTTATTTTCCGCGTTTTGTCCAGAAATCTACCCAGGTTTATCCAATTTTCTGGGTTTACCAGTAACTCGTAGCATGCCAATCTTCCACGATTTGAATTTAGAAATCTTTCCGGTAATAACTGATGCCTCAAATATTCTAAATCGTTACATTTTCCTAATATATGTATCTCGTCTTCAAAGCTCCCGCACATTGGACATATTCGCATATCGTGATCGTCGCTAATTTTTAAAAATTGTCATGCCCCTAACTTCTTGCAGACATAAAAATAAAAATAAATGCCTGAATCGGGATTTGAACCCGAGAACTCTATTACAAACTGTAGGTTTACTTAGGGCTAAAAGGACCTTTGGGACATGGATTTTTGGTAGCATGAGGTTCTAGCCGAGCGTTAGTATGTGGATGTATTAGTTATAAAGACATACGTGTTTTCGAACATAGATAAATGGATTCTTAATTTAAATTATTTTATTTCTGTAACTCTAACTATTCTAACCCTAAATAACTAATCTAAGCTTATATTAAGAAAACCTATATTGGAACTTTCTTGAGTTTTTGAGAGAGGGAGATGGGGGTTTATCAATCTACCCTAATTTACATTTTAATAAGTATATAATAATTCCTACATTTTGAAAAACAGTATTAAAATATTTAAACTACTTGACTACATTTCTAACAGTACTAGCAAATTTATTAAGAAAAATGGTATGCAGACTTACCCATCAGAACACTCTTCAACAGACAGAGGCGAGTCCCATATTTTCCAAGGTTTATGTACTAAACTTCTGACCTACAGCTATAACTTAACTGTACTAAACATTTCATTAGTCTAAATGCAGAGATTTTACAGTTAGCCTTGAAAACTTTGTTCCTGCCATAACTCAAAATTCTGTCCTGAAATATTATATGTCCAAGGCTTTACTTCAACAATTGTTTTTATTTGGAATAATTAAAATAATCTATGAAATAATTAAATATCTATGTAAAAATAATCTATGTATTCCTAACAATCTCTAACTTTATACGTTAGCGCTCTAACCACTAAGCTACTCAGGAATCTTTATACAAATGTTTATTCTTCTTTATATATATATATATATATATATATATGTTAGGCCGCGGTGGACTAGTGGTTATGTTCCTTGCCTCTGGTTCCAAGGGTCGCGGGTTCAAACCCGGCCGGGGTCGATGGATATTTAAGATGGAAAAATCCAAGAGCAAGGCCTCCGGGAGGGACTTTAAGCCGTGGGTCCCGAGTCGGAAGATTTTCAGTCTCGTAAAAGATCCTTAAGCCTGAATGAAAAGGCCTCTAAGCAAAATTTACCGAACTTTCCCGTCCTAGTGCTACCTTGGTTTCCTAGATGTCAGTATGAGGCTGAACGCTGATCACGGACCACTCAAATGACATCTATAATAAACAAGTCTAACTAAATTAGGGGTTCAAATTCTTCCCTGTAGGGGGACAGCACCTAAATCTCTTAAGGGAAAACAGGGGCTTACAAGAAGAAGAAGATTATATATATATATATATATATATATATATATATTGTTATTCTCAATTTACACGAGAGGCAGCGGGATATCGTTCCATCTGCCATCTAGTGGTTATTATACCAAGTATGCATGTTAAAGAGAATTTTTACTTTATAACAGCAACGTGAAGTCGCTACTTACTGTAGCTACCGAAATTTCTCACTGGGCGCTTTCTCTCTGATTTACCTACAAGGAGTTTGCATGCCCCTCTTTCATTCCCCATTCCTGTCACATGTCTTGTCCATCGCAGTTTACGAGACTTAACTATTCTTACTATATCTGG
>JASPKZ010007437.1:325000-621814 GCA_030220185.1 Diploptera punctata
TCAATTCTGGAAATGCATGCTATTATGCATTGCAGAGACTTTTGATGTCCCAACTCCTTTCAAAAAACGTTAAGCTGAAAATATATAAAACTAGTATTCTACCAGTTATATTATATGGATGCGAAACATGGACTCTTACTTTAAGGGAGGAAAGAAGATTAGGAGTATTTGAGAATAAAGTTGTTAGAAAATGATTTGGACCAAAGAGAGATGAACAGACAGGTGAATGCAGAAGACTTACAAAACAGTGGTCTTTATAGGAAGTCAGATATAATAAGAATAATCAAGTGTCGTAGACTGCGATGGGCAGGACATGTGGCACGAATGGGAAATAAAAGACGTACATTGAAAACCAGAGGGAAAACGCCCAGTTGGTAGACCAAGGATGAGGTGGGAAAATAACATTAACTATGATTTGACGGAAGTAGATTATACAGGGGATGATTGCAAAAACATTAGCTCAGGATAGGGATGTATGGAGAGGTTATGTCCGCGCGGCCATGAACCTACGGGTTCAATAGTGCCAATGAGTTAGTTAGTTAGTTAGAACTGTGGAAAAAAAAAAACAACCAATCTCCAATATGTCACTAAATAAAATAAAGAAAGTTGAATTGGATAGGCCACACGTTGAGAAAACCAGACAGAGTCATCGAAAACTGCACATGATTGGAATCCGCAAGGAATAAGAAAGAGGGGACGACCTATGAAAGCATGGAAGCGATCAGTAGAGGAGGAAGGAAAGGAAAGAGGTAAAAGCTGTAAACTAGTGAAATTGGAAGCACGCTGGAGGAACTTTACTGCTGTCCTATGTTCCATCTAGGAACTACAGGAAATAAGAAGAATAAGAAAAATAATATTCAGTGGACTAGTGGTTAATCTCAATGGAATATTCCTAATAAAAAAATTTAAAAAATGGTATATATGGTCACACATAGGAATACATTATATAATGAAAATGGACAGCTAATGACAAATGAGGGAAATTTTGAGCAAGTGGCTGAATTCAAATACCTTGGAACAATAATCACAAATAGGAATGAGATGCGCAAAGAAATTAAACATAGGCTCAATTCTGGAAATGCGTTCTATTATGCATTGCATAGACTCTTGATGTCTCAACTCCTTTCAAAAGACGTTAAACTGAAAATATATAAAACTATTATTTACCAGTTATATTATATGGGTGTGAAACATGGACTCTTACTTTAAGGGTGGAAAAGAAATTACAAGTATTTGAGAATAAAGTACTTAGGAAAATGTTTGGACCAAAGAGAGATGAACAGACAGATGAATGGAGAAGACTACATAACAATGAACTACATGGTCTTTATAGGAAGCCAGATATAATAAGAACAGTGAAGTCTCGTAGACTGCGATGGGCAGGACATATTGCACGTATGGGGAATGAAAGACTTGCATGGAAGCTTCTTGTAGGAAAGCCAAAGGGAAAACGCCCAGTTGGTAGACCAAGAATGAGGTGGGAGAATAACATTAACTATGATTTGAGGGAAGTGGATTATACAGGGAATGATTGGAAAGCATTAGCTCAGGATAGGGATGTATGGAGAGCTTATGTCCGCGCGGCCATGAACCTACGGGTTCGATAGTGCCAGTGAGTAAGTAAGTATGCCTTCAACACACATACCCAATGGGACATCTAAATGACAAGCATGACCTTGTTTGATCAAAAAGTGTGTGCAAAATCCTGGGTTTATATTCATTTTCCATTAGATCGTGTCCCTTAAATTCGGAGTGACATGGGAAACGCAAAAGAAACTAAAGAATAGGTTAAACTGGGAATAAGAAAATAAAATAAATGAATGCGATTAATTACTGTAATTAGCATACTGTACTTTTAAAACGTTTATCGCTAATGTGGCAAACGTAGGTCGTACAAAAGTACAGTGAATGCAATTAACCTTTTTGCTTTTTTTTTATTTCCTTTGAATTACTTTTATTTTCCTATTAAAGTGTGTTTCTTTTTTTAATTTCCGATATTCCATTTATAACACCTACACACCAACCGCATTATAAAAATCCGTCGCGCAGGAATTGCGTAAACTAACGAATTCATCAGCAAGTCGAATTTGTGGGCCAAATTTGCTGGTTTACAAAATGTAGGCTATATTTGTTTTGTTAATTTGGATAAAATTATTTTATCATACTAGCTTATTTAAAAGTGCAGGACTACAGAGAAAACAAAACATGTACAATATAACTGTAAGATTTGGCTTATTGTTGTATAATTTGACACAAACATAAATTGCATCTACTCAGTCATTATTTCATAAATAAATCAACGTATATTATAGGATACTGAAAAATTTAATGTATAACAGAAACTCTAAAAAGAACTTTAAAAAATAAAGGCAGGAAATACTCTATAATGAAATTATACAAGACAATGGCAGTGCCTATTATTACTTATGGATCCGAAACATGGACAATGACTACACAACAATCTGCCAGAATACAAGCTGCTGAAATGAGATTCCTCAGACCAATACCAGGATATCAAAGAACAGACAAAAAACATAACACAGAAATAAGACAACAACTAAAAGAAGAGGAATTAAACACAACAATAGTGAAATACAGAACAAGCTGGAAAGAACACTTGGCAAGGATGACTGAGAATAGAATACCAAAAGCAGCATACACACCACAAGGAAGAAGAAGTTTGGGAAGACCAAAGAAAAGATGGAAACAGCAGTAATTTGGAACCGGAACAGGCTAGTAAATAAGCCTAAACCGTGATGAAGAAGAAGAAGAAGAAAAAAATTTAAGGGCTAATTTAATTGTAAGACATATATTGCGACTAAGTAAAAGTAGCGATTTGTAAAGTGAATTTTTAATTTCTGCTTTCAGGCAAATCCTCATTCGTAATTGTTGAATTTCACTCATTACACCGGTCGACATGATGTTTGTCTCATGAGTACCAAATGTACTTAATGCATATTTTTATCGTGTTTTCAAATATGTATTAGGAATGTCTCCATCACCCATAGTGTTTTATTTCAATTTCAATTAATGGATTTAAATAATTATTTTTTAATAAACCTAGATTTCTTCCTGGAAAATCTTGGCGCAGTGAGCGATGAGCATGGAGAACACTTTCATCAGGAGATTTCAGCTATGAAAAGAGATAACAAGACAAATATGCTGGCCGATTATTGTTGGACCATGAAGAGGGATGCTGCACAGACGAAATATAGCAGAAAATCGTCATTACTTACTTTCTAGTTGAGTCCGAATGTTCGAATATTGTGTAGTTACGAATGTAGAAAATATTAAAATGTTTGAATTATAAATGCCTGTCTCTCGGTAACCTTGCGTGATGGAGAAAAACCGATATCATATTTGATTCAGGAGAAAAAATACTATCAGAATCACATATTTTTCTTTCTGAGACAAAAAAAAAAATCTTTTTTGTTGCTCAGTAGTGTTGGAGAATAACTTCCTCATTTATTTCATTGCTAACCCATTGTTAATTTCGTAAGTGTCCGAAAACTGTTTTCCTACACGCACCCTACTCTTTGTGCCATTTAGATACATTCGTGTAAGTCTAACTAACTTTTTAGGAATTCCGAACTCCAGCAGGATACTATATAACTTCTCCCTCTTAATTGAATCGTATGCCTTTTTTTTGAAGTCTACCGATAGTTTATGTACAGTACCATTATATTCCCATTTATTTTCTAAATTTGTCTTATACTAAAAATCTGATCTGTTGTAAACCTTTTTTTGGAAAAAGTATACTATTTGTCTCACATGAATTATTCTGTTTTACAGAATCGCATGCGCGAGTTGCGGAGTTGCTATAATGGTTAATGTAGCTTTCGGTAGATGGCTCTGAAGTCGGCGTCACCAACTTACGGAATAAATTCCCAAATGCTAATAAAAAAATGGACGTAAACTAACATCCCATTTCCTAACTATATAAAACAAATTACATCCACATTATTTAATAAACTATAAACTACTTTTATGTACACTAATTTGTCCCATCGGAATCTAACAAAATTAAGTTAATTTCTTGAAATATGGTTTTGAATTATTTGCGAATGTTTGTAACACCGATTTGAGAGCCATTTAACGTATGTTACATTAAGAATTCGAATCACAATATTCGCGTAATTGTATAAACATTTTTAATATTTAAAAATCATATGAAATGTTTATAAAATTGTTCCAAAATTGTTTGAAATAGTACGAAACGTGTTTAAAAGTGTGTAGTGCAACAGTGGCGTAAGGATGTTGTATGGAAAATCGTGTGAGACAAACAGATAACCTCAGCCCCTGTATCTTCTAAATCCACATTGATGATTTCCCAGAATGTCATCAATATAGGGAGTAAGTCTGCTTACTAATATATTTGTTAGAATTTTTACGAAGTTGAAAGTAATGAGATGCCCCTGTAGTTGTTGCAATCAGTTTAATATCCTTTCCTATAAATAAACTTCTCCATCTGGGGACGTCCAGGTGTATTTATGAATATCCTTATGCTAAAATGTTGTGCTCTTAACAATGAGATTCTTCGATGTGGCAAATGTGACAATTCTAACCCCGTTGTCGTTACTATCTTCATGAAGACTGAATTTGCCTATTGTTGGTTTGAATATATCTTCCCGCCCCACTTTTGCATTAAAATCTCCTAAGACAATTTTCATATGATATCGTGAAAGGCTATCAAATAAGCATTCTAATTCTTCATAGAACTCATCCTTGATCTTGTCATCTTTATCTTCTGTGGGGGCATGTACATTTACAATTATAAGATCATGTCGTTTACCCTTTAGAATTATGTATGATATCCTATCACTAACAAACTTAATATCTCGGATAGCGGATAGGATCCTGCTTCTGACTAAAAAACCCATTCCAAATGCAGGTCTTTCTGCACCCCCGTAGTATAATGCAAAGCTTCCTGATTCCTGACTACCTTCTCCTGGCCACCTAACTTCCTGTAAAGCGACTATATCCAAGGGCGATTTATCTAATTCCCGCATTAACATCACTAGCGCCCCGCTATTGTTGTATAAAGTCCTAACATTCCATGTTCCTGTGGAACATGTCCCTGTGTTTGAGCCTTTGGCATGGGTTCCCTGAAGTAGTCCCCGCCCGGAGAACAGAATGGGGGACTATTTTACCTCCGGAAATAAACTTCACCAGAATAAATTAATAAGTAAATAATAATAATAATAATAATAATACATCAGCATAAACTGACAGTTAATTAATGGACTACTACTGAGTTGTAGGTCTTTTTCATTCTCTAATCAGAATTCTATATAACAACGAAATAAAATAAATTAACTGAACTTCAATAAAATTTTATAACAATGGAATGTATGTAGCTTCTGTATTCGCTGTTGAAAGTAAATCCAATATTCCTAGTAAGTTAGCAATCCAATAAAAACGAGTTTTCTGTTTCACTAAATGTTATATCCAGCGCTTTCTAACGAGTCTTTCTCTCTTATTTGTCAACAGCCAGATGTTACATCCAAGCTCGCAATTTATATGTATACAATAATTTTACAGAACTCCAATTACTGTCATCTGTTTTAACAAAGCTATGTAATATCCAAGGCCTTCTAGAGAATTCCAAAAGAACACAGCTATCGATGCTGTTTTCATCTGTTTTAACAGAGCTATGTAATATCCAAGGCCTTCTAGAGAATTCCAAAAGAATATATCTATCGATGCTGTTTTCATCTGTTTTAACAGAGCTATGTAATATCCAAGGCCTTCTAGAGAATTCCAAAAGAATATATCTATCGATGCTGTTTTCATCTGTTTTAACAGAGCTATGTAATATCCAAGGCCTTCTAGAGAATTCCAAAAGAATATATCTATCGATGCTATTTTCATCTGTTTTAACAGAGCTATGTAAAATCCAAGGCCTTCTAGGGAATTCCAAAAGAACATATCTATCGATGCTATTTTCATCTGTTTTAACAGAGCTATGTAATATCCAAGGCCTTCTAGAGAATTCCAAAAGAATATATCTATCGATGCTGTTTTCATCTGTTTTAACAGAGCTATGTAATATCCAAGGCCTTCTTATCGATGCTGTTTTCATCTGTTTTAACAGAGCTATGTAATATCCAAGGCCTTCTAGAGAATTCCAAAAGAATATATCTATCGATGCTGTTTTCATCTGTTTTAACAGAGCTATGTAATATCCAAGGCCTTCTAGAGAATTCCAAAAGAATATATCTATCGATGCTGTTTCATCTGTTTTAACAGAGCTATGTAATATCCAAGGCCTTCTTATCGATGCTGTTTTCATCTGTTTTAACAGAGCTATGTAATATCCAAGGCCTTCTAGAGAATTCCAAAAGAATATATCTATCGATGCTGTTTTCATCTGTTTTAACAGAGCTATGTAATATCCAAGGCCTTCTAGAGAATTCCAAAAGAATATATCTATCGATGCTGTTTTCATCTGTTTTAACAGAGCTATGTAATATCCAAGGCCTTCTTATCGATGCTGTTTTCATCTGTTTTAACAGAGCTATGTAATATCCAAGGCCTTCTAGAGAATTCCAAAAGAATATATCTATCGATGCTGTTTTCATCTGTTTTAACAGAGCTATGTAATATTCAAGGCCTTCTAGAGAATTCCAAAAGAATATATCTATCGATGCTGTTTTCATCTGTTTTAACAGAGCTATGTAATATCCAAGGCCTTCTTATCGATGCTGTTTTCATCTGTTTTAACAGAGCTATGTAATATCCAAGGCCTTCTAGAGAATTCCAAAAGAATATATCTATCGATGCTGTTTTCATCTGTTTTAACAGAGCTATGTAATATCCAAGGCCTTCTAGAGAATTCCAAAAGAACATATCTATCGATGCTGTTTTCATCTGTTTTAACAGAGCTATGTAATATCCAAGGCCTTCTAGAGAATTCCAAAAGAACACAGCTATCGATGCTGTTTTCATGGGAATATGTGTGGAACATTACACGATTCTTCATCGATCATACGAAGTAAAACAAATCCGTCACGCAGGAACTGCGAAAAACTATGTTATTTGCTCAGAAAGTTGAATTTATGGTCCGATTTTGCTAACGTAAGAAATAAATCCATCTTTTTCATGTTTAAGTGTTCTATGCAATTCCCCAGAAACCGGATTTAAGTTACCGTAAATTATATTGTCTATTTTCAGACATTCAAAACAAGCAAAAGATAACGGTACCTGAGATTACAATAAGGCTGAAGACCAAAACACATTCCTCTACTATTCACAAATGCTAACAAAAAAATACCCTGCCAAGTAAGTAAAGTGATCCCACAACAGGCCCGGAGGCCCTTGGGGTAGTAGGAGGTTAAGGCTCCCACTTTTTCTAGACAATCGGCACTTTATGTCAGCCGGGTTGTCAGCCCTGCGTGACGGCCGCCTTTACCCCCAGAACAAGCGTCTGGTACTCATTTCCGTTAGAGGCTGAGTCGACCCCAGGGCCATAGTGCCGCCAGAGGGTTTGGGTCAGTTTAAAAATCCTGACCCCAACGGGACTTGAACCCTCGACCCTCTGGCTTGTAGCTCAGTGCCTTAACCACTACGCTACGGCGTGCCCCACCCTGCCAAGGGATGTACAAAATATTGCAAAATATTTAACAGCAGAGTTAAGCGAGTGTAGCTCGTCTTCTGAGTTGAAGGTCATTTAACTGTTGACGAGTCTACCTCGTCTTTTTAAATTTGAAAAACTCAAATCCTTTTGCCATCTTATTTAACTGCATAAAAAACATAACCTATTCCACATTGTTGTATATATAAACTAACACACTGGTGCTATCAAACCCGTAGGTCCATTACCGCGCGGACATATGCTCTCCACATATCCCCATCCTGATCTACTGTTTTCCAATCATCCTCTGCAAAATCTACTTCCCTGAAATCATGGTTAATTTTATTCGCCCACCTTATTATATACCTGCAAGAAAGTGTTCTCAATTCTTCACTCCCTAAATAGCTTTAAAAACTTCCTTCCTACAAAATTAAAACAAATACTTGTACAGACTCTTATAATGCCACACTTCGACTACTGCGACATATTACTGACTAATCTGACAACTGATCTATCTGACAGACTACAGCGTGCTCATAATGCGTGCATTCGATTTATATTCAATCTCCGTCGTTATGACCACGTGTCTCCTACATTTCAGGCCTTATCATGGCTACGCCTAAATGACAGAAGAACTTTACATTCACATACCTTACTATTCCAAATTCTGCACACATATTTACCAAGTTATTTAACAACACGTTTTCAAAATTTATCGGCTCATCACAATTCAGGAACAAGATCACAAGACTCTTCTTTACTTTTGATACGACAACACAGGACCTGTCTGTACTCTGAATCTTACACAATATCTATGACTAGAGCATGGAACTCACTTCCCAGTCATGTCAGGGACTGTCAATCGCTATCATTATTTAAATCCAAATTAACTGATATCTTAAGTTCGACACAATGAAAACATTAACTGCCTGACAACTATATAGAGCATTGCATTAATAATCGTCTAGGAAGCCACTTACTTTATTTTATATCATTTTAATTTTATTATATTCTATATTTTTGTTAGTATTAGTTAGTATTAGATTACATCATCATTGTATTTTGTTTAGTCTGTATTTTAATAATATCTTAAAATTGTAATGTGTACGTAATTTTTGTATAATTTTACTATTCGCTGGTTGAGTGGAAGAGAAGGCCTTATGGCCTTAACTCTGCCAGCTAAAAATAAATCATCATCATCATTATTATTATTATTATTATTATTATTATTATTATTATTATTATTATTATTATCCCTCCATGGTATCTTTACCTTGTCGTGGTGGAGTGGCTTGCGTGCTTAAATGATCCTAAGAGCTATGCCGGCGGTAGCATTGCTGCCGATAGGGTTACCCATGCCGGACTGGTCGAAGGTGATAAGCCAGACGAAAAAAGTACCTTGGGCGAAAGAGTGACGATCTTTCACCGTAAAAATACAACTGTCAAGAAATGCGGACATGGGTTCATCTGGGGTAAAATTTTCCGGAGGTCAAATAGTCCCCCATTCGGTTCTCCGGGCGGGGACTACTTCAGGGAACCCATGCTAAAGGTTCAAACACAGGGACATGTTCCTAGGAACATGGAATGTTAGGACTTTATACAATAGCGGGGCACTAGATATATTAACGCGGGAATTAGATAAATCGCCCTTGGATATAGTCGCTCTACAGGACGTTAGGTGGCCAGGAGAAGGTAGTCAGGAATCAGGAAGCTTTGCATTATACTATGGGGGTGCAGAAAGACCTGCATTTGGAACGGGTTTTTTAGTCAGAAGGAGGATCTTATCCGCTATCCGAGATATTAAGTTTGTTAGTGATAGGATATCATACATAATTCTTAAGGGTAAACGACATGATTTTATAATTGTAAATGTACATGCCCCGACAGAAGATAAAGATGACAAGATCATATCTCGTAGACTGCGATGGGCAGGACATTTTGCGCGTATGGGGAATGAAAGACGTGCATGGAAGCTTCTTGTAGGAAAGCCAGAGGGAAAACGCCCAGTTGGTAGACCAAGAATGAGGTGGGAGAACAACATTAACTATGATTTGAGGGAAGTAGATTATACAGGGAATGATTGGAAAGCATTAGCTCAGGATAGGGATTTATGGAGAGCTTATGTCCGCGCGGTCATTAACCTACGGGTTCGATAGTGCCAGTGAGTAAGTAAGTAAGTAAGTATTATTATTATTATTATTGTATTATTATTATTATTATTATTATTATTATTATTATTATTATTATTATTATTATTATTATTATTATTATTATTGGTCTACCAACTATATGTAAATAGTAATATTGTATACGAAATATTCTGTGCTGTACTTTCTCTAATGAAAATTTTTATCTGGCGTTAAAACCTCCATTCAGTTTGTATGCAGGTAAACTAAAATACATTTTTTTAACTTCATTTCCAAGATTCAACATTTCCTACTTTTGTATACATTAGGCTTTGTAGACATGCATACAAAGAGATTGCAATATGCTTCCAGCTTGACAAAATGCTCCTACATTAACCTTCTGCATCCTTCTTTCTTTCTTTTTTTTTCATTACAATCCTACAGCTATGGAAGCTTTTTATGTTCGACTCGCTTTCTCACTGTTCTAGAATAGACGCTTCAATACCCCACAACTAATGCACCTTTTCAAGGAGAATTTCCATATAACAGGGATGTCACAATTTTCATTAAAAACTGTGTGGTGCAGGAAATATGCATTATTATGCATTACAGAAACTCTTGACGTCCCAACTCCTTTCAAAAAACGTTAAACTGAAAATATATAAAACTATAATTCTACCAATTATATTATATAGATGCGAAACATGGACTCTTACTTTAAGGGAGGAAAGGAGATTACGTGTATTTGAGAATAAAGTCCTTTGGATTTTTTTTTGGATCAAAGAGAGATGAACAGACAGGTGAATGGAGAAGACTGCATAACAGTGAATTACATGGTATTTGTAGGAAGCCAGATATAATAAGAACAGTAAAGTCTCGTAGACTGCGATGGGTAGGACACGTGGCACGAATAGGGAATGAATGACATGCATGGAAGCTTCTTGTAGGAAAACCAGAGAAGAAACTCCCAGTTGGTAGACGGAGAATGAGGTGTGAGAATAACATAAACTCTGACTTGATGGAAGTGTAATATACAGGGGATGATTGGAAAACATTAGCTCAGGAAAGGGATATATGGAGATTTTATGACCACGCGGGTATGTACCCACGGGTTCGATAGTGCCAGTGAGTTAGTTAGTTAGTGATGCAGGATTGCATAAACTAACCAAATTCTCAGCAAGTCGAAGTTAGGGGCAGATTTTCCTGCTTTACGAACAAACTCTGCTAATTTCTTAACACAGACTATTTAACTCATGCCCCAAATGGGACTTAATGGCCAATCACGTTTCAATGATTTCTGTTTTACAACCAATCAGAGTCGTGTTTCACGAAATATTTATCAGTGTTATAATTACGATATTAAAGAAAGCTCCTCCTTTTTAGTATTCTGAAGAGCTCTGACCATTATTTTGCAATGACTGAGCTTGTGAGAAATACGGCTACCAGATTGTATATATAGTGCATGAATGTCAACACATGCCGCATGCGGGAGTTAATATAAACACATTTGCAGCAATTTATTATACCACCAAAAAAAGAAACCACTGTTTGCACTTTCTTAAATGTATTTTTTCCCAGGTAACAATCCAGAAAAATATAATTGTCATATTTACATCATACGACATCAGAAATGAATTAATATACAGTTTGATGTGTTTCATTTTTTCTCCACTGGAGAGCATTCTTACAATATTGCGTTCCTTTGGCAATAAATAGTATGATCTGGTTGCAGTGATAAACAAAAGAAGCAGATGAAGCATACCTAACGCTTCTCATTTGTTTTCAAACATCGCCGTTTACATTAAATATATAAATATTTTAAAATAACTATAGTTAAATAATGATTTGTGAGCAACAGCTTAATTTTATTCGTTAAATAGTCCTAACAAATGCCACTCTTGATTTTCAAATTCTCTAGATAAATTGGAAATCACTCGTGGCATTACTTATGATAATTTCGTTATATTTGTTTATTTCGTTTGTAACATTTGTAACTGGCAAGAAAAACAAATTATTTTTCTCTTTAGTAGATGGCAGAAAGTCTACTTTCTTGCTGTGTTTTCATATTTTTGATAACATCGTTCCTTGGGTGTATTTTATGTTAACTTGTAGAGGAAGTGTTTTAATTCATGTTACCAGTTCTTAGATTTAATACTTGTCAGTGTTTGAACAACATTTTTGAGTAGATATTCTTCAATACTAAATGTGAACAGATACAATGTGACCTGTGGTTCCATGAAAAGTGTCAAGGGTTGACTGTTTATAAATGGGATTTCAGATGCATTGGATGTAACATGAAAAGTGATTATAAAGTTTGTCACCAATTTACTCTAATACTATCACAAAGATTTCCAAAATTATTGCTAAATTATAAACCGCACGGAAGGAGAAATGTTGGACGTCCACACAGAAGATGGTCTGAACAATTTTAACAATTCTAGCTTTCATGAAACTGGAACGAGCCAACAGGCTTAATCCCTGGATGGTGATGATGATGATCACGAAATTACCCGAGTTCTTCAAACCTCCAGAAAAAGTAGATATATAATTTATTTCATATTAATAATAAAGAAAATGTATATTCGACAACTCAGCATAAATATATATATATCTTAATATATAAAAATTTAGTGTCACGTTGTTTGTCCGCGATGGAATCCTAAACTACTGAACTGATTTTAATAAAATTTTGCACACTGTGTGCAGTTTGATCCAACTTGAGACTTAGGGTAGTTTATAACTAAATTTATAGTCGCATTATTTTTTATTGCAAATTATTTGTTTATTATTTAACAAAGAGTTATAATTATCTGTGAGTTCCATACGATTCTAAGAGATGGCGGTGTAATTATCTGTGAGTTCCATACGATTCTAACAGATGGCGGTGTAAGCTAATTTGGTAAGGTATTTGGTTTATTATTTAACAAAGAGAGATCCAGATGGCTGTGCTTTTGTTGCAACCGCGAATTTCAATTGAATTACAAATATTGATTATTTCATAATTTAAGTGTGTTCAGTGTTTATTTTATTTTCAATATTATTAATTTCGTGTGTAAGTATTAGTTTTAAGTAATCTGGCTGAAAGACACCAATTTAATTTACATTTCTAACGTATACCTTAGCCACAGCAACGCGTGGCCGGGACTTCTAGTATATATATATATATATATATATTTTCATTCATATATCCTTAACTTTAAGTGATGTGTCAGTAGAAATTATCACTTAGTTATCTGGAAAATTGCCACAAAACAACTTTACATTTTTTGTTGCTTGAAATAAAAATGTGTTGGGTATTGTATATTGTAAAGGAGTGGGAATTCATGCCAAAAGGAGTTGTGGAAATTTCAAGAGAATAAGTATACATGTGGCGTCTCACCCAAACCAACCGCCACCTGTTGTTAACCCCAAACAAGTAGACAGCTCTATCTCTCAACACACTTGTATTCCCGCTTCATTTCATCCCATTCTACACACTTTATTAATTCAATAGTAGCCTATTAGATTTTATTGATCATAAGTAATGCCACGAGTGATTTCCAAATTATCGATAAATCCATGACTCACGAAATGAGGAGTGAATTTATCTAGAGAATTTGGAAATCAAGAGTGGCATTTGTTAGGACTATTTAACGAATAAAATTAAGCTGTTTACTCACAAATCATTATTTAAATATAATTATTTTAAAATATTTATTTATTTAATGAAAACGGCGAAGTTTGAAAACAAATGAGAAACGATGTTTGAAAACAAATGAGAAGCGATGTTTGAAAACAAATAAGCAACGATTGTTACGCTTGTTCATCATTGCACCAGATCATATCATTTATTGCCAAAGGATCACAATACTGTAAGAGTACACCCTAGTGGAGAAATTTATAACCAACATTATAGGTATTAATTAATTTCTGATCCTATGATGTAAATATGTCAATTATATTTTTCTGCAACGTTATTTCCTAGGAAATAATTCGTTTAAGAAAGTGCAAACAGTGGTTTATTTTTATTGTGATATAATCAATTGCTACAAATGTTTTTATATTATCTCCCGCAACCGCAAATCAGCTGACATTCGTGCACTATATATACAATCTGGTAGCCGTATTTCTTGCAGAGTCAGTCACTGCAAAATAATGCTATGACCTATTCCGATTCCGATTGAGGGTCTTTCCACTTTTCAGCGGTTGCCCTTTTACCAGCCGGCTGCTGGCCCTTCACATCCACATGTGTCAATCACAGAGATAGATGATCAACAGCCAGTGTAGGGGTGACATGTGGTTAGCATGTCGAGTCCCCCAGCCGTTATAGCTGGTTCCTCAACCTGGAGCCGCTACTTACTGCAGCTACCCAATTGCCTCACGATGCTGGGTGGGCACCGGTCCCATACTGGCTGAAATACCATGAGAAAATTTCTTCCCCCATGGAGACTCGAACCAGCGCAAGTCCCGTAGCTCTGCGCCAAGGCCTCCTACCTTAACCGCTCGGCTACGGCGCGGGACGCTATGACCTATTCAGAATGTTAAAAAGGAGGAGCTTTCTTTATTATGATAGACTTATTTGATAAATTCGAGGTGAAACACGACTGTGATTGGTTGTAATTAAAAAAATCATTGAAATGTTATTGGTCATTGAATCCCATTTGGGGCATGAGTCACATAGTCACAGTAAAGTTTCTTCTTCTTCCTTCCAAGTATTAGGCCAAGGCCTGTTACAATCCTATAGAAAATTTCTGGGAAATTCTCGTATAAGACTTGAAAGCATAATAATAGTCCCTTCAATTGGTTGCTGGCCAAAGGAATGCAAGACCAGTGACGGGGCTGCCATCTTATAGCCTCTGGTCAGGCTTTTCTGGAGAAGAAAAGAAAATAAAGGAAAGAAGAAATGGAAGAAAGGAATGACTCCCTCGGATGCCCTAATAGCGTTGGGGTCGAAAAACAAGAGTTAACCAAGAGAGGTTAGATAGTAAAGTTAAAAGAGTGCAAAACACAAGTAAGTGGAAGAAATGTTTTGCTCAGCTTGGGCACCTTGTTTAACAATTACAAACAATAATTAAGTGCAGGGGCCTATTTTATGTAAGCAATAATTTAGTTGTATCTTATAAGCAGTGTAAAATATACTACTATTGCCCGGTCTGAACAAGTGGTTATGCTCCTTGCCTCTGGTCACGAGGATCGCGGGTACAAAACCGGCAAGGATCAATGGATTCTTTCAGGGTGGAAAAATCTAAGGAGGAAGTCCTCCGAGAGGTACTTTAAGCCGTGGGTTCCGAGTCTGAAGATTTTCAGGCTCGTGTAAGATCCTTAAGCCAGAATAAAAAGGCATTTAAGCAAAATTTACCGAATTTTTTCCATCCTAGTACTACATTGGTTTCCTATATGTCACTATGAAGCGAAACGCTGACCACGGACCACTTAATGGCATCTATCCGAAAACAAGTGTAACTAAATTAGTATGGTTGAATTTCTCCCCTGTAAGGGAAGAACGCCTAAGTTTCGTTGAAAGAAACAAGGGTTTACAAGAACAAAAAAAAAAAATACTACTTAGATGTCTGATAAATCCTGTTTCGTAAACAAAAATCTACTAAACTACTTTTAGCAGTTAGCAGTGTGACTTCCATTCTTTCTATATGCCCTTTCCAATATTGTCTTGTATCAATAAAAAATTTGGTTATGTCTTGGATATGACATTTGTCCCCAATTTCTGTGTTGTGTATCTTATCAAATAATGCTTTTCCCCTGAATAGATATAAGATCTTCATTTCACATGTGATTATTATTTGTTTAGTTTTTGTTTTATCAGCCCTAGTTTTTGTTCCATATACGATAGCTGGTCGAACTATGGTTTTGTATATGCGGTTTTTTTCTTCCTATTGACATATATGTTTGTTGCGCCAAATTAAAGCTTTCATATATCCTGATATTTGTGCTGCTTTATCAGCTTCTTTCTTTACTTCTTTTATCAACATTTTAGTGTTTGTTATTAATACACCTAAATAATTAAATTCGGATGCTTGTTCTATAATTTTTCTTTTCACTTCTTATTTGCATTTTAATGGTTCTTTTTGATATTGTTATGCATATTTTAGTCTTAATACTAGTAAAATGTATATCAAATTCTGTTGCGGTGTAATTTTACATTGGCAGGACAAGCAGAAATTTCAATACAAGATATAAAGAACACCTAAAAGATTTCATACACGCGGGTGATAAATCAAGCTATGCTAAACATCTCATAAACGCAGGTCATCGAATGAACACAACTGAAAACACTCTCACGATAATCCACCGAGAAAACATTCCAGCTAGGATAAATATATTTGAAGACCTCGAAATTATAAAGGAAACAAACAACATCTCACTTCTCAATGAGAACGCACACCAGTCATACCCATTATACGAGATCGTCAAAAACAAGTCACTTGCTGCTACAAACAGTTGGAGTAAAAATCACCGCACACAACAACAACAAATAGCGGAAACTCAACATGCAGAAGATGGAAGATAACTTCCGAAAGCGCTCCAGTTAATTGTATATACAATATTTTAACAAAGTTGAGGACGACGGCACACCTACCAACAGGTACAATTTAATTTTTAACTTTCATCATATTTTAGTCTTATTTGTGTTAATTTCCATATTGTATTTTCTGGCATTTACTCTATATTAAATTGATGTAAAGAATACAGGTATTTTCTAAAATCAACAAATCTGACAATACGAAGTGGGAGTAAGGAGGTCTTGGTAAGTCTTGTGACTTGATTCCTCTTCTTTTTTTTTCAGAATACGGTTCATATTTTAGTCTTATTTGTATTAATTTCCATATTGTATTTTCTGGCATTTACTCTATATTAAATTGATGTAAAGAATACAGGTATTTTCTAAAATCAACAAATCTGACAATACGAAGTGGGAGTAAGGAGGTCTTGGTAAGTCTTGTGACTTGATTCCTCTTCTTTTTTTTTCAGAATACGGTTCATATTTTAGTCTTATTTGTATTAATTTCCATATTGTATTTTCTGGCATTTACTCTATATTAAATTGATGTAAAGAATACAGGTATTTTCCAAAATCAACAAAATCTGACAATACGAAGTGGGAGTAAGGAGGCCTTGGTAAGTCTTGTGACTTGATTCCTCTTCTTTTTTTTTTCAGAATACGGTTCATATTTTAGTCTTATTTGTATTAATTTCCATATTGTATTTTCTGGCATTTACTCTATATTAAATTGATGTAAAGAATACAGATATTTTCCAAAATCAACAAAATCTGACAATACGAAGTGGGAGTAAGGAGGCCTTGGTAAGTCTTGTGACTTGATTCCTCTTCTTTTTTCTTTTTTTTCAGAATACGGTTCATATTTTAGTCTTATTTGTATTAATTTCCATATTGTATTTTCTGGCATTTACTCTATATTAAATTGATGTAAAGAATACAGATATTTTCCAAAATCAACAAAATCTGACAATACGAAGTGGGAGTAAGGAGGCCTTGGTAAGTCTTGTGACTTGATTCCTCTTCTTTTTTCTTTTTTTTTCAGAATACGGTTCATATTTTAGTCTTATTTGTATTAATTTCCATATTGTATTTTCTGGCATTTACTCTATATTAAATTGATGTAAAGAATACAGATATTTTCCAAAATCAACAAAATCTGGCAATACGAAGTGGGAGTAAGGAGGCCTTGGTAAGTCTTGAGACTTGATTCCTCTTCTTTTTTCTTTTCTTTTTTTTTTTTTTTCCAGAATACGGTTCAATTAGAGTAGCTCCAAACAATACCAGGAATCTTAATGAAGAATAATGTATATTTATTTTCTGTTAAACAAAAGTCATAATTCTTTCAAGAAATAATTTATACGCCCTCAGATGTATTTATAGCTGCGTCGAGGAGATAATGTTAATTTATATATTTTTAACTGGCGAAAAATGATGGCAGCTTAGTTAGTGAATGGCAGAGTTGGAAAGCCTCCAGAATGTTTTGTTTCGCGACTGACCGTCCCTCAGTTGTTGAATAATTCACTTGGGACACTTGCGTCACTCTGACGTCCTTAATCTCGTCCGCTCACTGCAACAGACAATATTTCACAGCCCTCTGTTCTTAATGCTTCACCCGTGAAACAATTTTTTTCTTTCACCAGGAAACAAAACTATTCGTTACATTTCGAAGCCATTACTTCCCAACATCAACAACAATAATAATAATATATTTATTTATATACAGAATTTTAATGTTTACATATCTTTCTGTGCCTAAAGTTTTATTTTTCTTCTCCACTCGTCTCTCTCCATCCAATCCATGCCCTCCAGTCCTCTTGCTCTCATTCCAGTTCTTATTTCCTGCATCCACGAGTTTCGAGGTCTTCCTCTCCCACTTCTTCCAGGTGGACACCATTCCAATGTTTGAGGGGGGGGGGAGTAACAACCTCGTTAAAAAAAACCAGGTCAGTACGCCCGGCTGATAGTACCCTGTGAGGGCCCGTTATCTAGGGTACAGATACTGCTGCCTTGCAGTTCGTCATTGGTTTGACAAAGGCTAGAGGAAGAAAACCTTGACCAAAAATTACCTGGTCCTCCAGGTTGGGGGTTGATGCGTCAGGCCAGCTCCCTGTTCGTCACAAAAAACATAACAATGCTAAAAAGCCTAAAGGTTTAAAGCCGGACGGAAATAATAATAATAATAATAATAATAATAATAATAATAATAATAATAATAATAATAATAATAATAATAATAATAATAATAATAATAATAATCTCTTGTCCCAACTCGTTTAAAAAAATTTAAACTCAAAATATATAAAACAGTTATTCTGCCA
Source organism: Diploptera punctata (assembly GCA_030220185.1). Lineage (NCBI taxonomy): Eukaryota > Metazoa > Arthropoda > Insecta > Blattodea > Blaberidae > Diploptera > Diploptera punctata. Next base: position 343,514 of record JASPKZ010007437.1, read on the forward strand.
GTTACATTATATGGATGTGAAACATGGACTCTTACTTTAAGGGAGGAAAGAAGATTACGATTATTTGAGAATAAAATTCTTATGAAATTTTTTGGACCAAAAAGAGATAATCAGAGAGGTGAATGGGGAAAACTACATAATAGTGAGCTACATTATATGTATATAAAACCAGATATAATAAGAACGGTTAAGTCTCGTAGACTGCGATGGGCAGGACTTGTAGCACGAATGAGGAATGAAAGACGTGCATGGAAGCTTCTTGAAGGAAAACCCGAGGGAAAACGCCCAGTTGGTAGACCAAGAATAAGGTGGGAGAATAACATTAACTATGACTTGAGGGAAGTAGATTATACAGAGGATGATTGGAAAACATTGACTCAGGTAGGGATGTATGGAAAGCTTATGTCCGCGCGGCCATGAACCTACGGATTCGATAGTGCCAGTGAGTTAGTTGAGATTTAGTTATATAAAACGTGGGGATAAAACATTAATATGAAAAAACTCAATATATGGTAATTGGTTCTAGTGGAGAAAACATGGCATTAGAAGATTCCAAAGACACCATTAATATTTTTAACAAAATTTAATATTTGGGAGTTGAAATAAATGAAAATGGGAACAATGATTTGGAAACAACAAAAGGAATCGTTAAAGGTCGATCTGCAATAGCAATGTTAAATGGAATTCTGTGGGATTATTTAACTCTTGCCCCAATGGGAGTCAATGACCAATCACTTTTCAATGATTTTTTATTTACAACCTAGCACAGTCGTGTTTCGCCTAGAATTTACCAACTAAAGTTTATCGAAATAAAGAAACCACCTCCTTTTTAACATGCTGAATAGGTCATAGCATTATTTTGCAGTGACTGACTCTCCAAAAAAATACGGCTACCAGATTGTGTGTATATAGTGCATGAATGTCAACACATAGCGCATGCGGGAGTTAATATAAAAACATTTGTAACAATTGATTATACCACAAAAGAAAAAGAAACCACTGTTTGCACTTTCTTAAATGTATTTTTTCCCAGGTAACAATCCAGAAAAATATAATTGTCATATTTACATCATACGACATCAGAAATGAATTAATATATAGTTTGAAGTGTTTCATTTTTTCTCCACTAGAGTGCATTCTTACAATATTGCGTTCCTTTGGCAATAAATAATATGATCTGGTTGCAGTGATGAACAAAATAAGCAAATGAAGCGTACCAATCGTTTTTCATTTGTTTTCAAACATCGCCGTTTACATTAAATATATAAATATTTTAAAATAACTATTGATAAATAATAATTTGTGAGTAAACAGCTTAATTTTATTCGTTAAATAGTCCTAACAAATGCCACTACTAATTTCCAAATTCTCTAGATAAATTGGAAATCACTCGTGGCATTACTTATGATAAACATATATTGAAAGAAACTAAATTCCATATTTATAAATCAACAGTAAGAAGTTGAGTGATATATGGAGCAGAAACGTGGTGGACTATAAATGTTAAATAAAAGTCAACATTTTAATCTACAGAAATTGGTTTTTAAGAAGATTTACACGGTGCTCTAAATTAGACAGGATCAGAAACAGTATTATCCGAGAAAAAAATGAACTTTAACGAAACAACTATACAATTTGTGGGAAATAAACAATTACAATGGTTTGGATATGTGAAGAGGGTGAATTAAGGGTCGTATGCAAATACATTACTCTCTACTCAAATTACTTCCAATCACTGGTGAGCTGAGATCGAATTAACGGCCGCCTTAACCGGTCATGCATGAATGTTGACGTTTTCGTAATATTGGCAACGAATTACCCAGAATTCTCAGCGATAAAACCACTTCCGTTATTTTCGTCTGCTATAGAGGAATGCATTTATGCTTGCATCCCGCAAATAATACCGTATACAAACACGTCTGCGACGCGCAATATTACGCCGATTCTCCTGTTCTTCCAGTTGAATTCTTTGGTAGACTCTATCAAATTCCTCTTCTCCGCGTATACTGAAAACATGATCGAAGTCTTCAAGGTCCGACATCTTGGATAAGTTTCAAACTACATCGGTTACCATCGGTTCCCTTCGGGATTTTCACATAAGTTTATATCTTGAGCTACGATCTTAAGGTACCTTGTCAGGTAGCTTACAATTATTACCGCGGGAATAGATTTCTGAGTAAGAAAAATGTGCTTGAATAAAACTTTATCAGCAGAGAACGCCTTTTACTGTCTAATGCGTTCAAACATTCGACCCTAAGATTGGTCTTCAGTTAGCAGTTTGGAGTGGGTTCCAAATGGGAGGAAAAGAAGAGGGAGACCTAAGAATGCATGGATAGAGGGGATTATGAATTTGATGAAGGGCAGAGGACTGCAGGATTGTAACTGGAAGATAGAGATGGAGAATAAAAAAATAATATTTGGTTATTGTTTGCATTTAAAACCTGTTAAATAAAGTAATAATAATAATAATATGCCTAATAATAATAATAATAATAATAATAATAATAATAATAAGTAGTAGAAGTAGTGAAGCATGGACACTAAAAAGACAATATGAAAGCAGAATAATGGCTTGTGAAATAAGATTCATGCGCAGAACAGCGGGTTACACCAGATGGGATCGGAAAAGGAACACCGATATCTTAAAAGAATTGAAGACTACGCTAATTTTGGAATACATTAAACAGTACCAACTAAATTGGAAACACCATCTAGAAAGAATGTGTTCAAATTTAATCCCCAAAGCTGTTTATAATTATATACCAAGAGGACGAAGATCTCTGGGCCGTCCTATGAAACGCTGGAGGGAAAATTTTCTATGGATCGTAACAGGCCTTGGCCTAATACTTGGAAGGAAGAAGAAGAAGAATAAATAGTCCTAACAAATGCCACTCTTGATTTCCAAATCCTCTAGATCATTTGGAATTCACTCGTGGCATTACTTATGTTATGATAAAACAATGAAGAAATTTGGTGTAACGGATGAAGACACAGAGGACAGAGAACTATGAAGAACTTTAATTAAAGAAAATTTGTGAAGATATATTACAAAATGATAATCTATAAGTCAATAGCAATTTATGTCTTTTTAAAACTCATGTTTATTGTTAAGATTGGTTGGAGAAAACCCAGAATGTGAAGAAAATTCTCAAAATTAATGAATTATACGATAGAAAGAACTAAATGGGACATATAGAAGAGTAATATTATTTTTTCAAACTTTTCTATTTGTATTTCAAACCAAAGAACACAAATCACCAGAACCCATTACAATCATTGAGTTATTTAACCAAACAAATTATTATTTTAGTCAAATGTCATAATATAAATTGGTTTTCCGGTCCGGAGGGATATGAAGCGAGGGTCCATCAGAGTGGAATGATCAATCAGACGGTAGGAGCGTAGTTGGGTCCATGCCAACGGGCTGACAGCTTTATAACTCAATAACCACGTTAAGTGAAATTTGGAAGCTAAAAAAAAAAAAAATTGCAAAAGAATTCGTTACCAGACTCTCTTCGCCTTCATTTTTTTTACGTCTTTTCGACTTTGTCTCAATAAAAATGCTAAGTCTTTCCTTAATTTTGTCTGCTGTCGCCATTTTCTTCGAGATTAAATAGAGATAATCTTATTCTCATTTCAACTGTTCTTTCTTTAATCTTAGATCTTAGAATAAAATAATGACCTCTCTTTGATTGCAATGAGGGAAAATGTATATCAGTTTACTCTCTTTATTTCTTCAACATGTTCAAGAAAATCTAACTGAAAGCATAGACAAAATGCAACAAATTTTAAGGGGGTGATGGGTGAAATTTCTATTTTCTACATTTTTTGAGCTAAAGACTTGATTTTTTGTGCAAATATTCACTGCATGATACATAATGACGCGTTTAAGTTTCATTCTTGTGAGACATTTATTTTATGAGTTATTAAATATTATATTTTTAAAAAATGCATATGTTATAATTAAATGGATTCCACAATTGTTTTGTAAAATGTCTGATTTTTTACAAGACCCCTAAAATATTTAGAAAAATATCATGCATTATAATTCTTATAACGTGATTACAAAGGGAGAAAAAAAAGTTGTACCTTATGAGTGGAATTACAAAAAAATTAATAATTGCATGCATTTCATTTTTTATTTCTTAAAATACTACTTCAATCATGAAACCCGTGCACCACTTTGTTACCCATTCTGTTTAGGATATGCAGTAAAAATTTGAACCTTCTAGATCAAAATTTCTGAATTCCATTCAATTTTGAATGTACAAAAATGCAGTGAAAATGAAAGTGTGGAAAAACAAGTTTAAAGATTTGCATGCAGGTGGCATTTAACTGACGCAGTCTTTTAACTCTGACGTAATTTAGGGCACATAGAAGCGCCATACGCCTCTGAAACTTTACCAACATATACATTAGAGTACAGGCTATTTTTTAGTACCAAAAAACAGAAAAATGCCAATTTTGATCTCAAATGATCAATTTTTCACCCAACACCCCTTAATAAATCTATAATCTGCTAGGGAATACCTATCGTGCACTGCTACGCCTAAATAAAATTAAATATGTTTTTATTTTTAGTTTTATAAATTAATAGAAAATTACGAGTTAATTAAATTGTATTGCGACTAACCAAACACGGCGCTGGCGGTTGCGAGAGTCAATTTTTAACTTAGGATTTCAGATGTACCTCCAGTTCTAATGATCGGATCTCGCCTATTTTTTAGCAATTCCTACCTTAGATTATTATAAAAGAATATACAGAGTTTCGTTATAAAAAATTGAAAATTGTGACCGCTGCGCTGGAGGTGATTTATCAAGTAACTTATGATTTAAGTCAGGATTTTTATGTAATGAAAGGTAAGATTGCAACATAGTATAACGAGAAGTTAGACTTATCACTAGGGCTAGGATTTTTATGTAATAAAACATAAGATTGCAATACAGATAGTATATATTATTCAACTGTTTGTATGTGAAACCAAAACAAAAGACAATTAGAAGTCTAACTTGTCATTATACTATTCAACTGTTTGTGTGTGAAACCAAAACAAAAGACAGTCAGAAGTCTAACTTGTCATTATACTATTCAACTGTTTGTGTGTGAAACCAAAACAAAAGACAGTCAGAAGTCTAACTTGTCATTATACTATTCAACTGTTTGTGTGTGAAACCAAAACTAAAGACAGTCAGAAGTCTAACTTGTCATTATACTATTCAACTGTTTGTGTGTGAAACCAAAACAAAAGACAGTCAGAAGTCTAACTTGTCATTATACTATTCAACTGTTTGTGTGTGAAACCAAAACAAAAGACAGTAAGAAGTCTAACTTGTCATTATACTATTCAACTGTTTGTGTGTGAAACCAAAACAAAAGACAGTCAGAAGTCTAACTTGTCATTATACTATTCAACTGTTTGTGTGTGAAACCAAAACAAAAGACAGTCAGAAGTCTAACTTGTCATTATACTATTCAACTGTTTGTATGTGAAATCAAAACAAAAGACAGTCATAACTCTAACTTCTCGTTATACTATGTTGCAATCTTACATTTTAGTACATACAAATCCTAGCTCTACTTATGACTGTCTTATGCTTATTTTGTTTTTGTTTCACACTCAAAGAGTTGAATAGTAAAATGAGGAGTAAGACTTCTGTCTTTTATCTTGGTTTTACAAACAAACAGTTGAATAATATACACTATCTACGTATATTGCAATCTTATACTTTACTAGCTAATACCCAGCGTGCGCTGCTACTCCTAAATAAGTGTTAATTTGTTTCTATCACCTGCCGTGCGCTGCTATGCTTGCCCGGGGAATCTGCTTATCCCGATTTTCTTGGCATCAATGAAAGACAAAAATGGTTATTGTGAGTTCTCCGTACAGATATAAAATAAAACTATGCTGTCTCGCTACACTTTTTTTGAAGCGTTTTTTTGAGACTTATCAATTCTGTGCAATTAATTTGGTTGTATCTTGTTTATGGTTTAATAAGCGCATCGTCGGCCATTTACGCGGTGCAAATAGGTAGCAGTCTATCGTCGCGTTTTTCTCACTACAAAGGGTGATTTTTAGGGGTGAAGGGGTTGAGTATTACAACTCTCTTATAGCCTATGTTCATCCCGGGAATCTCCTGAACATTTTGCAAAAACCCCATCGCAATCGGATCAACGGTATGGCCGCGCATGAAGTACAAACAAACATTTTTATATATTCTACTGGCTAATACCCGGCGTGCGCTGCTACGCCTAAATAAATGAAACTTAATGTGCTTTTATGTTTAGTTGAATAAGTATATGGAAAGATAATTATAAATTTATATTTTTTAAATACTCCGTGCTGATTACCCGTCTTTCCCCGGGAATCTACTTATCTCGTTCTTCTTGGCATAAATGAGCTAAAAGACAAAATTCGTTATTGTGAGTTATCCGTAAAAGAATAGCCGCCATATTCTGCTATGCTTGCACAGGAATCTACGTACTTGTCTCGATCTTCTTGGCATCAATGAAACACAAAAATGGTTATTGGAAAGAGATATTGACTCCAAAATAAATTAATTTCAGACGGTGTGTGGAACAATACAGAAAACATTCAAAAATAAAATTAGAAAAGAAACCAAGACAAAAATGTATAATGGTATGGCAGTTCCCACAATATGGTATGGATGTGAAACTTGGGCTCCAGTGAAAAGACAGAAGGATAGAATACATACGGCGGAGATGAGGTTCCTAAGACAACTAAAAGGATGTACAAGACTTGATAGAATAAGAAATGAGGATATAAGAGAAGAATTGAAAGTACAGCCCTTATTGGATAAAGTCACGAATTACAGACAGAAATGGATTGATCACATGGATGGAATGAGTAAGGAGAGATATCCATTGTTAGCAAGAAATTATCAAGCAAGAGGAAGACGTGATGTTGGAAGACCTAATAGACGTTAGGCTGATGCATTATGAAGTCGGAACGGGCAATTGCCTAATCCCTGGAGTGATGATGATGATGATGATGATGTAAGTTATACATAAGAGATAAACATATGCTGTCGCGGACTTTTTTGTAGAGCTTTTAGAGATATTCAATTCTGTGTACATTAATTTTGTGTATTTTGTTATGGTTTGGGTAGTCCGTCGCCGTGGCCTAGTCGGTTGAGTCCCTACCTTCCACTCCGGCGACCCGGGTTCGATTCCCGGCGGGGTAGGGGATTTTAAATCTCCACCTTGGGTCGGTGTGTGTCCTGTCTTGTGTTTGTATGTGTGAATAAGATAAAAAGGTTAACAATGGTAAAACAAAAAGGAAGAACAGTGTAAAAAAAAAAGTGGGGGGAAAAAGGGCAGCGGAAGCCATTTAGACGTCCAAATAGCTACTTTTTTCATGTTTTCTACTACAAAGGGCGATTTTTAACCCATTCGCTTCAGTTTTAAATGCTAAGTGCATTTCTCCAGAACTGTTTTTTTTAAATGCCCCAGGTTGTCATTCGGCATTCCTGGTTTCTCTCCTGGCATGGCGTACTTGTAACCCACTTAGGGCTAAGCTTGTTTATATTTTATAAATAGGAATTGTTGAAATATTATGAATTTATAGTTGGTTAATGATTTAAGTATGTCATAATTTTACTTAAAATATTTCACTTCTTTTTAATTTTGAAGTCTGGGGTTGGGGCGCCTGGAAGGCAGGGTTACGTTGCCCCGATGATATGATGGATGATGATGATGATAATGGTGCGCAGGAGAGTCCCTAATCCTAAGTTTAGCCTAAGATGAATATGAATGATGATGATTGCGATGACCATATGATTTCGGGGACCGTTTGGGCCTTAAAGTTTTCCTGACATTTGTCTTACAGGTGAGGAAAAACCCCGAAAAAAACCTCACCCAGAAATACTGTCCTGACCGGGGATCGAACCCGGGCCCGCTGCGTGACAAAGCAGCACGCTACCCCGAGACCACAGCGGTGGACGAACTGGATTTAAGTTACTGTAAACGTTATCCTCTATTTTCAGAAATTCAAAACAAACAAAAGATAACGGTAATTGTGATCACAATATTACCCTGCCAAGGGATGTACAAAATATTTCAAAATATATAACAGCAGAGTTAAGCGAGTGTACCTCGTCTTCTGAGTTGAAGGCCATTTATCAGCCGACGAGTCTACCTCGTCTTTTGAGGCGAATGGGTTAAGGATGCAGGAGTTGAGTATCACAACTCTCTTATAGCCTATGTTCATCCCGGGAATGTCCTGAACATTTTGCAAATAGCCCTGTCACAATCGGATCAACGGTATAGCCGCGCATAAAGTTCGAACAAACGAACAAACAAACCAACAAACAAACGAACATTCGTTTTTGTAATTAGATTAGATATAAATACAAAGATTAAATAAAAATCTTGACTCTAGTTACGGTAAGTTAAATGGGACGTTATAGTAAAGCTTCCTGAATACACCTTTTTTTATAGTCATTTTCGTATCTACTACGTAGGGTAATGAGGATTGGTAAGGACTTTTTAAAAATGTTTTCACGAGATGAGCCTCAATAATTTGATTCCTTCGGAATTCGTTAAAACATCGTAAATAAAAAAGTTTATCTCAAGTTTGTTTTATGCAAATGAGCGCTATGAAGGGATGAAGTTATCCGATTTAAAAGGAATGTCGAACAATGGCCCCTGTTACCTCGGTCATAAATCTCTGAGGCTCTGAAAAACAAGGCTTAATGCGCGGTGTTTTTGTCTTCAGGGCTAAACGCTCTTCTAGAGAAGTTCTCAGAAAATCTCTGGGTAGAATGATTAATTTATCTAACATAAGACATGCTGACAAGGCTGTGGGCATTCTAAAAATCAATAAACCAGGTCTTCTAGAGATAATTTATTACGCATGGAGAATGCATTGTTGATTGTACCAATACCACCATTTGCAGTTTTCGTGCTTCGGGTTCGTCATTAAGCGCATAGATGGCGTTAACGTGGTCAATTTTTCTACACCACTTCGGCAGACCACTTCACGCAGATTATGTGTATGCTTGCTTATTCATTTTAAGAGTAATTTCATGGGAAGGACCCCATACAAAGTAAAATGTCTCCAGAATAAAATTTTAGAGAGATGTAATCAATTTAAATATCTTGGTTATTATCTCCCTATCTGGGATGAAAAGGATATCCCTGAAAAACTTACTAGTTATAATAAAAGTTTGGGAATTATTAATCAAGTTATGAAACCATCCCTTGTACAAAAAAACACCAGATTATGTTATATAACACTTTGGCTAGACCAGTGTTGACCTATGGTAGTGAAGCATGGACACTAAAAAGACAACATGAAAACAGAATAATAGCTTGTGAAATGAGATTCATGCGCAGAACAGCGGGTTACACCAGATGGGATCGGAAAAGGAACAACGATATCTTAAAATAATTGAAGACTACGCCAATTTTGGAATATATTAAACAGTACCAACTAAATTGGAAACACCATCTTGAAAGAATGAGTTCAAATTGGATCCCCAAAGCTGTTTATAATTATATACCAAGAGAACGAAGATCTCTGGGCCGTCCTATGAAACGCTGGAGAGAAAATTTTCTATAGGATCGTAACAGGCCTTGGCCTAGTACTTGGAAAGAAGAAGAAGATAAGAGTCAGAAAAGCTCCATTGAGCTCCTAAAAGGCCCTCACATCCACGTGCCTCCATTAACAGAAGTAGACGATCATACAGCCAGTGCAGGGATGACATGTGGTAACCATGTCCTCTTCCCCCCCCCCCAATCTGGATCCCTACCTAAATTTCTCACGATTCTGGATAACAACAGTCCCATACTAGTCAAAATTTCGTGAGAAAAAGTATTTTCCCTTGAGAACTCGAACCTATGAAAATCTCAGTTCTACACCAAAGGCAACATTCCTTAAATATGGCGCGAGTGATCCTATATAGCAGACAATGAAAAAAAAAATATATATATATATATATATATACGTTAAACTGAAAATATATAAAACTATTATTCTACCAGTTATATTATATGGGTGCGAAACATGGACTCTTACTTTAAGGGAGGAAAGGAGATTACAAGTATTTCAGAATAAAGTACTTAGGAAAATTTTTGGACCAAAGAGAGATGAACAGACAGGTGAATGGAGAAGACTTCATAACAATGAACTACATGGTCTTTATAGGAAGCCAGATATAATAAGAACAGTTAAGTCTCGTAGACTGCGATGGGCAGGACATGTTGCACGTATGGGAAATGGGAGACTTGCATAGAAGCTTCTTGTAGGAAAGCCAGAGGGAAAACGCCCAGTTGGTAGACCAAGAATGAGGTGGGAGAATAACATTAGCTATGATTTGAGGGAGGTAGATTATACAGGGAATGATTGGAAAGCAATAGCTCAGGATAGGGATGTATGGAGAGCTTATGTCCGTGCTGCCATGAACCTACGGGTTCGATAGTGCCAGTGAGTAAGTAAGTATATATATATATATATATATATATATATATATATATATATATATGCCCATCGCTGTGGTCTCGAGACAGTGTACTGCCTTGTCACGCAGTGGGCCCGGATTCGATTCCCGGTCGGGACAGGTTCCTGGGTGAAATTTTTCGGGGTTTTTCCTCACCTGTAAGACAAATGTCAGGAATCTTAGGGCCAACGGTCCCCAAAAATCATCCGGTCATCATCATAATCATCCTTATCATTATCATCTTCACCCTTCACCGGTGTGGAAAGCAAGGGAAGCTACCACACCTATAATTCCCTAGAAAAGCTGCAAAGCATAGCACGAAAATGCTATGATTGCAGTGAAAGACCTGCCTCGGGCAGAACGGGCAGAATTACTATGGAATGGAATATATGGAAATTAATTAATTAAAGGAAACAGCTCATATATATATAATATATATATATATATATATGAATAACGATTGTAACATATCATTGCTTGTTTACAAAACACATGGCAATACAAAATATTTATTTCCATTGCTAATACAAAATGCGTCTCATTAATTTAAATTAATATATAGTTTCATTTTACAGGTAAGTCCTGAAGTACTGCATCGCTTCATACAGACAATTTCTAGGAGAGATCGTCGTGGTCTAGTGGAGGGAGCTTCTATCTCCCGTGCGTGAGTTCGCGTGTTCGATCCTGCTGTTATGCTTTTATTTCTCCCTCGTCCTTATTTAATTTAATTTTACTTTCTTTCCTTTAATTTACTTTGCTTTGTTTTATTTTCAGCATTTACCAGACTACTTATTTACACGAAATTGTTTTCCATTCCGCGACACACAACGAAATAGAACGGATTTTAGTTTCTCAAATAGTTGTATACTTGTGAACCAAATAGCTTAACTCTGATCATGCGCAGTGGCTTCGTTCTGAGATTTGAAAATTATCTGAGCGCCATCAATTATTTCAATGGCTGTACAATAAATTAACAAAATAAAGATACATTCCGTAAAGCACCAACATCTGCCCAAAATTTCAACTTGCTGAATATTTCGCTCCATGGTATCTTTACCTTGTCGTGGTGGAGTGGCTTGCGTGCTTAAATGTTCCTCAGAGCTATGCCGGCGGTAGCATTGCTGCCGATAGGGTTACCCATGCCGGACTGGTCAAAGGTGATAAGCCAAACGAAAAAAGTACCTTGGTCGAAAGAGTGACGATCTTTCACCGTAAAAATACAACCGTCAAGAAATGCGGACATGGGTTCAACTGTGGTAAAATTTTCTGGAGGTCAAATAGTCCCCCATTCGGTTCTCCGGGCGGGGACTACTTCAGGGAACCCATGCCAAAGGCTCAAACACAGGAATATTTCGCTTAGTTTACCCAATCCCTGATCTGTAACTATTCAACATGTGTGACAATTTAGTAAATTATGAATAGGGAACACAAACAAAGTGTGTCATTAAGTGTTTCAAGATGGATTAGCAGTGTTACCAACTTGCAACGTAATGGAATCGGACTCGAATTGTCCTCACCACATCCATCATCACGGCGCCATCAGTCATCAACGCTATTAGCGATCCAAACGAGCGCTTCTTGTTTTCTAAATGTGAATCAAGACTCAATGTTACAAGTTTGTTTCCAAGACTCCCAGTGTCCTACATAGCAAACCTACTAAAACTAAGAAAAAAATGTTTAGTGTTAAATTCAGTGATATGATGTAAAATAAATAATAGTTTAAAAAAACTAAAACAACGCGCTTTATTAGAAAACCGAACTAAAAAAACGAAAAATAATTTTAATTTCCAACACGCTTGGGATAAAATTAAAGTGGTCAACAAAACTATCATCTCCAACACATCCTAGAATAAAACTAGAATTATCTACAAAAAAAATACCATCAAAAGCGTGGGGTGCTTTTTATAGGTTTTTTACGTTTTCTTCTTAGAGACTTTACTTTTACCAATATCTGTTTATTATCAAATATATTAATTGATATAGAGCACCACACGCTTTTGATGGTAAAATTATTTTTTTGTAGATAACTCTAGTTCTATTCTAGATGTGTTGGAGATGATTTTTTTGTTGGCCACTTTAATTTTATCCCAAGCGTGTTGGAAATTAAAATTATTTTTCATTTTTTAGTTCGGTTTTATAATAAAGCGTGTTGTTTTAGTTTTTTAAAACTATTATTTATTTTTTAGTTTTAATATTTTACAGAATAAGATAAAAATGTAAATATATTTAAATTCTATACTATCCTAGTACGAACTAAAAGTAATGCTCTACTAAAAAAAAAATCCTCCGGGCCGAATTTGAGCCAGTGACCTATGGATTACTGAAATTATATACCACTACAGTCCACCGCTCTACCAACTGAGCTCTTACAACGATTGAGTAAGAAGCTGATAAGTCCGCAACCTATTATACCGGTTTTTATTAGTTTGATTTTCTGCTAATTCTGGCCTGGATTTTAGAAATATTTATGAAATTATTGTATTGTCATTGGTCCTTTACAAGTATACAACGCTTCAAGTCGATCCAAAGATTTTAAGTGGGTGAAAATCGTGTTGAAAGATTCCGTTACATAATTACACAGACTTTTTTTCTGATGATTCTGGCCAGGATTTTAGAAAACAATTATGAAATTATTGTATTGTCATTGGTCCTTTGTAAGTATACAAAGTTTCAAGTCGATCCAATGATTTTAAGTAGATGAAATTCGCGTTGAAAGATTCCGTTACATAGATAGATACAGGTCAAGCTAATATAAACCGTGTAAAAATACATATCAAACCTATTAAAACTAAGAAAAAATGTTTTAATGTTAAATTCAGTGGTATGGTGTAAAAATATATAAAAAGGCAAGACATTGATATTTGAATAATTAGTACCAAGTGTTATGTTGTAAGGTGCAGAGACCTGGACTTTAGGTACATAGTAAGCAAAAAAAAATTGACAAAAAGAGATGTATTTTTGGCGAAGGGCATCAAGAAAATCTAGAAAGGAGAACATTCGGAACCAGAAAATTAGAAAAAGAATTTATGTTAAACATAATATCATAGAAGTAATAGAAGAACGAAAGTTGAAATGGTATGGACATCTCAAGAGGATGGAGAATAATAAAATCCCAAGAATGATGCTGGATAGGAATTCTGAAGGCGGGACGGGGAAACCCAGCGAACAGATGGATGAAATATTTGTATTGTATTGTAAGCCTATGTTTTCCCTTTACAGAGATTTAGGCGCTCTCCCCCTACAGGGGAATAATTTGAACCATACTAATTTAGTTACACTTCTTTTCGTATACACGTAAATTTTGAGAGGTCCGTGGTCGCCTCATACTGACATCTAGGAAACCAAGGTAGTACTAGGACGGGAAAATTCGGTAAATTGCTTAGAGGCCTCTTCATTCAGACTTAAGGATTTTTTACGAGCCTGAAAATCTTCAGACTCGGGACCCACGGCTTAAAGTCCCTCCCGGAGGACTTGCTCCTTGGATTTTTACGTCCTAAAAAATCCATCGACCCCGGCCTGGTTTGAACCCGCGACCCTCGGGACCAGAGGCAAGGAGCATAACCACTAGTCCACCGCGGCCGACATATGGATGAAGTGAGAAGAAACAAGTACAGCAGAGACCTCAAAGAAGAAGATGCTGAGGCGGAACAAAATACATTTGGGCTGAAGGATAACTTCTGTAATGTAGAGAAAATGCTTAATAAAAAATATGTTTGGAATATAACGTGAAACACAAAATTTAATAAAAATTCCGTCACGCAAAAAAACTGTGTAAACGAATCAAACTCCTCACCAAGTGGAATATAATTAGATTTTGATTATTTACGGAACATGTCTGTGATTGTTGCGTAAAAGGTATTAAGAACGCATTTGCACTTTTATGTAGACATAGGATTTTATTAAACAAGAAGAGATGCTAGAGTGAAGTTTTATAAAACATTGGCACTTCCTGCGTTACTTTATGGGAGTGAAACTAGGGCAATGACCAAAAAATAGAATAAAAATAATAGATACAAAATTCCTTAGAAGAACAAAAGGCTGCACAAGATTGGATCGGATAAAGAATGAAGGTATAAGAACAGAGTTAAATATATATTCACTGAATGATAAAATCAGAGAATATACAGATAAATGGTTTAGACATGTAGAAAGAATGATTGTAACAAGATTACCAAAAGCAGCATTTACCTACAAGCCAAGAGGTTCAAGGAATGTACGAAGGCCAACGGAAAAATGGACTGAACGACTGTGAGGCGGAACAGGCAATTTACCTCCCATGAAGTGAAGAAGAAGAAGAAGAAGATTTTATTTGACAAATTGCTCGGCATCATAAATCATTTTGGCCCATTTTGGTGTCTACACACTTACTTACTTAGTTACTTACTCACTGGCATTATCGAAACCGTAGGTTCATGGCGGCGCGGACATAAGCTCTCGATACATCCCTATCCTGAGCTAATGCTTTCCAATCATTCCCTGTATAATCTACTTCCCTCAAATCATAGTTAATGTTATTCTCCCACCTCATTCTTGGTCTACCAACTGGACGTTTCCCTCTGGCTTTCCTACAAGAAGCTTCCATGCAAGTCTTTCATTCCCCATACGTGCAACATGTCCTGCCCATCGCAGTCTACGAGACTTAACTGTTCTTATTATATCTGGCTTCCTATAAAGACCATGTAGTTCATTGTTATCTAGTATTCTCCGGAGTTTATACACTTAAGTCAAAAATTATACTGAGTACGGCGAAAAAAGTGGACATCCAAGTTTCGAGATAATTTTGGTCTTAAAATTAAGCTTAGAAACAATAAAAATGAAAAATTTGAGGATCATTCAGAAACAAGGCAGGAAAATAAAAAAATATATAGCACAATACCTGGAGGATTGTACAAGACCAGCTTTTTACTTACGCGACTTATGCCATTTTTTATGTAATTTAAATTATCACGAAGTGTTAATGATACCATTTAGCTGCGGGATTTTACCATCGTCAAAATATTGAAACGAATCATGAAATGAAGTAGTGGAAATATGATTTTACGTTGTAACCGTCAGACATGTTGAATGTTCCATAGAATAGCAGATATGAAGAGGTAATTTAAGTATTAAATCAGATTTAAAATGCAAGGAAACTAAAAGCTAACCAAACCTAAATCATTTAATGGAAACTAAATCAATTACTATAACGTAGGTGAATTCCAGGGAACGTCATTTTTATTATTTTACACGGTTAAATATGTAAAAGACAAATTCGGACATAATTTGTTGAAGCCACAGATATGATTAAATGTACACAATGTGGTTTACACATTGTGGTCATATGTGTTTTATCGCTGTTCATCGGTGGTGTATCTCTGGTCATCGGTGGTATATCTGTGGTCATCGGTGGTCATCTGTGTGATAATCGGTGGTTTATCGCTGGTTAGTAGTAATAACTGTTGTAACCTTCGTGGTCAGGACAGGAAATAGTCCCACTTTATTTTCATATTTACGCGAAAATAAAAAAATGATAATTACCTTCCCAGACTTAAATACGTTAAATATAGTATTAGATTAATATGTATGCCAATTATGTACCGTTAAAGTGCGTAAATAAAAAGGCACTCTTCTCCCACCCGGCCCAATACCTGTTAAATCATTTTTTCTCCAGAGTTACATTTATTCTATTCCATTAAAAGTTTTTTGTTTTCATTTTTCTATGTTGTACATTTTATATTTCATTCATTAAATCTAGATTTAATCAAAATATTTGTAAATAACAATTATATTGTAGACATACTATGTAATATTTATTTTTAATATAATATATGAATCATTTTTATATTTTTTTAACTTGGTTGAGTGGATAGACAAGGCCTTGAGATCATAACTCTGCCAGGTAAAATAAAGCCATTATTACTATTATTATCATTATCATTATTATTATTATTATTATTATTATTATTATTATTATTATTAAATGCTGTCATACGAGAAAAAATGAATATTAGATATTCAATACTGTAGTAGATTATATAAGATATAAGCAATTAAATTGGTATGGAGACGTACGATGAATGCAAGAAGAAAGGTTACCCAGGAAAACATTGAAATCGTGTGCACCTGGAAGAAGGAGGAGAGGAAGACCTCGAAACTCGTGGATGCAAGAAATAAGAACTGGAATGAGAAGAAGATGACTGGAGGACATGGAGTGGATGGGTAGAGACGAGTGGAGAAGCAAAATAAAATTTTATGCACAGAAAGATGTGTAAACATTAAAACTCTGTATATAAATAAAAAAAATATTATTATTATTATTATTATTATTATTATTATTATTATTATATTATTATCGTGTGTGGGCTTTAAATGCACAAATGAAAAAAAAAATTGCTCGCCACTGAAATGGACTACTGGAGACGTGCTGCAAGAATATCCAGGAAGGATAAAATCAGAAATTCATATATAAAAGAAAAAATGCAGGTACAATATTCAATATTAGATTTTATAAAGAAGAAACAATTAAATTGGTACGGACACATTAGAAGGATGGAAGAAGGAAGACTACCTAAGATAATCATGGATTGGGAACCACAGGCAAGGAAAAAGAAGGGCAGACCAAATATTACGTGGATTCAGGGAATCAATGAAACTAAGAGGGAATGGGAAATAGAAGAAGATATATGGATGAACAGACAATAATGGAAAAATGTGTTGAAATAAATGTGTAGTTAACTGTGAACATGGGTACCGGAAAAATGTATATTCATTATAAAAGCCTGAATAATAATAATAAAAAAAATATTATTTCCTATGTTACCTAAGAAATTTAAGTCATCCTGTTTGCGACGTCAGTTCCGATATTCAGATGTTACTCCATGATGGAAATATGGTTAGATGTTCCTTCCAATAGAAAATCGAAATAGAACAAATATTTTATTGTAATAAAATTGTAGTACTACGGTATGTTTCTAAAATTGCTTTAAAAAAATACCTAAATTGCCTAACAGATGTCTCATTCAGACCATGTGTTGGCTATAGATCCCTCATTAACGTCTGTAGGGAAATAACCGTAATTAAATTAAGCTAGGTCAAGAAATTCTCGCTACTCCACGTCTCCATGAGGGACGTATGAGAAACATCCATTTACATAAATCTCACCATGTTACAAATGGTAGCAGGGAGTGAAAGTTTTGAAAAAGTTTAGATTACCTCAACCAATGAGTTTTTTTGAAATTCTGCATAATCATAGCGTGCACGAGCGAACATTTAAAGAAAATTCCACTAGAATGCTGACATATGTATATGTGAAATCGGTATCACTAAACTTCGCAATAAATTCCGTGAGATGTTTATAAGAAATGGATGTACACCTACTTCCCTCTTTATAACCTAAAAAAATAAATTACATGTATATTATTTAATGAAGTGCATTCTAAACTAATGCACACCCAACGTGTCTCATAGGATCTAACAAAATGAAGCGAATGAACATTCTTTTATTAAAATATATTTTCCAATGTTGGTCATTCCGATTTTACAGATGTCTCCACTATCTAGCGGAAGTTTCTATAAGCGTTCGCTAATGCGCACAACGATTCTGTAGAACTTTAGAAATAATTTAAAATAAATGCGATAATTGTCTATGTAGATATATATCTATATATATTATTCTACCAGTTATATTATATGGGTGCGAAACATGGACTCTTACTTTAAGGGAGGAAAGGAGATTACAAGTATTTGAGAATAAAGTACTTAGGAAAATGTTTGAACCAAAGAGAGATGAACAGACAGGTGAATGGAGAAGACTACATAACAATGAACTACACGGTCTTTATAGGAACCAGATATAATAAGAACAGTTAAGTCTCATAGACTGCGATGGGCAGGACATGTTGCATATATGGGGAATGAAATACTTGCATGGAAGCTTCTTGTAGGAAAGCCAGAGGGAAAACGCCCAGTTGGTAGACCAAGAATGAGGTGGGAGAATAATATTAACTATGATTTGAGGGAAGTAGATTGTACAGGAAATGATTGGAAAGCATTAGCTCAGGATAGGGATGTATGGAGAGCTTATGTCCGTGCGGCCATGAACCTACCGGTTCGATAGTGCCAGTGAGTAAGTAAGTTTATATAATATAAGTATAATATAAGTATATATACTTACTTACTCACTGGCAGGGAAATTTTGAGGAAGTGGCTGAATTCAAATACCTAGGAACAATAATCACAAATAGGAATGAGATGCACAAAGAAGTTAAACATAGGCTCAACTCTGGAAATGCGTGTTATTATGCATTTCAGAGACTTTTGATGTCCCAACTCCTTTCAAAAACCATTAAACTGAAAATATATAAAACTACTATTCTACCAGTTATATTACATGGGTGCGAAACATAGATTCTTACTGTAAGGGAGGAAATGAGATTACGAGTTTTTGAGAATAAAGTTCTTAGGAAAATTTTTGGACCAAAGAGAGATGAACAGACAGGTGAATGGAGGAGACTACATAACAATGAACTACATGGTCTTTATAGGAAGCCAGATATAATAAGAACAATTAAGTCTCACTGTCTGCGATGGGCAGGACATGTTGCGCGTTATGGGAAATGAATGACTTGCATGGAAGCTTCTTGTAGGAAAGCCAGAGGGAAAACGCCCAGTTGGTAGACCAAGAATGTGGGAGAACAACATTAACTATGATTTGAGGGAAGTAGATTATACAGGGGATGATTGGAAGGCATTAGCTCAGGATAGGGATGTATGGAGAGCTTATGTCCGCGCGGCTATGAACCTACGGGTTCGATAGTGCCAGTGAGTAAGTAAGTGAGTATATATATATATATATATATATAATATATCTATTATTTAAATATATTTTCATCTAATGTGGATTTAATGAATGAAATATAAATTGTACAAGGTAAAAAAAATGAGAAAAAATACTATTAATGACATAGAATAAATTTAGTTTTCGAGAAAAACAACTGTATAAGCGTGACTTAAAAGTGTCAAGTGTGCGGCAACCCCTGATATTTTGAGGGACTACTATTGCAACTGTATTTTGTACAGCTCCTGTAACAGCCTGTATTTAAGTGATTATTGTTAAATTAAGGTTAATGCTAATATTTGCTCAGTTTTTAGTCGCTGGGATACTTAAGCGCTGGAGAAGAGCCAGCTTCATTATAAGTTAGCCAGGCATCTTATCTCTTTCAATAATTTATATGTATGTGAGAGAGAAAATTTGCAGCAAGTGAAAGTCGGGGATCATATTATCTCCCGAGTTTACACGGGGGGTTGTGACCTTTTTACCAACACTCATGTATACTGATGAGTTCTTGCTCAGGGGATCCCAAACAAGATCAAGTTTTTAGTAGTAGTATCAAATGACAGACATTTAGCATTTAAGCTATTTTCCTTCCAGCTTCCTAATACAATTTATCCCTTTGCTCAGCAACCCGACTCTGGAATTCCCTCCTTTTTCATATCAAGCACTTCCCGACTCAAATACAGTTAAAAAAGGCTCAATAAATATCTCCTTTAAAGGGAATTGTCTAGCATTGCCTACCGAAACCTACCGTGGAATGACCTTGTAGAAGATTTCCGGGCTGTTGGCCGTGGTCTTGAGGCTTGTAGTTCCCCAACGTTTCGCCAGAGACTGCGTCCGGCATCCTCAAGGGTTTTCTTGAGACTGGCAATTTTGTCGACTATTAGTCATTCAAAATATCTCTGCAGGCGGAAGAATTACGAAGCTCTGGTTGTTGCTACACGTGACGCCATATAAGGCAGTGTACCCTGTCAGCGTCCCACGTCCCATTCCCCTCTGCACTCATAGATAGCAGTGTCACGTGTTCTATTCCTGCATAAACACGACTGCAGTGCCCTCCGTCAACAACTGCGCTTACTCCTTAAACGGGTAATAGCTGCCCTATGTATACATTTATCCGCGCAGAGAACACGTCGCGGACAAATGTATAAATAGGGCAGGTAATCGACAAAATTGCCAGGCTCAAGACAACCCTTGAGGATGCCGGACGTAGTCTCTGGCGTAACGTCGGGGAACTACAAGCCTCAAGACCACGGCCAACAGCCCGGAAACCTTCTACAAAATCATCATAGCAACTCATGCCGTGAAAGCCTAAGTCAATATACTACCGTGAAATTTCTTCCAAAGAAGCGTTGAGAAGTACTAATGCCGTGTCCAAAATATTATCTCCCGTTTTTAACTGCAAGGCTCTAAATTTGTCATTTTAACTATATAGAAGTAATACAGGGAATCCATTTTAAGCGGAAACCATTTTACAGCGTTTCAGCAGCTCTCACTTTCCCCGCTATTGTGCTTCCTCCGGCGGGGAGCGTGTTCCGTTACTACCGGCAAATGAAGACACAAGCTACAAAATAAAAATAACTCAACTAATTTAGATAATTATAAAAATAGGTCTACATATAGAGGCTTATTACTCACCATTTATTTGAGATACTGTTCAAAATGACCACCGTCCGCATTAAGACTTGCCTCACATTGTTTAATCAAATTATCTGTCACTTTCAACAAATCCGCTTCTTCGGTGTGTCGCAAACTGAACCTGTTGTCTCCTACTTTTTAATCAACTTCGAAAGGCACGATTTTGTAGGAATCGTACAGTCTGGATATTTTTGAGAAAATCTCCGTACGCGCTTTCTATGGTTATTTCTCAATAAGTAACATTCCACCAAATAAATTCGCTGTTCAACTGTATACTTCATTTTCGATTATTTTCTTATGTAACACACGACAATAAGCGACATGCGTCCCACTACAACACACTGAAGCAACTAACCGCTGGGATGTTGTGTACAACTTGTCTCCCACACTGCGATCGTGCTGCTCACGGCGGCGGCAGCAGAATGATGCGAGGTTTCCTCTTAAAATGGATTCCCTGTATAACTATCGAATTGGTAGATTGGATAACCCTCACTACTTGCAACCCGCCTCGCGTCCCGCCTCACTCCACTCCGCCCTTATTCAAGCAGGGAGTCCATCTGCTCCGTACAATGGTTGTCCTTGCTGGATTTTGGCTTCGATATCGGTTATCTGCAGTTAGAAACGGCAGATATTGTTTTGAACAGTTGCTCTAGCTATTGCAATTTTTTATATTTTTCAAAGAAACTCAGTACAACCTTTTGAAATAAACAGAGATAGGTATTATGCGAAAATCAGCGAAATCCGTCAGTTAGAAGAGGAGGTTTACCGGAAATTCGAAATTAAAAATTGACTATCGACCGTCATTATTATTATTATTATTATTATTATTATTATTATTATTATTATTATTATTATTATTATTATTTATTAAATAAAACTATCCCAATTTTATTGATTTTCATAAATATTTATTTTTGCGTGATAGTGCGTTTTGTCATACTTACAGCAATGGCGACCATGATTGAAAGTTCAACTTCCTACTTTACGGGGTTGCCAACCTAAATAACTATACTGTAATATTACATATACACCCACGTGCGGGAGGTAAAACCACTGGCCTCTATGTATACTACGTACAATGTATATACAGAAAATATCCAAAAGGTAGTTTTATATACATTATATAAAACAAATCATTGCATTTTAAATGAACTGAACTTTATTTGAAACAATATAAAACAATAAATACGTACTTGCGGCCATGTTATCAATAATTGTTCTCAAGGCCTCCTGTTGTTTCAACCAATAAACATTGCCCACACTGTTAACGTTAATCAATTATTGTTTATAATGAACGCAAATATTTCCAACAAAGATGTTATTATTTTGCTATTATTTATTATTTTGAAAACACCATCGCGCAAAAAATAATGTAAACGCACGTTTGTGAAGTGTTTTACAGAATCACGGAAATTAAAAACCTTGCTATCGCTCGGTTTTTAAAAATTTTCCTCAATTCTGTAAAAACCACTTCCCAACCTCGCATCGTAATATACTATTTGATCAATATATATAATAATATATATATATATATATATATATTTGTGGCATAGGCCTACATCTGAAGAAGTTACAGTGTATCGAAAAAGCTGTCATGAACATTGATTGAAATAAAATATCTATGAAAATCAATAAAACGTTGATAATTTTATTTAATAAATAAAGAATGTCCACCGCTGTGGTCTCGAGGTAGCGTGCTGCCTTGTCACGCAGCGGGCCCGGGTTCGACCCCGGTCGGGGCAGTTTTTCTGGATGAGGTTTTTATCGGGGTTTTTCCTCACCTATAAGACAAATGTCACGAAAACTTTAAGGCCCAAAAGGTCCCCGAAATCAAATGGTCATCATCCTTATCATTATCATCCTTACCATTATCATTATAATCATCCTTCACCGGTGTGGAAAGCAACGGGAAGCTACCACATCTATACAATTCCCTAGTAAAGCTGCAAGCATAGCATGAAAATGCTATGATTGCAGTGAAGGACCTGCCTTCGGGCAGAATTACTATGGATGGAAATAAAGACTATGGACTTTCATCAGTAAACAACAAATAAACAAATTAATTATTATTATTATTATTATTATTATTATTATTATTATTATTATTATTATTATTATTATTATTATTATTATTATTATTATTATTATTATTATTATTATTATTATTATTATTATTATTATTATTATTATTATTATTATTATTATTATTATTATTATTATTATTAGAAACTCATATCGCCTTTGTTGACTTCATAAAGGCTTTTGAAAAAGTAGACAGAAATATATTACTACAAATTTTAGCTGATGATAACGTTCCACAACAATATATTACTAATATCTTCAACATCTATAAAGATAATGAAATCTCTGTTAAACAAGATGGCAAATTATCTTCTTGCAAAAAGAGCAACACAGGAGTAAGACAGGGATGTGGACTTTCACCGGTGCTTTTCATTATATATATATATATATATATATATATGGATAGAATAATAAACGAATGGATGAAAGCACAACGAGGATATATACCCATCAATAGGAACCTCAAACTCGGTGCTATTCTTTTTGCAGTTGATTTAGCGCTTCTGGCACTTTCCGAAAATGATTTGCAACGATCAAATTTAATATGGAAATATCAATTAACAAAACTAAAATTATGGCATTTCACGGGAAGGACCCCATACAAAGTAAAATCTGTCTCCAGAATAAAATTTTATAGAGGTCTAATCAATTTAAATATCTTAGATATTATCTCTCTATCTGGGATGAAAAGGATATCCCTGAAAAATTACTAGTTATAATAAAAGTTTGGGAATTATTAATCAAATTATGAAACCATCCCTTCTACAAAAAACCACCAGATTACGTTTATATAACACTTTGGCTAGACCAGTGTTGACCTATGGAAGTGAAGCATGGACACTAAAAAGACAACATGAAAGCAGAATAACGGCTTGTGAAATGAGAATCATGCGCAGAACAGCGGGTTACACCAGATGGGATCGCAAAAGGAACACCGATATCATAAAAGAATTGAAGACTACGCCAATTTCGGAATATGTTAAACAGAACCAACTAAATTGGAAACGCTATCTTGAAAGAATGAGTTCAAATGGAATCCCCCAAAGCTGTTTATAATTAGGCCTATATACCAAGAGAACGAATATCTCTGGGCCGTCCTATGAAACGCTGGAGGGAAAATTTTCTATAGGATCGTAACAGGCCTTGGCCTAATACTTGAAAGGGAGAATAAATATTTTGCTGGAGTCTTTTTAAGGCGATGTGCTAACCACAAGTCACTCGTTGACAAAAAAGGAAAGAAGCTTAATTAAATTAACTTGGTCAAGAAACTCTCGCTAGGGGAGTAAAAATGTCTCCATTAGTGAATTAGTGCATATGTGCATGCATAGTACATACTAATCTACGCTGATTTCATCATATGGACTGCAGACCCTAACAGAAAAGCTCAGCAGGTTACAGAATAAACTTTAACAAGTTTTTTTAATAATCTACAGACTTGGTGCATTGGAAAATCAATGATTGTAAATATGTGAGCATGTGCCTGTCAAACCTTTCCCTTTAGCACACGAATAAAACAGGAGTTGTCTGTGACAATAAAACACTTCAAATATTTAAGAAGTTTATTTGATGCCAATCGTCTTCGATGGTTAAGAGTTTGATTTCCATGTCATTTGCCCTGAGAGTCGTAGGTTCAAATCCGAACATGTCTACACTTTTAATCCCACCACAGGCCATTAGAACCCTTCGGGTAGTAGGGGTTAAACCTCCTCTTTTTTAGAAAATCGGCACTTGATGTCAGCCGCGTTGTCAGCCCTGCGTGACGGCCGCCTTTACCCCCCAGAACAAGTGTCTGAAACTCAATTATATTAGAGGCTGAGTCGACCCCAGGGCACTATGCCACCAGAAGGTTTGGGTCAGTTTAAAAATCCTGACCCACCGGCATTCGAACCCTCGAAAGAAGGATTGAAGGGGCTAGTGCTTGAATAGGAAGTCTCTGTTGTATAGATATTTTCGTGGTTAGTGGTAGACAAGGCCTTAGGCCTTAAGTCTGTCAGGTAAAATAAAGTTATTATTATTATTTTATTATTATTATTATTATTATTATTATTATTATTATTATTATTATTATTATTATTATTATTACTATTGAAATCGGCCGCGGTGGACTAGTGGCTATGCTCCTTGCCTCTGGTCCCGAGAGTCGCGGGTTCAAACACGGCCGGGGTCGATGGATTTTATAGGACGGAAAAATCGAAGGAGCAAGTCCTCCGGGGGGACTTTAAGCCGTGGGTCCCGAGTCTGAAGATTTTTAGGCTCGTAAAAAATCCTTAAGCCTGAATGAAAAGACCTCTAAGCAAAATTTATCAATTTTTCCGTCCTAGTACTACCTTGGTTTCCTAGATGTCTGTGTGAGGCGGAACGCTGACCAGGACCACTCAAAATGGCATCTATACGAAAACAAGTGTAACTAAATTAGTATGGGACAAATTCTTCCCTGTAGGGGGAGAGCGCCTAAATCTCTGTAAAGGGATAACATGGGCTTATAAAAAAAAATTGTTTTTTTTGTTTTTTTTTTTTTGATTGCGGATGAGCCCATGTAGGACCACGCAAAGTCCTTAGAGGTGTTTCCTTTGAACCCAAATATATTTCATTCTTTTGCTATGAGCTTGTTTTCTGTCATCTGTCCAAGTTGTTCCAGCTTTTTTCTACGGTTTGTCCACTTGGTCAACTTGCCACTTATTCACCTTAATTCTAAATATATCTCTGTTTGGGATATCTTCTTTAGTAATTCCTGCCAATTTTAAGTCCTTTTTGACTTCATCAATCCACTTCATAGTATCCACTGGAGCTTTACTTCTGTTTTCGTAGAATTCCATTATTTGTTTTGTAAGCCTATTTGAGTTCATTCGTTTAATATGGCCATAAAATTTTAACCTTCTTTTCTAATATCACTATGAATGTCTGTATATATTTTATTTCCTTTTTAGTTCTGAGTCTAAATGCTTCACCTATGACTTGTGGACCTAAAACTTTTCTTATAATTTTGCATTCTTTTTTCAATATAATTTCGATAATTTTTTTTTGTGTTCAAAATTAATGTTTCTGCTCCATAGAGGCATTCTGGTTTAATTACAGTGTTATAGTGTCGTATTTTTGTATTATTATTATTATTATTATTATTATTATTATTATTATTATTATTATTACTATTATTATTATTATTAGGTCTACCCTTCTTTTTTCTTCCCTGTGGTTCCCAATCCATGATTATCTTAGGTAGTCTTCCTTCTTCCATCCTTCTAATGTGTCCGTACCAATTTAATTGTTTCTTCTTTATAAAATCTAATATTGAATATTGTACCTGCATTTTTCTTTTATATATGAATTTCGGATTTTATTCTTCCTGGATATTCTTGAAGCACGTCTCCAGTAGTCCATTTCAGTGACGAGTATTTTTTTTTCATTTGTGCATTTAAAGCCCACACATCAGCTCCATAGGTAATAATGCTTCTGATTATTGTATTAAAAATAGTTTGTTTTGTTTCTTTGAAGATATGTTTGTCCCATACTATTCCATTTAGGGCAGATATAGCATACTTTCCTATATTGAGCCTGTTTCTTATCTCTGTTTCTTGTTTTCCATCTTTAGTAATTTTAATTCCCAAATACTTATATTCTTCAGTGTATTTAATTGTCCCTAAATTTTCTTCTAGTATTAAATCTTGAGGAAGATGCCCTATTGTCATATATCTAGATTTATCCATATTGATCTTTAAACCCCATAAACTATATTCTTGTATTAATTTTCTAAAATATTACGTGGATTCAGGGAATCAATGAAACTAAGAGGGAATGGGAAATAGAAGAAGATATATGGATGAACAGACAAGAATGGAAAAATGTGTTGAAACAAATGTGTAGTTAACTGTGAACATGGGTACCGGAAAAATGTATATATTGATTGTAAAAGCCGGAATAATAATAAAAAAATATTATTATTATTATTATTATTGTTATTATTATTATTGAATTGTTTTTAGTGGTGGCAAAATCCATCAATCCTCAGCCGTTATTATTACAGAATTTATATAAAATAATTAAACAATAATAAAAATGGCTATAAATATCTAAAGAAAAGGTAAGAAGTGGCCAGAAAATCTATTGGTGGCTTTTTCACAGATTTGTAGCCAGTTATGTTTTGAAAATGGCTACATGTAGCCACAAAGTGGCTAAATTGGTAACACTGTTTATCTTACAAACACTTGAAACTGTGTCATACAGTTGTTTGATATGTATAATGCATGTCATAAAGAGAATATCTGAATGGCACTTGCTCCCACGTTAACAAGTGTCGTATAAATCTCTGTAACAAGTTTTATTCGCTGTTTTACGCGATATAAACGACGTATGTTCGAGGTAAGAATTAGCCAGACTTCGTAAAACGTAATCGGATTTTATATACTCATGTATGTAGTATTACAAACCGCGGGTTTTATGAGCATGCGCTTTCAAATCTTACGACAGAGAAAGTCTTCTGTGTAAATACATAAACTGTCAGGAATGAGTTACGTGCTTGTTTTCCTAACTCACATGTGATCACATTTACAAAACAACTGTTATTTCAACTAGCGTGAAATATTCCTGCAAGGTCAATATGTATAGAGAAAAAATAATGTTTCAGGAACATATGATTAAATTATGAGAGAGTGTGAGTGTGTGTGTGAGGGTGAGAGTGTGTGAGATCGAGAATAAGTGAGAGAAAGGGTGCAAGAGTGGGAGACGGGGTGAGAGAAAGGGTGCAAGAGTGAGTGTCAGAGATTGATTGAGAGAATTAATGAAAGAGTGAGAAAATTAGTGAAAAAGTAATACAGATTCAATAGGAGAATGAATGAAAGAGTGAGTCACTGCGTGAGTGAGAAAACGAGTGAAAATTGAGTGAGAGAATGAATGAAAGAGTGAGTGAGAAAATTAGTGAAAACGTAATACAGATTCAATAGGAGAATGAATGAAAGAGTGAGTCATTGAGTGAGAAAATAAGTGAAAATTGAGTGAGAAAATGAATGAAGGAGCGAGTGAGAAAATTAGTGAAAAATTGATACAGATTGAATGGGAATGAATGAAAGAGTGAGTCATTGAGTGAGTGAGAAAATGAATGAAAAAAGTGAGTGATACAGATTCAGTGGGAGAATGAATGAAAGTGTTTCAGTGAATGAGGAAAAGAGTGAAAATTGAGCGAGAGAATGAATGAAGGAGTGAGTGAGAAAATTAATGAAAAAATAATGCATATTCAATGGTAAAATTAATGAAAGAGTGAGTCATTGGGTGAGTGACAAAACGAGTGAAAATTGAGTGAGAGAATGAATGAAAGAGTGAGTGAGAAAATTAGTGAAAAGGTAATACAGATTCAATAGGAGAATGAATGAAAGAGTGAGTCATTGAGTGAGAAAATAAGTGAAAATTGAGTGAGAAAATGAATGAAGGAGCGAGTGAGAAAATTAGTGAAAAATTGATACAGATTGAATGGGAATGAATGAAAGAGTGAGTCATTGAGTGAGTGAGAAAATGAATGAAAAAAGTGAGTGATACAGATTCAGTGGGAGAATGAAAGAGTGTTTCAGTGAATGAGGAAAAGAGTGAAAATTGAGCGAGAGAATGAATGAAGGAGTGAGTGAGAAAATTAATGAAAAAATAATGCATATTCAATGGGAAAATTAGTGAAAGAGTGAGTCATTGGGTGAGTGACAAAACGAGTGAAAATTGAGTGAGAGAATGAATGAAAGAATGAGTGAGAAAATTAGTGAAAAGTAATACAGATTCAATGGGAAATGAATGAAAGAGTGAGTAAATGAGTGAGGAAATAAGTGAAAATTGAGTGAGAAAATGAATGAAAGAGTGAGTCAGAAAATGAGTGAAAAGAAATACAGAATCAATGGGAGAATGAATGAAAGAGAGAGTCATTGAGGAGGAAATGAGTGAAAATTAAGTGAGAGAATGAATGAAGGAGCGAGTGAGAAAATTAGTGAAAAATTGATACAGATTCAATGTGAAATGAATGAAAGAGTGAGTCAATGAGTGAGAAAATGAGTGAAAATTGAGTGAGAGAATGAATGAAATGGTGAGTGAGAAAATGAGTGAAAAAGTAATACAGATTCAATGGGAGATTGAATGAAAGACTGAATTAGTGAGTGAGAAAATGAGTGAAAATTGAGTGAGAGAATGGATAAATGGGTCAGTGAGAAGATGAGTGAGTGAGAAAATGAGTGAAAAAGTAGTATAGATTCAATGGGAGAATGAATAAAAGAGTGAGATAGTGAGTAAGAAAATGAATGGAAATTGAGTGACAAAATGAATGAAAGAGAGAGAGTGAGTGACAAAATGAGTGAATATATGAGAGATCCGCATTGAATGGCAAAATGAATGAAAGATTGAGCCATTGAGAGAAGCTGAGTTTGAGTCCGAGAATGAGTGAAAAAGTGAGTGATAGAGATTTAATGGGAGAATGAAAGGGAGAGTCAGTGAGAGAGGTGGAGTGAGGGTCAGTGAATGAGTGAAAATTGAGTGAGACAGATTTATTGAGATAATGAATTAAAGAGTGAGTCAGAGAAATGGAAAGAGGATGAGTGAAATAATGAATGAAAATATTAGAGAGATTGAGTAAGATAATTAATGAAAGTATGTGACAATGAGAGAATTTGTAATTAAGTCCGAGAATGAGTGAAAAAGTGAGTGATACAAATTAAATGAGAGAATGGAATAGTGAGTCATTGAGAGAAGTTGAATGAGAGGGAGTGAATGAGTAAAAGTTTGAGGGAAACAGATTGACTGAGAGAATGAATGAAACAACGAGTCAATGAGAGTGAGTGAGAGAATGAGTGAAGAAGTGGATTAAACTGATTGAATGAGAGAATGAATTAAAGATTTAGTCAGAAAAGTTGATTGAGTGAAGAGTGAAAACTTGAGTGGGACAGGCTGATTCAGAGAATGAATTAATGAGTGAGTCAGTTAGAATGAATGAGAGAATGAAATAGAAAGTGAGTTAGGTAGATCGAATGAGAGAATGCATGAAAAAGTGGGTTAATAAGTGAAGTTTAGTAAGAGTGAGTGAAAGACATTACAGAGAATTTTGATGTCCCAACGCCTTTCAAAAAACGTTAAACTGAAAATATATAAAACTACTATTCTACCAGTTATATTATATGCATATGAAACATGGACTCTTACTTTAAGGGAGGAAAGGAGATTACGAGTATTTGAGAATAAAATACTTAAAAAAATTGTTGGACCAAAGAGAGATGAACACACAGGTGAATGGAGAAGACTACATAACAGTGAACTACATGGTCTTTATAGGAAGCCAGATTTAATAAGAACAGTTGCGTCTCGTAGACTGCGATGGGCAGGACATGTGACACGTATGCGGAATGAAAGAGGTGCATGGAAGCTTCTTGTAGAAAAACCAGAGGGAAAACTCCCAGTTGGTAGACCAAGAATGAGGTGGGATAATAATATTAACTACGATTTGAGGGAAGTAGATTATACAGGGAATGATTGGAAAGCATTAGCTCAGGATAGGGGTGTATGGAAGCTTATTTCCGCGCGGCCATGAACCTACGGGTTTGGTAGTACCAGTGAGTAAGTAAGTGTGAGAGAAAGAATAGAAAGTAAGTGAGACATTGAGTGAGAGTGGATGAAAAAGCGAATTGAGAAAAAAATGATAGAGATTAAGAGAGTTATATATCGAAACTGGGTGAGAAGATTAATGAAAGAGTGAGTGAGAAAATAAGTGAAAGAGAGAGAGAGAGAGAGAGAGAGAGAGAGAGAGATATTGAGTAATAGAATAAGTGAAAAAATTAGCGAGAGAAATTAAGAAAGTGAGTGATAGAGAATAAGTGAATAAATGAAAGAATGAGTGAGCCGGTTAGAGAGATTAGGTGAAAGAAATAATGAGAGAAAAAAGTGAGTTAGTGAGTGAGTGAGTGAGATTGTAACTGGTTGTAATGAACGCATTAGACCATAAGACCATAAAAGTCGTTCCCTGCTGAGAAAGTTGCATCCAAAGACGTTTTTACGTACTCAAAAATCTGTTCATGCGATAATAATTGTCAAAATTCCTAAGCTACCTGGTGAGGTGGCTTTGCAGAGAACGAATCGTGAGTAACCCGATGGGAGCCGATGGTAACCGATGTAGTTTGAAACCTTGCCGCGTACTATGCTGCTTTATCCAAGATGTCGGACCTGGAAGACTTAGATCATGTTTTCGGTATACGCGGTGAAGAGGAATTTGATAGAGTCTACCAAAGAATTCAACTGGAAGAACAGGAGAATCGACGTAATATCGCGCGATGCAGACGTCGTCGTATACGGTATTATTTGTGGGACGCAAGCGTAAATGCGTTCCTCTAGCAGACGAAAATAACGGAAGTGGTTTTATCGATGAGAATTCTGGGTAATTTCCTGCCAATATTACAAAAACGACGACTTTCATGCATGACCAGTTAGTGGGTCGCTAATTCGATCTTTGCACTTGCTCACGGTGAGTCAGCTCACCAGTGATTGGAAGTAATTTGAGTAGAGACTAAAGTATTTGCATGCAGCCCTAAGTGAGGTAGTAAGCGAGTGAATGAAAGAGTGAGGGAGAGAGTTATTTAAAGAGGCAATGAGAAGGTACGAATGAATGCATGTACTGGAAAATGTTCAAATGAGTGAAAATATTAAACAATTTGTTAAAAATTACATATCCAAACTGTATTGAAGTATTGCTTATCCTATAACGTACTGTACAGTGATATAAAATCTAAGAAATTAAATTATGTAGTTTTATTCAAGAATGTAGCGCCAGTAAATTTACAAGTATATTTATTTCATTTGGACTACACAGAAATCGTAAATCATTAGTAAAAATAAACTGGGCGCCAAATCCATGTATTATTTGTTTGAAACATGCATCTTCATATGTGGACTGGATATCAGTACTCCCTGCACTAATATTGAAATTGGTTATAAATTTATTGAATTTTATACCAAATATATTTTTATGACGATTTTTATTAAGATCATGTAGTAAGGACAGGCGATCTAAAACACTGTAAAGTATATTTTATACATACACTAGCTAACACCCGGCGTTCGCTGCTACGCCAAAATAAATGAAAATGAATGTACTTTATGTTTAGTTGAATAAGTAAAAGGAAAATAATTATAAATTCATATTTTTTAGATACCCCGTGCTGATTACCCGGCGTTGCCCGGGAATCTATTTATCCCGATCTTCTTGACATAAATGAGCTGAAATACGAAAATTAAAGTGATTTATGTTTAGTTAAATAAGTAAAAGGAATAATTTATATCGTAAATATATTTAGATACCCCGTGCTGTTTACCCGGCGTTGCCCGGGAATCTATTTATCCCGATAGTCTTGACATAAATGAGCTGAAATACGAAAATTAAAGTGGTGTACGTTTAGTTAAGTAAGTAAAAGGAATAATTTATATCGTAAATATATTTAGATACCCCGTGCTGTTTACCCGGCGTTGCCCGGGAATCTACTTATCCCGATCTTCTTGACATAAATGAGCTGAAATACGAAAATTAATGTACTTATTATGATTAGTTGAATAAGTAAATTGAAAATAATTATAAATGTATATCGTAATTATTTTAAGATTCCCGTGCTCATTACCCGGTGTTGCCCGGGAATCTACTTATCTCGATCTTCTTGGCATAAATGAGCTAAAAGATAAAATTCGTTATTGTGAGTTATCCGTAAAAAAATACCCTCCATGTGCTGCTATACTTGCACAGGAATCTACGTACTTGTCTCGATCTTCTAGGCATCAATGAAAAACAAAAATGGTTATTGTGAGTTATCCGTCAGAGATAAACATATGCAGTCGCAGATTTTTTGTAGAGCTTTTTGAGATATTCAATTCTGTGTACACTAATTTTGTGTATTTGGTATGGTTTAGGCAGCGTAAGCCATTTAAAGCGTCCTAAGAGCTATTTTTTTCACGTTTTCCACTACAAAGGGCGATTTTTAAGGGTTTAGGAGTTGGGTTATCACAACTCTCTTATAGCCTATGTTCATCCCAGGAATCTCCTGAACATTTCGCAAAAAGCCCCATTACAATCGGATCAACGGTATGGCCGCGCATAAAGTACTAACAAACCAAACAAACATTCATTTTTATATATTGGACATTTTATATGTTCGAATGAGGTGGGAGAACAACATTAACTATGATTTGTGGGAAGTAGATTATACAGGGAATGATTGGAAAGCATTAGCTCAGGATAGGGATGTATGGAGAGCTTATGTCCGCGCGGCTATGAACCTACGGGTTCGATAGTGCCAGTGAGTAAGTAAGTAAGTATATAAATATAATACGATTAAATTTATCACTTCTCACTCAATGACAAATTAAATTTGAAGAACAAAATATATGCCTAAATCGGGATTTGAACATAATATCTCTGTATATCAGTGCTTTAACGATTTAAGCTATTAGGCATCACGATTTAAACACAAATTTGTCTGTTTTACTAATACGATATCCCAGGTAGCAGTGAACTTTTGTTCCACTAACGCCATCTAGCGGTCTCTTAAATAAGAGCACTTTAAAATGGAAATTGACACATTACTACATTTTATACATGCATACATAGTATTCTGCCGAAGAGCAGGTCTTTACGCTGCAAACCCAGCATTCTCTACTCTTTCCTTAACTCAGCTTTCCTTTTTGTATCAGCATACAAACCATTTATTTTTAATGTTGTCTATCATCTGATTCCTTTCTCTAACTTTCTTTCCGTTGACCATTCCTTCTAGGACATCCATCAGCGGCAGTTTCTTCTTTGTCAGTGGCCAATCCAATTTATTTTCCTCTTCTTTATGAGTTCCAGCTTTGTTCTTCCTTCACTCAGTCTGTCTAGCACATTTTTTTTATTGTGTACGTCCATTTTATACGTTCCATCGTTCTCCATATCCACATCTCAAGAGCTTCCAGTTGCTTTTCCTCATTCCGTCGTAATGTCAAAGTCTCTGCGGCATACAATGCTACACTCCACACACAGCACTTCACTAGCCTCTTCCGTAATTCGTTTGACAAAGATCCGCACAAAATGCTTCTCTTCTTGTTAAAAGCATCTTTTGCCATTGCTATCCTCTGCTTTACTTCTTGACCGCAGTTCAAGGGGGCACTATGTTTGAATTTTTTTTAAATCCACAATTTTTATCATAATTTGATGAAATCCATATTATTTGTTATCCTAATATTCGCAAGGGAACTGTAAGCAATTGCATGCCGAAACCTACGTTGAAATTTCTTCCAGAGAAGTGTCGTGATATAACAATACGTGTCCAAAAAATGTTCTGCATTTTAACTGCAAGGCATTAAAATCCAGCACCAAATCTCTCATTCATAAAAGATTTACTTTTAGGTAAAATTATATAATGAATCATAACTTTCACATAAAATATAACCCTAATATACCTTAGGTGAAATAGGGTTTATACATTTCGGAATTTCGAATAATAATAATAATAATAATAATAATAATAATAATAATCTATTTTAATGTTTTCTTTACAATTTCATAAAATATGAAAAGAAGAGAGTTTAGTGAAACATGATTAGGTTATCTCATAGAAAAGACCAGGCGTTTTCATAACCTCATTTTTTAAATATCCCATCCAACCATAGTAATTCTGCCCGAGGGCAGGTCTTTCACTGTAATCATAGTATTTTCATGCTGTGCTTTGCAACTTTACTAGGGAATTGTAGGTGTGGTAGCTTCCCGTTGGTTTCCACACTGGTGAAGGATGATGATGATGATGATAATGAGATGATAATGATAAGGATGATGATGATGATGGTCATATGATTTCGGGGACCGTTTGGGCCTTAAAGTTTTCCTGAAATTTATCTTACAGGTGAGGAAAAACCCCGATAAAAACCTCACCCAGAAAAACTGCCCCGACCGGGGATCGAATCCGGACCCGCTGCGTGACAAGGCAGCACGCTACCTCGAGATCACAGCGGTGGACTTTTTTTTAATAAATTGATAGAAATGTGGAGACCAAGGAGTGGTGAACGGCTTACGTGATGCGAAAACTGTTTTAGAGTCATCGCGTTAAATCTAACTACGTCATTGGTACGTCATCATTTCAATCATGTAATGTTTAAAATTTAACAGAGAAGAGATGTGCGAAAACTTTCTAACATAAAGGAATGTGCGTCATTAATACGTCATCCCTGACGTCACAATAGCGCCAAAAGTATAGCAAACGTGTTGGGTGCGAAAACTCTCTAATACTTCCGCCGAGTTAGATAGTGCCAGCGAGTTGGTTTAACATAGGCGGTAGTGAAGCAGTGAATAAATTTTATAGAATCTCCACTGTATAAAGTATTGTATATTATCATAAGTAATGCCGGGAGTAAATTCACGACTCATGAAGTGAGGAGTGAATTTATCTAGAGAATTTGGAAATTAAGAGTGGCATTTGTTAGGACTATTTAACGAATAAAATTAAGCTGTTTGCTCACAAATCATTATTTAAATATAGTTATTTGAAATTATTTATAGGGCCCATATTTAGTGTAGCACAGACTACTGAGTAACACTAAGAAATTGGGACTGGAAGTAAATATCAATAAAACTAAATATATAGGCACACACAAAAATACGTTACATAATGGACATAGACAGCTAATGACAAATGAGGGAAATTTTGAGGAAGTGGCTGAATTCAAATACCTATGAACAATAATGACAAACAGGAATGAGATACACAAGGGAATTAAACATAGGCTCAATTCTGGAAATGCATGTTATTATGCATTACAGAAACTCTTGGCTTCCCAACTCATTTCAAAATACGTTAAACTGAAAATATACAAAACTATTATTCTACCAGTTATATTATATGGATGCGAAACATGGACTCTTACTTTAAGGGAGGAAAGAAGATTACGAGTATTTGAGAATAAAGTTCTTAGGAAAATGTTTGGACCAAAGAGAGATGAACAGACAGGTGAATGGAGAAGACTTGCATAACAGTGAATTACATGGTTTTTATATGAAGCCAGAAATAATGAGAACAGTTAAGTCTCGTAGACTGCGATGGGCAGAACATGTGGCACGAATGGGGAATGAAAGACGTGCATGGATGATTCTTGTAGGAAAACCAGAGGGAAGACGCCCAGTTGGTAGACCAAGGGTGAGGTGGGAGAATAACATTAACTATGATTTGAGGGAAGTGGATTATACAGGGGATGATTGGAAAACATTGGCTCAGGATAGGGATATATGGAGAGCTTATGTCCGCGCGGCCATGAACCTACGGGTTCGACAGTGCCAGTGAGTTAGTTAGTTAGTTAGTCCAACGCTGTGATCTCGAGGTAGCGGGTCCGGGTTCGATTCCCGGTCGGGACAGGCTCCTGGGTGAGTTTTTTCGGAGTTTTTCCTCACCTGTAAGACAAATGTCAGGAAGCTTAGGGCCCAAAGGTCCCCGAAAATCATCCGGACATCATCATCATCCTTATCATTACAATCATCATCCTTCACCGGCGTGGAAAGCAACGGGAAGCTATCACACCTATAATTCCCTAGTAAAGTTGCAAAACATAACATGGAAATGCTATGTTTGCAGTGAAAGACCTGTCCTCGGGCATAATTACTATGGATGGATGTATATTTAATGTAAAAAGCGATGTTTGAAAACAAATCAGAAATGTTTGGTTATGTTTCATTTGTTCATCACTGCAACTTGATCATATTATGTATTGCCAAATAGGGCCGCAATATTGTAAGAATGCACCCTAGTGGATAAAAAATTAAACACATCAATCTCTATATTATAACCAACATTATAGGTTAATAATTAATTTTTAGGAAACAACTCGGTAAAATCATTATTTAAAAACATAATTATTGAACACACAATTATCAAATGTGTAGGTCGAAGGAATCTGTTAAGTATTGCAATATTCAACGTATTTGTTAGAGAGTCAGTTACTGCAAAATAATGCTCTGACCTGTTCAGAACATTAAAAAGGAAGAGCTTTCTTTATTTGGTAATCAAAATTCGGTAATTATCGAGGTGGAACACGACTGTGATTGGTTGTAAAACAAAATTCATTGATACGTGATTGGTCATTGACTCCCATTTGGGGCATGAGTTAAAAATTTCTCTTAATTTTCCATTGAATAACTTTGAAACACTTATTCATTCCCAAGCGCGTAGCAGTCGTTTTTAAACATGCGATCAGCTGTACGTGCTTACCTCAATCTACCGATATGCGCACTAATTAACAATCCTTATAACATCACGTAATAATATTACTATCTCGAAACTTTCTCTCTAAATCTTTTCACCAACTAAATTGCATTTTATGTGGATTCGGTTGTGGAGAGAGGAAAAATTAACTCTAAACCTGTAACATAGTATTGTTACAGATGACCAGGGGTTTTATTTTACGTTATTTCTGCATAAATGAACACACAGGTGTTTTTACACGCTTTATATTAGCTTGACCTGTATCTATCTATCTATCTATCTATCTATGTAACGCAATCTTTCAACACGATTTTCACCTACTTAAAATCATTGGATCGACTTGAAACTTTGCATACTTGTAAAAGACCCGTGACAATACAATAATTTCATATTTTGTTTCTAAAATCATGGCCAGAATCATCAGAAAATAAAAAAGTGTCTTTGTATATATGTAACGGAATCTTTGAACACGATTTTCACCCACTTAGAAACATTGGATCGACTTGAAACTTTGTATACTTGTAAAGCACCCGTGACAATACAATATTTTCACATTTTTTTTCTAAATCCTGGCCAGAATCGTCAGATAATAAAAAAAATAGTTTTAAAAAACTAAAACAACACGCTTTATTAGAAAATCGAACTAAAAAAATGAAAAATAAATTTAATTTCCAACACGCTTGGGATAAATAATTTTACCATCAAAAGCGTGGGGTGCACTTTATCAATTAATAATACTTGGAAGGAAGAAGAAGAAGAAGAAGAAGAATCACTCATCTTTCCTCTTTTTTTTTTCCAGTTTTTTGTATGCAGTAATATAATATGAAACTCAAAACAATTCGCCCATTTTCTTTACATAAATCTCATATTTACTTCTGTGATTTCACCCATTTCCTCTTGGAGACGCGGAGTTCTGCTTTTATTTGTTCTCAAGAAAGTCTGCACTTTATAGGAAGTTGTTCTATTGAAGATTTTGTAAACTGCAACTTCCTGCAAGTATTGCTAGTCCCCGTGTGAATGTCAGAAATCTTAAACATCTGTCAGAGACCGGGCTGTTTATATCAGCGTGTCTGATCTTAACAGGATATTATGTTCTCCTTTGAGAAGGAAACAAGTAACCCCAATTAGCTGCAACACTTTGCAACCAGACACCGAGGGCTGGTTTACATCGTTAACTTATGTTTTTATCCCCTACATTTCTTCTCTATCCATTATGACACTAACTAATTCACTGGCTCTATTGAACCCGTTGGTTCATGACCATGCGTAGAAATTCTCTCCATACATCCCAATCCTGAGCTAATGTTTTCCAATCATCACCTGTATAATCTACTTCCATTAAATCATGGAACTGGGCGTTTTCCCTCAGGTTTTCCTACAAGAAGCTTCCATGCACATCTTTCATTTCCCTGTATAATTCTACTATTCGTTGGTTGAGCGGAAGAGAAGGCCTTATGGCCGTAACTCTGCCAGCTAAAATAAAGCATTATTATTATTATCTTCTTCTTCTTCTTCTTTCTTCCAAGTATTAGGCGAAGGCCTGTTACGATCCTATAGAAAATTTTCCCTCCAGCGTTTCAGCACGGCCCAGAGATCTTCGTCCTCTTGGTATATAATTATAAACAGCTTTGGGGATCCGATTTGAACTCATTCTTTCAAGATGGTGTTTCCAATTTAGTTGGTACTGTTTAATATATTCCAAAATTGGCGTAGTCTTCAATTCTTTTAAGATATCGGTGTTCTTTTTCCGATCCCATCTGGTGTAACCCGCTGTTCTGCGGATGAATTTCATTTCACAAGCCGTTATTCTGCTTTCATGTTGTATTTTTAGTGTCCATGCCTGTATAATCTACTTCCATCAAATCATGGAACTGGGAGTTTTCCCAGAAGCTTCCATGCACCCCTTTCATTACCCATACGTGCCACATGCCCTGCCCTCGGAGTCCACTATACCTCGTTTGGCTTAACTTTGCAAGAAAATTGTAGAAAGAGACAGCTGTGCTCATCTCTCTCACTCGCACAAGTGTTGACGGTGTTTCTTCATCAGATGTTAATAGGGAGAAGGGGGAAGACGAAAACTAACAACATAGTGGGTTCTTTCTTTTGTTACTGGACGAAAGCGGTCAACACATCTATCCTTATATCTCCATCTCTCTCTTTGCCAAGTTATGCCAGATATATAATAGACTTATTCTTCTTCTTCCTTTCATGCGATAGACCTAGTGGTCTGTTACAGTCTCAATCCAACGTTTGAAGGGTCTGCCCAATGATCTCTTGCCTGGTGGCTGGTAATTTAAGATTTGACATGGTATTCTTGTTCTGCTCATTCTTCTTACGTGAGATTTCCAGTTGTTTCTGTATTTTTGCACATGTTCCATTATTGATTCTGTTTGTAATTCTTTGAGAATCTCAGAATTCCTTTTATGGTCTGTTCTTGAGTAACCTGCAGTATGTCTCATAAATTACATTTCTGCCGCAGTTAGTCTTTGTTCATCAACGCTGCGAATTGTTCAGGCCTCACTGCCGTAACATAATATGGGTCTGGTCAGTGTTTTATAAATTCTAGTTCGTGTGTGTTGCTGAACTGTGTTTGACATACTAGACTTGACTGTTATAATTATACTTGGCTTCCTATACATATGATGTAGCTCACTATTATGTAGTTTTCTCCATTCACCTGTCTGTTCATCTCTTTTTGGCCCAAAAATTGTCCTAATAACTTTATTCTAAAATACTCGTAATCTTCCTACCTCCCTTAAAGTAAAAGTCCATGTTTCGCATTCATATAACATGACTGGTAGAATAATTGTTTTATATATTTTCAGTTTAACGTTTTTTGAAAGGGGTTGAGACAAGAGTCCCTGTAATGAATAATAGCATGCATTTCCAGAATTGAGCCTATGTTTAATTTCCTTGTGCATCTCATTCCTGTTTGTGATTATTGTTCCTAGGTATTTGAATTCAGCCACTTCCTCAAATTTTCCCTCATTTGTCATTAGCTGTCCAGTTCCATTATATAATGCATTTCTATCCGTGCCCATTTATATAGTACTAATGAGAGTTGCAGGCGCTATTGTCTCTCAAACTGGTCACCCTTATTTTTCTTTTGCGCAGTTGTATTACTCTTAGGGATTGTTAAACCATCAGGAATACACAGGTATACAACATTTCCTGATTTCCACTGTGAAATACGTGAAATAATGGCTTGTAATACCTCGTTCTACGAAGTTCGTCTTACATTACATCATTGTGATTGTGAAGTGTCGATACATGCATTATTGTGTATCATTATAAAGAAATTGAATTAAAACAATCTACTATAATATATTTTAATACGTAAGTTTTAGTGTTTTCATAATTTTGCAATGTCTCGCCGTTGTAAGAATTCTCCTAATTTATTCTGTTACGTATGTGGAGAGTATTGTACAAAATCTCAGCGCAGAACTAGTTATAAAGGCGTACAATTTATATTTCGGGAACTATAGTAAATTTGGAGATACTGATAAATATTGGGCCCCCAATTTTTGCTGTACAATCTGCCAAATGATTTTAATAGGGTGGTTAAATGGTTTGCATTCGTGCATACCATTTGCCATTCCAATGTTGTGGAGGGAACCTACGGACCACATCACTGACTTATTTCTGTATGATCAATATATCTGGTTTCTCTTAAAAAAATAAGCATTCTTAAGTATCCAAATTTGCAGTCAGCCATGCGACCTGTTAAACATAGTGATTCTTCACCGAACTTGGGTGACGTCAGTGATGAACATGGCGAAAGGTTCCACGAAGACATTTTAGAAATGGATAGGCGTTATAAAACCCTATTGAGTAACACTAAGAAATTGGGACTGGAAGTGAATATCAGTAAAACTAAATATATGGTCACAAGTAGAAATTCAGTATATAATGGAAATGGACAGCTAATGACAAATGAGGGAAATTTTGAGGAAGTGGCTGAATTCAAATACCTAGGAACAATAATCACAAATAGGAATGAGACGCACAAAGAAATTAAACATAGGCTCAATTCTCGAAATGCATGCTATTATGCATTGCAGAGACTTTTGATGTCCCAACTCCTTTCAAAAAACGTTAAGCTGAAAATATATAAAACTATTATTCTACCAGTTATATTATATGGGTGCGAAACATGGACTCTTACTTTAAGGGAGGAAAGGAGATTACGAGTATTTGAGAATGAAATTCTTAGGAAAATTTTTGTACCAAAGAGAGATGAACAGACAGATGAATGGAGAAGAATACATAACAATGAACTACATGGTCTTTATAGGAAGCCAGATATAATAAGAACAGTTAAGTCTCATAGACTGCGATGGGCAGGACATGTTGCACGAATGGGGAATGGGAGACTTGCATGGAAGCTTCTTGTAGGAAAGCCAGAGGGAAAACGCCCAGTTGGTAGACCAAGAATGAGGTGGGAGAACAACATTAACTATGATTTGAGGGAAGTAGATTATACAGGGAATGATTGGAAAGCATTAGCTCAGGATAGGGACATATGGAGAGCTTATGTCCGCGCGGCCATGAACCTACGTGTTCGATAGTGCCAGTGAGTAAGTAAGTATAGGCGTTATAAAGGGAAATCAGTGACCAACATGCTTACTGATTACTGCTGACAACTTATCACAGACGTTTCGGAGTCATCCAGGATGAAGTTTTGAAAGGTGAGAGTTTTGCTACAATTTAAGCATGTGTTGTAACGTACCTACTTATTTATCCTTCTTAGAAAAATATTTTAACTTTTTGGATCTTATATGATTTGGCTTTACATAGATCCATTGCTTCTAGCAATATTGTTGCAAAAAAAATTGAAACTAAGTTCAGATAAGCAATAATATGCGAAATATAACGAAAAACGTTCAACATGTCCTTGCAAAAAACTGATAGGTGATAGAGAAAAACGGACTTCAAATTAAAAATCAACGCATGCCAATTAACTAAAATCACCTATTTTCATTTCTGCGAACGACAAAAAGTTCAAATTTGTTGCTGTGTGTTATTATATATAAATGGATTGCGCACAAATGTGCACAGCTGATAACACAGCTAACAATCACTAACACTAACTTGGTCTTGCGTAATCACAAATTGTTTTTGTTCTTTGTTCACATGTTTCGATGTGATATCTTTCGCATTTCTGT
The DNA here is from genome assembly GCA_030220185.1 of Diploptera punctata. Classification (NCBI taxonomy): domain Eukaryota; kingdom Metazoa; phylum Arthropoda; class Insecta; order Blattodea; family Blaberidae; genus Diploptera; species Diploptera punctata. The sequence goes on from JASPKZ010007437.1 coordinate 385,885, forward strand.
TGACATACTTCGCATATGTATGACGTCTTCGGGTCATGGAATGTTTTGTCTCTACACATTAGGTGGTGGAATCCATGCACGCTCAGTCTTGTGATGACGTGTCGTATCTGGAAATTTGCTTCTGTCCTGTTCCTGTCTATCATCCATCCGATGCTGAAGAATTCCGGCCATACTTCCTCTCTTTTCCTGCGTAGTCTTTGTAGCGCATGTTCATAGGGTTCCTTGGTTGGTAGTAGGTATGCTGTTTTCAAGTCCCCGATAAGGAAAGTCTTCCTTGCCAGTAGGTGCACTAGACGGCTTCTTGTCGTTTTTGATACTCCTATTGCTCTTTTTATGTATGTAGCTTTCACTTTTTCCAGTGTGTTCAGATTAGCTTCTGTAAGATGTGGTCATATGATGCCTATCCCGTAAGTTAATATTGGGAAGATCTTTGCATTGAAAAGTTTCATCGCTGATTCCAGGCTTAGAGTTTGTATATAGGCCCGGTTCCTCACGGTTGCATCTACGCAAGACTAATGTCCACAGCACTATTTGTAATTATTGTTCCTACATGCCTGAAATCAGCCACTTCATCAAAATTTCCTTCATTTGTCATTAGTTGTCCATTTCCATTATATAACGCATTTCTATGTGTGAACATATCTTTGGTTTTATTGATGCTTACTTCCAGACCCAATTTCTTAGTGTTACTCAATAGAGTGTGCGTTTTGGTCCATAGTATCTCCTCGTTATCGCTCAATAATACTATATTATCATGTTCATAGGAACATGTCCCTGTATCTGAGCCATTGACAAGAATTTCTTGAAATAGTCTCCACCCGGAGAACCGAATGGGGGACTATTTTTACCTCCGGAGAATTTTACCCCAGTGAAACCCATGTCCGCATTTCTTGACGGTTGTATTTTTATCAATTGGTGAACCAGAACAACATTTACTTTTGGAGACTGGAGAAACAATAAAATCTTGTAGTGAGATCAGATATTTAGGAATTAAAATAATTAAAAATGGGAGTTATGAAGAGGAAATAAATAGAAATAGTAAAGGAAAATTTTCAATTGCTTGCCTCAATGGAATATTGTGGGATAAAAATATAAGTAATAAAAATAAAATGAATATATATCATACAATTGTTAAAAGCATCATTACTTATGGAGCAGAAGTTTGGACATTAACAACAAAAACAAATAAGTCTCTTTTGGCAACGGAAATGGATTTTATACGAAGGGCAGCAAGAATTTCAAGAAGGGAATAAAATAGGAACTCAGTTATAAGGGAGGAAATGAAGATTGAATACACTATTTTAGATTATATTAAAACTCAACAATTAAGATGGTACGGACATGCCCAGCGAATGGAAGAGGACCGACTACCAAAATCTGTTTTTTGGAATGGAAACCTGAGGGAAGACGAGGGCAGAGGAAGACCTAAAACCTCCTGGAGTCAGGGAGCATGAATAAGTAGAACAACAATGTTAGAATAATAACCACCTACTCTTTCCTCTCAGGTAGCAACCTGTTCCTTTTTTGCTACTTAAGGACATTCCTTATTTTGTGAATGGATTACAGAATTTAAATGTAGGGAAGACTGCTGCTGCTAAACTTGAAGTTGTGCTGAGAAATAAAGTGTTATCCCACAGGTTATGAAATTAGTAAAGTTCTTGTAGGTAAGGCCAATATTATTCTCACTTACATCAAACTATCATATATAGCGCGGTACATGTTTGCTCCCATAACATCATATGGTGTGGAGCATACTTTTTGATCATACAAAATAATTCTGACAGACAGGCGTTAAAAATATAGAAATAGCTCCCAAATGTGTATGACGAACAGAATTGATAATTGGATTATTCAAAGCACAAGAATACCATACTGTGTTCGGGCAAATTTCATGGAAAAACTAATGTTAAAATAATTCTAACTACATTTCACCATGTTCATACATGTAATGAATAGGATTAAACATAATTGTTATTGCAAAGAGAGTTTTGAAATACTCTCTAGAATTATTTGTGGATTAATTCATTTTTAACATCTTGTTTCTCTAAATATGACATACAGTACTTGGTCTACTGCGATGGGCAGGACATGTGGCACAAATGGGGAATGAAAGAGGTGCATGGAAGCTTCCTGTAGGAAAACCAGAGGGAAAACGCCCAGACCAAGAATGAAATGGTAGAATGACATTAACCATGATTTGAAGGAATTAGATTATAGAGGGGATGATTGGAAAACATTGGCTCAGGAGAGCTTATGTCCGTGCCGCCATGAACCTTCGGGTTCGATCGTGCCAGTGAGTTAGTTAGGTAGGACTTGGTCTACGTGTGTTCTGATTCATCCAATTTAAGGTTATTGTGACATTTACATGTACTGGACTTCATTATCTTTATGCAAGGTAAATAGAAGTAATTCAAACTGTACCTTCTCTAAATTTTGTCAGATGGAATATGTGTTTTCACCAGATGGCGGTCATGTAGAAAGACAGTAGAATATGTGTAAAACTTCACAATAACATTGGTTTTTCAATCATTGCCTTCCTTCATTGAAATGGATAGTGAGTTTAGAGACACCCTATATATATTCTGAAAATCAGCAAAATCGGACCTTCGACTTGCTGAGAAATTATTTTACTTAACGCAGTTCCTGCGTTATGGACTTTTTCTTTCAATATCCTATAAATGTTTCTATTTTCTATAAGAAGTAGGAAACTTTTTTTGAAGTTATCTGCGAACTTCACAACTGTTCATAAATGGAAGCAAAAAAGGTTATACTCCCTATCTGTAACTTCCTTTTCCCCCGTGAATGCTGTATCGGTTTTTACAAACTGTAGCATGTGGCGATGAGAGCTGCAACAGACCATCAGCCATTACTGTGGTGTTTGGGTGCACACTTGTCGCAATTAGTGGTCAAATGATGATTGTTCCATTACGCATATCAGTTCCCTAGTCCATTCACAGTCCTCCAATAACAGTTTCACCCCTTTTTCCACAACATTAGAGCGCAGATGTCCTAATTTAACAGATTTTAACCCTTTCAAGCATTTTACAGTGAACATGATTAAAAATATTGTTTTTCTTTATACCATCCATCCATAGTAATTCTGCCCAAAGGCAGGTCATTCACTGCAATCATAGCATGTTCATGCTATGCTTGCAGTTTTACTAGGGAATTGTAGGTGTGGTAGCTTCCCGTTGCTTTCCACACCGGTGAAGGATGATGATGATGATGATAAGTATGATGATAATGATGATGTCCATATGATTTCGGGGACCGTTTGGGCCTTAAAGTTTTCCTGACATTTGTCTTACAGGTGAGGAAAAACCCCGATAAAAACCTCACTCAGAAAAACTGCCCGACTGAGGATCGAACCTGGGTCCGCCGCGTAACAAGGCAGCACGCTACCTCGAGACCACAGCGGTGGACCTTTATACCATAACTTATTAATTATTTACTGGGAATATTTAACTCATGCCCCAAATGGGAGTCAATGACCAATCACATTTCAATGAATTTTGTTTTACAGCCAATCACAGTCGCGTTTCACCTCGATGATTATCAAATTTTGATTACCAAAATAAAGAAAGCTCTTCCTTTTTAATATTATGACCAATTCAGAGCATTATTTTGCAGTGACTGACTCCCTAACAAGTGCATTGAATATAGCAAATAACATTTGTCAACATGATTTTTGTCTCATGAGTACCAATAGTTGTACTTAATGCATATTTTTATTGTGTTTTCAAATATGTATTCGGAATTTCTCCATCACCCACAGTTTTCTTTATTTCAATTTCAGTTGATGGATTTAAATAATTATTTTTAATAAACGTTTTTTCGTCCATTTGTCCATTGTAAAATAAAACCAAATTTCAGCTATGGAAAAGGAAAATGGAATCCTAATATGCTGGCCGATTATTGTTGGACCATCAAGAGGGATGCTCCACAGGCGAAATATAGCAGAAAATCGTCATTTCTTACTTTCTAGGTGAGTCCGAATGTTCGAATATTGTGTAGTTACGAATGTAGAAAATATTATAGTGTTTGAAATTAAAAATTACTCTCTCTCGGAAACCTTGCGTGATGGAGAAAACCCGATATCATATTTGAATTCAGGAGAAAAAATACTATCAGAATCACACATTTTTATTTCTGAGACAAAAATAAGTTTCTTTTTTTGTTGCTCAGTGTAATGAACATCTTTGTTCAAAACACATTTGATAATTGTGTTTTTAAATAATGATTTTACTGAGTTGTTTCCGAAAAAATAATTAATAACATCTAGTGTTGGTTATAATATGATATATACAGTTCGATGTGTTTCATTTTTTTTCTCCACTAAGGTGCAATCTTACAATATTGCGATCCTATATGGCAATAAATAGAATGATCAAGATGCAGTTATGAACAAATGAAACATAACCAAATATTTCTCATTTGTTTTCAAACATCGCCGTTTACATTAAATATATAAATATTTTAAAGAACTATATTTAAATAATGATTTGTGAGTAAACAACTTGTGAGATTTGGACATTATGAAAAAGAGGCAAGAGCAGAATCAAAGCAACAGAAATTATTTTTTTTTTGGAATCAAACTCACTATATATTTCGTTCATTTTTTTAATATTTCACTCACCTCATACTTCATAATTCCTAGCAGACCCGGGGTTCCTTCACATCATTTGTGACATTCTCAATGCTGTGTCACGTTTTACTCACCTCATACTTCATAATTCCTAGCAGACCCAGGGTTCCTTCACATCATTTGTGACATTCTCAATGCTGTGTCACGTTCACAACGTGACACAGCATTGAGAATGTCACAAATGATGTGAAGAAACCCTGGGTCTGCTAGGAATTATTAAGTATGAGGTGACACAGCATTGAGAATGTCACAAATGATGTGAAGAAACCCTGGGTCTGCTAGGAATTATGAAGTATGAGGTGACACAGCATTGAGAATGTCACAAATGATGTGAAGAAACCCTGGTCTGCTAGGAATTATGAAGTATGAGGTGAGTGAAATATTAAAAATAAACAATATTAAAAAACCTCATAGTGTTATTTCCTATCTACATAACTTAATCAGTATATATTATTGGATATAAAAAAAATTAAATCGAATTATTTGACAGGAAAATCAAACAATTAGAAGTGGATGTTAATCTAAAACAAAAATTTAAAAAATCCGATAAATTGAAAGCAGACGCCATCTATCCGTCTATCACTGAACCCGAAGCACAAAAAATGCAGTGGGTGGCATTAGAACACACACATAAATCACAAAAGTGCAATAAAATTTTGAACTGGATGTCATGAGAAGGCTCGTGTCATGGTAATTGAATAGATTCAACTAATCGGAAACACTCGACAGAGTGGAGCTAGGTTTGATTCGTTAGGAAGCTTGTTGGAGTCGGAATGAACACTGCAGTGCCACCAGGAATGTCACAAACCGCTAATAGCAACAGACGGGTTTCCGCATTGTTTATTCTCTCGGTCTCCATTCATGTTCTCTGCGGCATATCGATTCTATTTCATTCTAAATTCCATGTCAACTTCCATCACTCCAGAATGTTATAGGCCTACTTTTTTTGCTATGTTTAATTACATGTGACGCAACTTTATTTAATTCCTTCAAAAACACCTGTCTACTTTTTTTTTTAGGATTTCACTTTTCAAGTTAATTCCCACCATTTACAGTGATTTTTACACTTTTTCTAATTATTATATTTTTCACGAGTCATTTCCAATTTATTTAGATAATTTGGAAATCAAGAGTGGCATTTGTTAGGACTATTCAACTAATAAAATAAAGCTGTTTACTCACAAATCATTGGGACACGCCGTAGCGTAATGGTTAAGGCACTGAGCTACAAGCTGGAGGGTCGAGGGTTCAAGTTCCGTTGGGGTCAGGATTTTTAAACTGACCCAAACCCTCTGGCGGCACTATGGCCCTGGGGTCGACTCAGCCTCTAACGGAAATGAATACCAGACGCTTGTTCTGGGGGTAAAGGCGGCCGACACGCAGGGCTGACAACCCGGCTGACATAAAGTGCCGATTGTCTAGAAAAAGTGGGAGCCTTAACCTCCTACTACCCCAAGGGCCTCAGGGCCTGTTGTGGGATCACTTTACTTTACTCACAAATCATTATTTAAATATAGTTATTTTAAAATATGGATATATTTAATGTAAACGGCGATGTTTAAAAACAAATTAGGCCTATAGATGTTCGGTTACGTTTCATTTGTTCATCCACTGCAACTTGATTGTATTATTTATTGCCAAATAGGATCGCAATATTGTATGAATGCACCCTAGTGGAGAAAACATGAAACACATCAAACTGCATATTATAACCAACATTATAGGTTATTAATTTATTTTTTAGCAAACAACTCAGAAAAATCATTATTTAAAAACACAACTATTGAACACAGAATAGCACTGAGCAACAAAAAAGAAACTTTCTTTTTGTCTCAGAAACAAAAATATGTGATTCTGATAGTATTTTTTTTCTCCTGAATTCAAATATGATATCGGTTTTTCTCCATCGCGCAAGATTTCCGAGAGACAGGCATTTATAATTTCAAACACTTCAAAATTTTCTACATTCGTAACTACACAATAATCGAACATTCGGACTCACCTAGAAAGTAAGAAATGACAATTTTCTGCTATATTTCACCTGTGGAGCATCCCTCTTGATGGTCCAACAATAATCAGTTAGCATATTAGGATTCCATTTGCCTTGATATATATTTTCCATAGCTGAAATCTCCTGATGAAAGTGTACCCCGTGCTCATCGCCCATTGAGCCAAGATAATAAATGGATGAAAAAATGTTTATTAAAAAAATATTTAAACCCATTAATTGAAATTGAAATAAAAAAAACTGTGGGTGATGGAGATATTCCGAATTCATATTTGAAAACACGATAAAAAACTGCATTAAGTACAACTATTGGTGCTCATGAGACAAACATCATGTTGACCAGTGTTATTAAATGTGTGGTTCAAAGGAATGTGTACACTACTTGCTATATTCAACGTATTTGTTGGAGAGTCAGTCACTTCAAAATAATGCTCTGACCTGTTCAGAATATTAAAAGGAGGAGCTTCCTTTATTTTAGGAAACAGAATTCGATAAATATCGAGTTGAAACACGACTGTGATTGGTTGTAAAACAAAATTCATTGAAACGTGATTGGTCATTGACTCCCATTTGGGGCATGAGTTAAATAATCTATGATATTTAACTACATACGTAGCATCAGGACGTCCAGCCATATTGATTTTAACGAATATTCTGTGCAGCCAACATAGAGCATGTACGAATTAAGTGTACACATTTACTTCAGAATTTCAGAACTTACTGTTTACTTTTGGGTGTTGCATTCTTTCATAGGTTAGAGTGCTAAAATTGCGTTAGGTTAGCTTTTAGGTTCGTTCAATATCGTATATATGTTGGCTCCATCCCGTCATTCCATAGTGTAAACAGCTTCGCGTTTGTTGGCGCATGCGCACGGTGTATGATTGGAACTTGGAAACATTTTTGTGTCACGTGTTGTAAAGAACCCCCCCCCCTTTTTTTACACTTCTGATTCATCAAGTTTAAGAACAGAAATGGAGACCAATATTTTTTTTTCTGATTTAGAGTACCTCCAACAATGTATGCCATATTCAAGGTGCTATATACAGAGTGTTTCAGAATAACTATTAATTTTACAAAATTATAGAGGTGCCTACCTTAACATATGTAAGTGAGAATTGGACTCTTAATCGTTCAGAAGAAAAATAAAAAATTCATAATTAAGTTCTTGCGTTCAGTAACAAATGATACAATTTCGGACAGAAAAGGATGAATTTTTGCTTAAAGCGAATTATTCCTATGTTTGACCCATGGCTTGGAATTTGGTTAGGTTTAGATTAAGAACTCTCCTGGCGCTTCATTATCATTTATCACCCATCATATCATCAGAGTAAAGCAACTCCGCCTCCCAGGTGCAACAATCTAAGAAATAGATTGCAATTCCGCCAATGTCAGAGGAGAAAGCTAGAAATGTCATAGAAGACAACCTGGTGGCATTGGACAAAAATAAAAAAGTCACAAAATTCTAAATACTTGAAAATATTTTGTCTCAGTTGAAGTACATTACGACACTTTTATCTGCAAAAGACAAAAGAATAAAAAGTTTATCCGTCGAAGAGAAAGCAATTAACCTCGACTTTTCTGTGTTCCTTGATACAGTCGGAACAAGGGGAATAGCGCGGTCTGAGTACGAGCCCCCAGAGATTCTATCTCCTTTTCAGAGTGACACAGTCCTTGCCTTTATCCCTACTGCTTTCAACTGATAATGGCTTTCCTACATGTTTACAAAACCAAATGTTAAAAAGAATCAGTAAGTGAACGAATTCAAAATTAAAGAGAATGCTTTCTTCTACATTCACTTAGATGGAGCCAAATAAGTTCGCAGAATGGTGAAGAAATTTGGCCATGTTTAAAAATACAGAATGTCCAGGACCATCACAACAATTATAAAACTGTCACAGAACAGAAGCTAACAATTCATTTCAATGGAGATTTTTGTAAAACATAAACTCAACAAGTTTGTTGGTAATCAGTGGATTTCCACATGTGTATTTCTGGTTTTGAGGTTTTTTATGGCTTAAAATTTTGGGAATATCTTCCTTCCATAATATGGCGGAGCCCCATCTTGTTGGAATACGTCAAAACAAAGAAAAAATCAAATACTCTTAAGAATTTAAGTAATTTCATTGTTGTCACCACAATATTTAAAATTGAAAGAAACATGAGAAATTATCTAATTTCATTGTTGTCACCACCTTGGAATTAAAATAAACATGCAGAATTAAACATGAGAAAATAATTTCATTGTTGGTCACCACAAAACTTAAAATTGAAATAAACATGAGAAATATTACAAACTGTAGGTTTAACTAGGGCTAAAAGGACCTTTGGGACATGGATTTTGGTAGCATGAGGTTCTAGTCGAGCGTTAGTATGTGGATGTATTAGTTATAAAGGCATACGTGTTTTTGAACATAAATAAATGGATTCTTAATTTAAATTATTTTATTTCTAGCGTATAATGATTACAATAACCCTAATTATTCTAACCCTAAATAACTAATCTAAGCTTATATTAAGAAAACCTACATTCTAACGTTCTTGAGTTTCGAGAGAGAGAGAGAGAGAGAGAGAGAGAGAGAGAGAGAGAGAGAGAGAGAGAGAGAGATGGGGGTTTATCAATCTACCCTAATTTACATTTTAATAAGTATCTAATAATTCCTACACTTTGAAAAACAGTATTAAAATATTTAAACTACTTGATTCCCTTTCCAAAAGTCCTAGGTACATTATATTAAGAAAAATGGTATGCAGACTTATCCAACAGAACACTCTTCAACAGACAGACGCGAGTCTCATATTTTCCAAGGTTTATATACTAAACTTCTGACCTACAGCTATAACTTAACTGTACTAAACATTTAATTAGTCTAAATGCAGAGATTTTACATTTAGCCTTGAAAACTTTGTTCTGCCATAATCAAAACTCTGTCCTGAAATATAGTATGTCTAAGTGCTTTATTTCAACAATTGTTTTTATTTGGAATAATTAAAATAATCTATGAAATAATTAAATATCTATGTAAAATACTCTATGTATTCGTAACAAGAAACTATATAATTTTATTGCCGTCAGCACAAAACTTGGTATTAAAGTAAACATGAAAAATTGACTAATTTCGTTCTTGTCACCACAAAACTTAAATTACGTAATTTCATTGTTGCCAACATAAAACTTGTTGAGTTTATCGATGTTTGCAACAATCAACATTACGATAATTGTACTAGTTTGTGATTTATAACAATTTCTTATTGGCATCGTTGGTCCAGGACACGTTAATGTATTATTATTTTTTATTTATTCATTTATTTAGCCTGGTGGAGTTAAGGCCATGTGGCCTTCTCTTCCACTCACCAGGACAAACATATATTACATCAGAATATAACAATCATAATTAACTCTAATATTAAATACTAAATGAAGATTTGACCAATAAGATAATATCTATTATATTACGATCTATAAAATTCAACCACTTAATGATAGTTAAGATTAAGACTAAAGCTAATAATAAAATGTATTCTAGCAAGATAAATTAAATTGTTGGTAGATCGTCCCTGTCTAATGTAGGGGCCTATATAAAAATAATGAGATATAGAGAACTAAATTTACGGTTAAACAATATTTAAACAAATGAAAATATTTGTTAATTTTAATATTATTTTGATACGTCCACCGCTGTCGTCTCGGGGGGCCTGGGTTCGATCCCAGGTCGGGACGGTTTTTATCGGGGTTTTTCCTCGCCTATAAGACAAATGTCAGGAAAATTTTAAGGCCCAAACTGTCCCCGAAATCATATGGCCATCGCAATCATCATCATTCATATTCATCTTAGGTTAAGCTTAGGATTAGGGACTCTCCTGGCGCACCAACCTCAGAAGTGGGTTACAAGTACGCCATGCCAAGAGATAAACCAGGAATGTCGAAAAGACAAACCTGGAGCATTTGAAAAAAAAATATATATTATTTTGATAAATAATTATATCAGTGAGGTGTATAAGTTAGTTTGTTATTAAATAATTCTTTAGTTTGTTTTTGAAGGATGCTATAGTTTGACAGTCTCTGACGTAGGGCGGAAGGGAATTCCATGTTTTGGTAAGTGAGACCCTAAAATATAATGAATAATACACAGTGTGATGAGGAGGGATATAAAGGACAATTTGCTGATGGGATCGAGTGTCAAGATTATGTGTGTCGGATAGTCTGATGAAGCGGCGTGATAAATATTTACGCGATGATGTGTGAAGTATTTTATAGAGAAGGGATAGGAATGGATAGTCCTACGATCTCTTAGATGAAGTCATGATAATTGTTCCAGAAACAAAACGTGCGCAAGAATTATGAACACGTTGAAGTCTTTGAGTTAAAATAGCAGGCCTATTTATGTCTGTAAAAAAAGTATCACAGTAATCAAAATTGGGTATTATTAGGCGACAGAGAGGTGATACTAAGGGCCAACAAGCGTACTCTATTGAGTAACATTAAGAAATTGGAACTGGAAGTAAACAACAAGAAAACAAAATATATGGTCATACATAGAAATATAGTATAGGCCTATAATGAAAATGGACAGTTTTATGACACATAATCATTTCTTTAAATTCCACCGCTGTGGTCTCGGGGTAGCGTGCTGCCTTGTCACGCAGCGAGCCCGGGTTCGATCCCCGGTCGGGACAGTTTTTCTGGGTGAGGTTTTTATCGGGGTTTTTCCTCACCTGCAACACAAATGTAAGGAAAACTTTAAGGCCCGAAATCATATGGCCATGACAATTATCATAATTCATATTCATCTTAGGTTAGGGACTCTCCTGGCGCACCACTATCATCATCATGACCCATCATATCATCGGGGCAACGTAACCCCGCCTTCCAGGCGCACCAACCTCAGAAGTGGGTTACAAGTACGCCATGCCAGGAGAGAAACCAGGAATGTCGAAAGACAAACCTGGGGCATTTGAAAATAAATAAATAATATTTTTTTAATGGCTGAATTCAAATATCTAGGAACAATAATATTACAAATAAGAACAAGATGCACAAAGAAATTAGGTATTGACTTAATTCTGGAAATACATGCTATTAAACATTGCATGGACTCTTGGCATCCTAACTTCTCTAAAAAGAAAAGTTAAATTGAAAATGCATCATCATCATCATCATCATCACTCCAGGGATTAGGCAATTGCCCGTTCCGACTTCATATTGCATCAGCCCAACGTCTTCTAGGTCTTCCAACATTGAAAATGCATAAAATTGTTATTCCCTCACTTATATTATATGAATGCGAAACATTGACTCTTGCTTTAAGAGAGGAGAAAGATTTACGAGTATTTGAGAATGAAGTTCTTAGGAAACATTTTAGGCCAACGAGAGATGAACAGACAGGTGAATGGAGAAGACTGCTAACAGAGAGCTGCATCATCTTTATGGGAAACCAGATGTAATAAGAAGATTTAAGTTTCGTGGACTGCGACGTGCAGGACATGTGGCATGAATGGGGAATGAAAGAGAGGCATGCAAACTCTGCAAGGAAAACCAAAGTTCAAATAACCCAGTAGATAGTCCAGAAAATTATTGTGAATACAAAGTTTAAAACCCCTCTGCTGACAGGACGCCGTGGGCATGTAAAGGTATCAATAAGTTGATAGATTAAACCACGATGGGGAGAGAGAGAGAGAGAGAGAGAGAGAGAGAGAGAGAGAGAGAGAGAGAGAGAAGAGAGAAAAGAATAATGTTTACCCATAAGTTCATTAATTTGCACAAACTATATTTCTGTCATTGGAATAAATTAATGTGAAATGCATATGCTTCGGGTTCAGTTTTTAACACCCTCGTAATAAATGGTCAACTGTCTGAGGTTTTTGCTTGTGGCGTTGGACAAATAAAAGAATCTAAAAAAGAGAGAGGATAAACTAAAAGAAAGGAAAAAAATGATTGAATGTGGTGACGATGATGGTGATAAATTCTCATTCAAAAGGGAGTTGATAAAATTAATTACAGTAATTTGAAATTAGAAGAGAACGTAACAAGTGGAATTAAATCTGGGTGAATCTCGGTGGCCCATTCACTGCTACCAACTTCAAACTTCTCTCAATGCAATCTCCAGCAGTCAATTTAAACTGTTTGTTTCTCCCTCCCCCCACCTTTTCTCTTTATTTGCACAAACCAGCAAACTCCTCGTGTATCCTTCATGATTAGCAGAGGTGAAGAGAAATCTTGTTACAAACAGACAAGAAAATGAGGTCAGAAGATGGAGAATGGGAAAATTCACAACTAACTAACTAACTCACTGGCACTATCGAACCCGTAGGTTCATGGCGGAACTGACATAAGCTCTCCATACATCCCTATCCTGAGCTAATGTTTTCCAATCATTCCCTGTATAATCTACTTCCCTCAAATCATGGTAAATGTTATTCTCCCACCTCATTCTTCGTCTACCAACTGACCTTTTTCCCTCTGGTTTTCCTACAAGAAGCTTCCTTGCACGTATTTCATTCCCCATGCGTTCCACATGTCCTGCCATCACAGTCTACAAGACTTAACTGTTCTTATTATATCTGGCTTCCTAAAAGACCATGTAGTTCACTTATGCAGTCTTCTCAATTCGGCTGTCTGTTCATCTCTCTTCGGTTCATAAATTTTCCTAAGAACTTTATTCTCAAATACTCGTAATCTCCTTTCCTCCCTTAAAGTAAGAATCCATGTTTCGCATCCATACAATAAAACTAGTTTAATAACACTTTTATATATTTAAGATTTACGGACCAAAAAAAACTCCAAAAACGACAAGCCTTGAAGACCCTTGACCTACCAGCCGGCTGCTAGCCTCACATCCACACGTGTTAATCACAGAGGTAGATAATCATCATCATCATCATCACTCCAGGGATTAGGCAATTGCCCGTTCCGACTTCATAATGCATCAGCCCAACGTCTTCTAGGTCTTCCAACATCACGCCTTCCTCTTGCTTGATAATTTCTTGCTAACAATGGATATCTCTCCTTACTCATTCCATCCATGTGATCAATCCATTTCTGACTGTAATTCGTGACTTTATCCAATAAAGGCTGTACTTTCAATTCTTCTCTTATATCCTCATTTCTTATTCTATCAAGTCTTGTACAACCTTTTACTTGTCTTAGGAACCTCATCTCCGCCGTCTGTATTCTATCCTTCTGTCTTTTCACTGGAGCCCAAGTTTCATATCCATACAATATTGTGGGAACCGCCATAACATTATACATACGGACTAAAAAAACCGTTCCAAATTCAGGTCTTTCTGCACCCCCGTAGTATAATGCAAAGCTCCCTGATTCCTGACTACCTTCTCCTGGCCATCTAACTTCCCGTAAAGCGACTACATCCAAGGGCGATTTATCTAATTCCCGCGTTAATACCTCTAACGCCCCGCTATTGTACAAAGTCCTAACATTACATGTTCCTAGAACATGTTCCTGAGTTTAAGCCTTTGGTGTGGATTTCCTGAAGTAGTCCCCACCCAGAGAACCGAGTGGGGGACTATTTGACCTCCGGAAAATTTTACCCCAGAGGAACTCATGTCCGCATTTCTTGACGGTTGTATTTTTCGGTGAAACATCGTCACTCTTTCGACCAATGTATTTTTTTCATCTGGCTTATCACCTTCGACCAGTCCGGCATGGGTAACCCTATCGGCAGCAATGCTACCGCCGGCATAGCTCTCAGGATCATTTAACCCTTAAATTCGTAATGTATCCTTTTGGATACATCAGTTGATTTAATTAATTTAATATTTTAAATAAATCAGAAGAAAACGAATAGAAAGAAACCACTTAAATATGTGTATAATTGTCCAATATACCTAATAATAACAGTTACACAAGATTCCGTTTTCATTGCGGTCCGCCACATTCAAATAACTAACAGAAGAAATTGGTGTTTTGCCAATTTAGGGGTTAAGCATGCAACCCACTCCACCACGACAAGGTAAAGATATCATGGAGGGAAGTTGACAACTACAAACTGAAATAAGGTAGCGCTCTCCCTGTTATGTTTTCTTATTATTGAGTATGTGTATGATACACAGTTTAAAATCCCTCTCCCGACAATTTGTGTCACTATAAGGCCCGGGTGGTGTGTGGCACGTAAAAGTGCCTATAATGTGGACAGATTAAACTGATGCAATGGGGGAAAATTTTATCATTTTCATTTTTCGGTGTCTAGCAGGTAGGTGGCACGAAGATTATCCTTAATTTATATAATTATTCCAGAGACAAAACTTTAACTCAAATCAAATCAAAGGGTGTACATTATCACCTACATTGTTTAATATATATTTTGACGAGGTTATACGAAAATGGAAAAAATCAAGTCCAATAGGAATACAAATTAATAAGGAAATGTATATGAATATTTGACGGAATTACAAAAGAATAAAATTAGAACAGTTGAATTCGATTATTTTAGAAGAAGCCTCCAAAAAACAAGACAGGATAAAATAAGAAATGAATTCCTTTGGAGAGAAATGAAGGTCACCACATTTGTTGTTAAGAGGATTGAAAATCAAACGCTTAAATGGTATGGCCATGTACAAAGAATGGAAAATGAAAGATGGCCAAAAAATATATACCAATCATCACCCCCTGGAAGAAATAAACGTGGTAGACCAAGATGGAAATGGAAAACCTACGTCAGAACAATAATGGAGGATAGGAATTTGGAAGAGGGAGATTGGAATGATAGAGATAAATGGAAACTGAAGACGGCAAACCTATAAGTGGGGGAAAGCCGAAGAAGAAGAAGACGATATGAATGTTTTAATGTATGCAGACGATCTGGTAATTATACAGAGGTCAGAGGACTCTATCATAATCTCAAAGTCTCAACTTCAAAAACTAAAATTATGGCTTTTCAGGGCAAAGTGCCAGTCAGAGCAAACATAGTGATCAATAATGAAATAATAGAACAGATGGCACACTTCATCTATCTTGTTTCAGATATAACATATAGCTAAGATTGGGATATACATAATAAATTAAACCGATATCAAATGATGTGTGGCACCATAAGAAGAACCCTCCGAAAGACTCGAAGAGAAACTCAGCTCAGGTTTTATAAAACTAAGGATGTTCCTGTTCTTTTAAATGGATCTGAATCTTGGGTACTTACAAAAAAATATATCTCACACATTCAAGCCACTGAAATTAACTTTTAAGATCTGTAAAAGGATGTACACGCATGGATAGATTACACAACGTTTCAATAAGAAATGAATTGAAGATATTTTCAATACTCGATAAACTAGACGAGCACAAATACCGATGGAAAGAACATTTAGACAGAATGGACAATACAAGATTACCCAAAACGATCAACACTTACAAACCGCATGGGAAAATATATTTGGGACGGCCAAGGAAACGATGGACTTGAGACCGGAACAGGTCGCATTGGCCTAATCCTGGAAAGGAAGAAGAAGAAGAAGAAGAAGAAGAAGAAGTAGGCATAGTCCGTGAGGGCTAAAGTGTCTAGAATATTTTAGAAAGAGAAAGAGAGTACTCGCCATCTTCTTTTTCACTCATACGCATATCTCTTCACGGTGACAGCGGTAGCGCAGACACTCCCTGCAGTGAACATAGATCAGTGGTGGCATTCCCTTCTTCTAAACATTCTTCCTGGCAAGTTTCTATGTCTTCATTTTCAGTTTCATCGTCGTCAAGCACAATACTCAATACAATATTTAAAGTTACAGCTAAACTTTCTAACTCAGATACCATTTTGTTAAATTTTTAATTTTACACTAATATAATATCTCACTCACTCTCACAAACTACAAACTAACTCTGTAACAGTCGCCACTGACAAAAATTACGTGAACAAAAGTGACTGGGCGGAAGTGGGGGTGGAGTTTTTCTAGCATTCCTAAGTAATTTTACAAGGGTAGCCCATTATAGTACACATGTCACTCAGACGTCTAGCGAAGGGTGGAAGAACAGTTCTCTAGAAAAGGATAGCAGAAATCATGCCAACTTAAAACTTTTACACTATATATAGGTGTCCACCGCTATGGTCTCGAGGTAGCGTGCTGCCTTGTCATGCAGCAGCCCCAGGTTCCATTTCCGGTCAGGACAAGGTCCTGGGTGAGGTTTTTTCGGGATTCTTCCTCAGCTGTTAGGACAATTGTCAGGAAGCTCTAAGACCCAAACGATCTCCGAGCATCATCTGACCATCATAATCATAATTATCATCCGCCGATGTGGGAAACAAGGGAAGCTACTATATCTACACTCTAATTTAACCCAGGAAGTTACTACAGACCTTACGGGCTAAATTAGTGTCCCCCTACCTACAGAGGGTAGATGTTGCCAAACTCATAATAATGGTATTTGTTTGTTCAGGGAGGGGTGGAGGGGCAAGGTTAGCAGTACTTTTACCAAATCTATGTACTACACATTTAAAATATATAGCTTTTCTTTTACGGCATGCAAACTAGTTTTATAGTAAATATGAGAGTCGGCACTTTCACACAGGATAGTACAGATCTGCAAGAGCTCAGTGACAAGTGGTAACTGTTTCTTTTTTTCTTTAAGAGGAGGTGGCTTGGACGGTTACAACTTACAACTCTGTACCTGCTGAGTTGCATACTTCAGTTTTATTTAAGGATTTCTCTCAAGAAAATACTGTTAAAATGGCAACCCAGTTCCCTATTCCAAACACACAGTAACTTCCTGGGTTGAATCTGAGTGTATACTTCCGTAGGAAAGCTGCAAAGCATAGTATCATGATGCTATAATTGCAGTGAAAGACTAGGGCAGAGCACTATGGAACACAACAGAGAATAGTAGGTAGGTAGGATCATATAATAAGAACAGTTAAGTATCGTAGACTGCATCGGCAGAACAATTGACAAGAATGGGGAATAAAAGAGGGATATAGCAGCTTCTTGTAGGGGAACTAGAGGAAAAGCCCAGAATGAGGTGGGAGAATAACATTAACAATGAAATGAGGGAAGTAGATAATACAGGGGATAATTGTAACACATTAGCTCTGGATAGGCGTGCATGGATAGCTTATGCTGAGCGGCCATGAACCTATGGGTTCGACAGTGCCAGTGAGTTTGTTAGTTACTAGGTAGGATCGATATAGATTTGAAAATATTTTTAAAAATGTTTTTATTCGCGAAATTGGTTAAAAAAAACTTGGGATTAAATACAAGTGTGGATTTACACTCAACTGTTTTAGTTAAAAAAAAAAAAAGGTGAGAGTGAAGAAGTGGGTTGGCAGTTCTGTGGAATGAAACGGCAGACTTCATTTAATCTGAGTTCCTCGGCGACAGGAAAATGGTTATTTCAGTTGAGTGAACCTGTCATTTGAGTAACGTAATCTGCCGAATGTCCACACGACTGGCTGTTCAGAAACACTGTACACTTACTGCTTCCTGTGTCCGCACACTTGCACTGCCAACTTCACCTCTGTATAGTCATAACTATGGCAAGGATTTTAATGCAGTAAAAGTTAAGAATATAATATAGCATTAGAAGTAAGACTTCTGACTGTCTTTTGTCTTCGTTTCACACACAAACAGTTGAATAACATAATGAGAAGTTAGACTTCTGGCTGTCTTTTGTCTTTGATTCACACACAAACAGTTGAATAATATAATGATAAGTTAGACTTCTGACTGTCTTTTGTCTTGGTTTGACACACAAACAGTTGAATAACATAATGAGAAGTTAGACTTCTGACTGTCTGTTGTCTTTGATTCACATACAAACAGTTTAATAACATAACAAGAAGTTAGACTTCTGACGGTCTTTTGTCTTGGTTTGACACACAAACAATTGAATAATATAATGAGAAGTTAGATTTCTGACTGTCTTTTGTCTTTGATTCACACACAAACAGTTGAATAATATAATGATAAGTTAGACTTCTGACTGTCTTTTGTCTTGGTTTGACACACAAACAGTTGAATAACATAATGAGAAGTTAGACTTCTGACTGTCTTTTGTCTTGGTTTGACACACAAACAGTTGAATAACATAATGAGAAGTTAGACTTCTGGCTGTCTTTTGTCTTTGATTCACACACAGTTGAATAATATAATGATAAGTTAGACTTCTGACTGTCTTTTGTCTTGGTTTGAACACACAACAGTTGAATAACATAATGAGAAGTTAGACTTCTGACTGTCTTTTGTCTTGTTTTGACACACAAACAGTTGAATAACATAATGAGAAGTTAGACGTCTGACTGTCTTTTGTCTTTGATTCACACACAGTTGAATAATATAATGAGAAGTTAGACTTCTGGCTGTCTTTTGTCATTGATTCACACACAGTTGAATAATATAATGATAAGTTAGACTTCTGACTGTCTTTTGTCTTGGTTTGACACACAAACAGTTGAATAACATAATGAGAAGTTAGACTTCTGACGTCTTTTGTCTTTGATTGACACACAAACAGTTGATAATCTAATGAGAAGTTAGAGTTATGGACTGTTTTTGTCTTTGATTCACACACAAAAGTTGAATAATAAATGATAAGATAGACTTTTGACGGTCTTTTGTCTTTGATTCACACACAAACAGTTGAATAATATAATGATAAGTTAGACTTCTGACTGTCTTTTGTCTTGGTTTGACACACAAACAGTTGAATAACATAATGAGAAGTTAGACTTCTGACTGTCTTTTGTCTTGGTTTGACACACAAACAGTTGAATAACATAATGAGAAGTTAGACTTCTGGCTGTCTTTTGTCTTTGATTCACACACAAACAGTTGAATATATAATGATAAGTTAGACTTCTGACTGTCTTTGTCTTGTTTCGACACACAACCGGTTAATAACATAATGAGAAGTTAGACTTCTGGCTGTCTTTTGTCTTTGATTCACACACAGTTGAATAATATAATGATAAGTTAGACTTCTGACTGTCTTTTGTCTTGGTTTGACACACAAACAGTTGAATAACATAATGAGAAGTTAGACTTCTGACTGTCTTTTGTCTTTGATTCACACACAAACAGTTGAATAATATAATGAGAAGTTAGATTTCTGACTGTCTTTTGTCTTGGTTTCACACACAAACAGTTGAATAACATAATGAGAAGTTAGACTTCTGACTGTCTTTTGTCTTTGATTCACATACAAATAGTTGAATAACATAACGAGAAGTTAGACTTCTGACGGTGTTTTGTCTTTAATTCACATACAATCGGTTGAATAGCATAATGAGAAGTCACACTTCTGACTGCCTTTTGTCTTTGATTCACATACAAACAGTTGAATAATATAATGAGAAGTTAGACGTTTGACTGTATTTTGTCTTGGTTTCACACAGAAACAATTGAATAATATATACTATCTGTGTTGCATTCTTAACTTTTAATGCATTAAAATACTTGCCCTATCATAACAAAATTAAACGTGTCGATAAGAATTTAATGAAATCAGAGAGTATACAAAACAAAATGCACTTGAGATCAGATTTAACCCAATATCTCCAGTATTTTCTTTTGTGCTCAATCTTTAATATGCTTAATTTTACTTGTATTTTTTTCGTTCTATGTTACATATCGATGTCAATATCTGTACCTATCTTTTTCACTAGTTCAGTGGAAGAAATTACTTTGTCATAAGTAATGCCAAGAGTGATTCCCAGTATCTAGAGGATTTGGAAATCAAGAGTGGCATTTGTTAGAACTATTTAACGAATAAAATTAAGCTGTTTACTCACAAATCATTATTTAAATATAGTTTTTTTTTTAATATTTATATATTTAATGTAAACGGCGACGTTTGAAAACAAATGAGAAATGTCTGGTTATGTTTCATTTGTTCATCCACTGCAACTCGATCATATTATTTATTGCCAAATAGGATCGCAATATTGTAAGAATGCACCCTAGTGGGGAAAAAATTAAGCACATCAAAATGTATATTACAACAACATTATAGGTTACTAATCTATTTTTTAGTAAATAACTCAGTAAAATTAAGGAATATGGTGATTATTTGCTATATTCAATGTATTTATTGGAAAGTCAGTCGTACAAAATAATGCTCTGACCTGTTCAGAATATTAAAAAGGAAGGGAGATTACGAGTATTTGAGAATAAAGTTCTAAGGAAAAATTTTGGACCAATGAGAGATGGCAGATAGGAGAATGGAGAAGACTACATAACAGTGAACTACATGGTCTTTGTAGGAAGCAGGATATAATAATAACAGTTAAATCTCGTAAACTGCGATGGGCAGGACATGTGGCACGAATGGGGAATGAAAGTCGTGCATGTATGCCTCTTGTAGGAAAACCAGAGGGAAAACGCCCAGTTGTAGATCAAGAATGAGGTGGGAGAATAACATTAACTATGATTTGAGGAAAGTAAATTATACAGGGAATGATTGGAAAATAATAGCTCAGGATAGTGTTGTATGGAGAGCTTATGTCCGCGCGGCCTTGAACCCATGGGTTCGATAGTGCCAGTGAGATAGATAGATTCCCCAACCTTAAAGGGGAAAAAGAGAGAAATGTTCGGAAATAAGGGATATTTCACTTCTATCCCAGAAACTTGTTATGCGTTAAGTTAGGTCCTACTAGTTCAGCGATTATCATTCTATTTTCGCTGGAATAACCAATCAATAGATTCTACTGGTCCTCTGTTTTTACAAGCATAGGCCATCATTAATAAATATGACACCCTTTCCCTATTTTCCGCAGCTATGATATTGTACATTGTTGAATAGTTTGGGGAGTTTCCAATAGCATGCGCTGTTGATGACTGATTCATTGCAATATGCTATCATCCAGCGACGGGGGAGACGGAGAGTATAGTTGTGTATTGCTCCATGGACACGCATTCATGTCCATATAGTATACGTAATAACGCTGCTCCACTGTTTATGTATTTATTCGTTCGGAGCTATCACTAGAAATAAAAACAATCTCTCATTAAATACAACGTCCATACCGATTACATTGTTAAGCGAATACAGCGCCCATACAACAATTTACACTCTGCTTTGATACCGTACCTAATCAGTTCTGGTAAATACTAGAGTGATTCAGAAATATGGCTATACGTTTGATCGCATTTTGTAACGGAAATATTATTATTAAAGGAAATATGATGTTATGATTGGAAAGGGAATCCTTCAAATTACAACAATAGAACAAAACAAAACAATCCACTGCTGACGTGCAGCTTGGCGGGTTGATTTTTGTGGGCTAGCGTCGAACGCCTCCACAATTCTCTTCGTTGTTTCTGCATCCGTACTAATGCGAGGCCTTCCAGGAGGTTTGATTTTCTGCATCCTTCCCGTTTTCTGCATCCTTCCCGTTTTCTGCAGTCGTTTTCTCTACTTCCCCACAGTCGACGGCTGCAATGCAACGTTAAACTCACGTCTTGACCGTCTTGCGGCCTCACGATCATTAGCATACGTTATTGCCCATGCAGCAATTGTAATTTGCTGTTGCATATTCAACGCCATTTTGACTAATGACGTAAGTTCTACACTGTTTACTTTTATTCCATTGTAATTTGAATAATTGCCTTTCCAACGGTAATTTCATATTTCCTGTAATGGTAATATTTTCATCACACAACGCGATCAAACGTATAGCCATATTTATGATTCACCCCGTATATTAATAGGATTCGAGAACTCACTCACTGGCCCTATCGAACAAGGATGTTGTTGGCCACGCATACATAGACTCTCCATTCATCCTTATCTTGAGCTCATGTATTCAAATTTTTCAATTTATAACTGGACTATGTTATGCAGTCTCGAGCAGCAGGCCCGGGTTTTATCCCGTTATACTCATTGTTTTTAAATTTGCATTCGATTTTTCTGTGCTGTTAATACTTTTGAGAAAAAATGTTTAAATGATTTTTCATATTGGTGAAAATCGAGATAAACATGAGAATATAAAAAATCATAACTCATGAGCATTTTAAGTATGATTAAAATCCAATGCAATTTTGGCTCTTTGTATTCTTACAGATACGTTCTGAAAATTTCAGTTGAATAAGACACAAATTGCAGTACAAGAAACTTCTTTTAACTGGGCATGCGCTTGAAAAATACACTTTGAGAAAAACGTTTTTCATGCTGCTGACTGCTTTCGATAACACACAGTTCCAAATTCTGTTATATTTATGTTGGATATTTGTGCCAAACTGTTTGGTAGAGACTCTCATTACCATTTTGGGTTTTACCTTTTGTGCATCTCTCCAATAATACATCTGATGCCAAACTTTGACGTATCATTTTTGCCACTAGTTCCGGGGGAGTTTAAAAATGGCCGCCAGGGCTTTAATAATGGCGAAATAGCGATAAGTTATGTATTTTCTTGAACACGAAGCTTAGGAGAATTTTATGAGAGATAAAACACAAAACGTTTTTGTGAATTTTCACTCAAAATTCACTCCTTAAAAAGATTTTCAAGTCCCTATATCCCAAAATATATAACATGAAGAAACTAAGGCCTATTCGTAACATAGAATTATCATAAGTAATGCGACCATATAGCCTATAATTGAACGGCTTAGGGCAGTAACATGATAAGCCGCATTCTGTTAAGAAATGTTATTTATTAGAATGATAGCAAATAAGTGTATTGAAATATCCATAAAATAATTTGTAAGTGCACCAGTGATGAGTTAAAACATACAGACACACAATGTATTAACAACAATACTGTACAATTAGTATTTATAATTTTTTGAAACATTAAAAGCCTTATGTCTCAGAAAGAACAATATGTGGCTTATCATGTTATTACCCTAAGCCCTTCAATTTTTTCATTAATAAATAAGAAATGGCGGAAGTCCCTAATTATTGGTATTATCTTATCTTGTATTCCGTCGTATTTCCCTAAAATACGATATTTTATCTAAGAACAATGTTTCTATCGATAACTGTTACGTACATTTCAGTCATATGGCGGGTAAAAGTAGCACCACGGTTCCCTCAAAGGACAGAGTAATATCTCATGGAAGTTTGTTTACAGTACAACTGAAACACTCTAATTCTACCATGAAAGTTACTATACACCTTACGGGCTAAGCAAGTGTCCCCCAGCGTAAGGGGGATAGATGTTGCCAAACTCATAATAACGGTATTTGCTTGTTTAGGGAGGGATGGAGGGGCGGATGGAGGGGCAAGGTTAGTAGTACTTTTTCCAAAACTATGTACTATACATTTATAAAACATAGTTTTTCTTTTACGGCATGCAAACTAGTTTTATAGGAAATATGATAGTCGAAACTTTCACACAGGATGGTACAGGTCCACAAGAGCTCAGTGACAAGCGGTAACTGTTTTTTTTCTTTATGATGGGGTGACTTGGATACCACAACTTACAACTCTGTACCTGATGTGTTGCATACTTCAGTTTTATTTAAGGATTTCCCCAAGAAAATACTGTTAAGATGGCAACCCTGTTCCCTATTCCAAACACACAATCCTGGGTTGAATCTGACTGTAGATCGGAATTAGTATAGGCCTATCACATACCTTATCTACGATATAACAAAGATAATCCAGATCGAAAATCACAAAATTGACAACTTCAATGAATATGTTTACTTAGGCCAAGCCGTGTCACTCAGCAACCAAACTCTAAACGAAATAGAAAGGAGAATCACACAAGCATGGAAAAAATTCTGGGCTCTAAAGTTTATATTATTAGAAAAATACATCAGCCTAAACATTAAAAAAGCAGTTATGGACATGTGTGTACTACCCGTATCACCTTACGGCTCGCAGACATGGTCATTAACAAGAAAAGGAACATCCATACTAGAGATTTGCCAAAGAAAAATTGAGCGGAAGCTATTAAACATCACAAGAAGGGACCGTTTCAGGAACGAGGACATCCGCAACCTAACGAGGCTAAAAGAGATAGCAACATTAGCAATGGGGTCGAAATGGAAATGGGGGGGCCATGTGCTCCGAATGGACCCTAAAAAGTGGACTTATACAGTGACTATGAGGGAACCCAGACTAGGGAAAAGGAAAGTGGGAAGACAAAAAAAGCGTTGAAGTGAAGTGTTCAAGTGTCATATAGGAACATTGTGGACTAGAATAGCACAAGACAGACAAAGATAGAAGCAATCCATAAAAAATTTAAGTGATAGTCCAAAGGGATTGGCTAACCCGGGGATATAACGTAAGCCATCCTGCAGTCGCAGAAGGCCCTTGCCCGAAATGGGATGATTATGGGCTAATTCTAATTATAAAATACCTTATCTTACTTACTTACTTACTTACTTACTTACTTACTTACTTACTTACTCACTAGCACTATCGAACCCGTAGGTTCATGGCCGCGCGGACATAAGCTCTCCACACATCCCTGTCCTGAGGTAATGCTTTCCAATCATTCTCCGTATAATCTACCTC
Organism: Diploptera punctata; assembly: GCA_030220185.1. Taxonomy (NCBI): domain Eukaryota; kingdom Metazoa; phylum Arthropoda; class Insecta; order Blattodea; family Blaberidae; genus Diploptera; species Diploptera punctata. The sequence goes on from JASPKZ010007437.1 coordinate 410,935, forward strand.
CCTCAAATCATAGTTAATGTTATTCTCCCACCTCATTATTGGTCTACCAACTGGGCGTTTTCCCTCTGGCTTTCCTACAAGAAGCTTCCATGCAAATCTTTCATTCCCCATACGTGCAACATGTCCTGCCCATCGCAGTCTACGAGACTTAACTGTTCTTATCATATCTGGCTTTCTATAAAGACCATGTAGTTCATTGTTAAGTAGTCTTCTCCATTCACCTGTCTGTTCATCTCTCTTTGCACCAAAAAATTTCCTAAGTACTTTATTCTCGAATACTCGTAATCTCCTTTCCTCCCTTAAAGTAAGAGTCCATGTTTCGCACCCATATAATACAACTGGTAGCATTTCAGTTCTCTAAAATTCCATACAATAGAGGCAAGTATTTTCTATCTACAGAGAATTTTATCTAGGTGGGCTTTAGGATGAAGAAAAAGCCTGGAGGCTACACAAGCTTTTTACACTAATCTACACCCTAATCTGACCCGACTTGACCTAATGGTCTTCTCTTTTGGCCTCGAGCAGGAGTTATTCCGCTTACTATCAATCTCCATTTGAACTCACGCCCTCTACTGTGTTCTCCGCGAAACACCATCCTTTACCCTGTTTTCTCTCTTATATCGGATCGCAAATAAAATGCAACCATTATTTTAAGATAATGTCAATTTTGCGAGAGTCTTTTTAACAGTAAATTTAAAACTTTGAGTAACAAATTGTAATTATTTAGCTTGTAATTTTACTATAAACACAACAACTAAAAGACGCGTAAATGTAAAACTGTCAAGATTTCAAATTATATGTGGAACCATACATCATCAACAACAACAAGGATTAAGCCCAATGGCCTGTTCCGATCTCATTATAGGTCGAATTGGTCCTTCCATCTCTTCAATGGTCTTCCCAACATTCTTCTCCCTTTTGGTTTATAATTATACATTCTTCATTCGTAATACGTGCTGAAGATAAGCATTTTGATAATATTTTATTCTTTCACAGAGATTAAATATATTAAGTTCTGTTCCTATATCTTCGTTTTTCTTTTTATCTCAAAGCAAAGGAACTATACATAGAACATTAAAGAACAAAACAAGAAATTATACTAGATTGAAGTTTTATAAAACATTGGCAGTTCCTGTATTTCTTCATGGGATCGAAATTTGGGTAATGACCAAAAAATTACAAAGTAGAATACAAAGCGTAGAAATTAGATTAGATTAGATTTATTTAGCCTGGTGGAGTTAAGGTCATGTGGCCTTCTCTTCCACTCACCAGGACAAACATATATTACATCAGAATATAACAATCTTAATGAACTCTAATATTAAATACTAAATAAAAATTTGATCAAAAGATAATATCTATTATATTACGATCTATAATGCAACCAGTTAATGTTAGTTAAAATTAAGACTAAAACTAATAATAAAATGTATACAAGCAAGACATATTAAATTGTCCCTGTCTAATGTATATATAAAACAAAGAAAAATAATGAGATATAGAAAACTAATTTTACGTTTGTACAATATTTAAAACAAAACAAATAAAAATAATTGTTATTCTTAATATTATTTTCATAAATAATGAAATATATTAATATTGCTAAAAGAATATTATCAGTGAGGTGTATAAGTTAGTTTGTTATTAAATAATTCTTTAGTTTGTTTTTGAAGGATGTTATAGTTTGGCAATCTCTGACATAGGACGGAAGGCAATTCCTAGAAGAAAAAATAGGCTGCACAAGAATGGATCGGATAAAGAATGAAGATATAAAAAACAGAGTTAAATATATATCCATTGAATGATAAAATCAAATAATATAGAGAGAAATGGTTTAGACATGTAGAAAGAATGAATGTAACAAGATTACCAAAAGCAGCATTTAACTACTTGAAACAGAAGGATATACAGAGACTTAGATCTGCTGAAATGAGATACCTTCGGAGGACTGCAGGATACACACTACTAGATCACAAAAAAAATGAAGACATCTTAGAAAAATTACACATGGAACCTTTAGAAAACAAAATTTCTGATTATAAGTCAAGATGGATGCAACATGTTCATCGAATGGAAGATCACGGGATACCCAAACAAATGTTAAGATATCAACCTGCAGGAAGAAGAAGACCAGGACGTCCACTCAAAAGACTTCTGAATGGTGTTTCTCTTGAGGCCGAAACAGGTCAACAAATGGCCTAAATTCGTGAATGTACTATGATGATGAGCATTCAACTACAAGCCAAGAGGTTTAAGAAATGTAGGAAGGCCAGTGAAAAGATGGACAGAACAACAGTGAGGCGGAACAGGCATTTTGCCTAGCCCGTGAAGTGAAGAAGAAAACTTTCAAATGACAACAAAATATAAGTTTGTCATGCGAGAAGTATGTAAATTCAACGAATTTCTAAGTCGAAAAAATGGACCGATTTTGCTTGTTTACGGAATAGACCTACAAATGTTTAGCGAATTCTGAAGGCATGATGCTATTGAGGTGCTCTCACAAAAAAAAAAAGATTACAGATCTTCACCGATCCTAACTAGTAGACACCGAAAATGACAAAAAAAAAGAAAAACTTGTTCAAAGCGGAATCGCATGCGACCAATTTCTTTATTTTTATTTTTTTACTTCTTCTCTTCTTCTTCTTCACTTCCTGGTTTAGGCAAGAGTTGCCTGTTCCGTCTTCACTAATACATCTAAGACCATCTCTTCCGAGGACGTCCGAGATCTCTTCTTCCTCTCGGAAAATAATGTAAGATTTTATTTGGTAAAAGTACAAAAACAGAATATCTGGCAATAAATAGCAATGAACGAGAAAATTTAATATTGGAAGAAGGAATCCAAATAAAGCAAGTGAAACAAACTAAATATTTGGGAATAATTATGGATAACATCGAAGGTATAGGCAAAGAGAACATAAAACATAGAATTGAATTGAGTAGCAAAATAATATCATCGTTAAATTCCATTTGGTGGGATAATAATAATAATAATAATAATAATAATAACAATACTTTATTTATTCTGGCAGAGTTAAGGCCATAAGGCCCTCTCTTCCACTCAACCAGCACAAATACAAATAAATATTCGACAAATATAGATATACACTATACTAATTATAAACAGTTAAAGATATGTCATGTACAAACAACATTTTATAGGGTAATAACAATAATGATACGATAATAATAATAATAGTAATAATAATAATAATAATAATAATAATAATAATATTAATAATAATAATAATAATAATAATAATATAAATATGATACATTATACGGGAAACACCAATTAATATATATATATATATATATATATATATATATATATATCTTACACTGGATAATAATGAAGTCGAGTTTAGAGCAAATATAAATTTAGATTTCTTTTAAAAGATGCCAATGTCTGGCAGCCCCTTATTTCTTGTGGTAGGGAATTCCAGTTGCGAGAAGTGGAGATGGTATATGACATGGAGCGATGTGATGTCCTATGTTGCGGTATATTAAGTAAGAGACTATGTTGTGATCTTGTGTTTAAGTTATGGTTTGAGGATAGATACTGGAAACGGGATGATAAATAATTAGGAATCGAGGTATGTAGGATCTTAAATAGGAGATTTAGACCATATTTGGAAAGACACAAAAAATATATTGGTAAAACATTGGTGGAATCTGTTGCAATGTATGGAAGTGAGGTATGGACAATCAATAAGTACTACAAGAATAGACTAATAGCTCTAGAAATGGATTATTTACGGAGAAGTGTCAGAAAGCCTAGATTAGAACATGTCACAAATAAGGAAATTAGAAATATAATGGAAGCAGAAGAAAGCATAATTGAAAGAATTGAGGAGAAGGAATTAAAGTGGTTAGGATATGTCTTAAGAATGGAAGATGAGCGATGGCCGAAGCAACTATATAAATGGCATCCGAACAGAAAGAAGAAAAGAGGGAGACCAAGGTTAACATGGAAGGAAAACATGAAGACAGTAATGCAAGCTAGAGGGCTAAGCATCGAAGATGCCCAAGACCGTAGGCTTTGGAGGTTTGGCACGGGAAGACGGCAGCAGCTGTAAAAACCCGAAGATAGATAGATAGATTTTATTTGGTAATCTACTTTCTTCAATTATTTCTACATGTTCTTTCCACTGAATCTTGTTGTTAAATATCTCTTCTTTTACGGAGTAAATCTGTAGTCCTTCACGGATATCCTCGTTTCTTATCTGGTCCATTCTAGTGCATCCTTTTGCTCTTCTTAAGAATTTAATCTCTGCTGCTTGGATTTTACTTTCTTGTTTGGTAGTGATAATCCAAGATTTGCTCCCATACATAATGACAGGGACCGCCATTGTTTTATAAAATTTTAATTTTGTTTGTTTATGGGCTATATTTTTCAATGTTCTATTTATTGTGCCACAAATAGCTTGAAACTGATGTGTTTTGTGTTCAGTATCTTTATCATACCCATAGCTGATATCACATCCTAAATATTTAAAGTGGGATACTAATTCAATAATTTCGTCTCTAATTATTATTTTGTGCACGCAGAGTGTTTCTTGCACAAAATGCCATTACTTTTGTTTTACTTTTTTTCACATTACACAAAATAAACGAAACAGTTTCATGACCCGGGACCAGAATGCGTGTGCGAGCGATGAGGCATGTTATGCGAGAAATACCATGCGCTAAAGTGCAAATACAGAGGGCAATCTCTGACAGGATTCTGTATGGTCAGATAAACTAACATAGATTAACTAATCTTTGCACATTGTGCGCAATACATTATTATTTATTTATACATTACACAAAATTCCGCATTAAGAAAAAAAAATATTAACCAATCTTAGATTATAGAACACCGCATATGTCTTTCTATGTACCTTGGATTAATTGTAGTTCCGCTGCCGTTGGAAAGTGAATTATAGTATGTATGAGCGACATCGACGGTAACGCACGCAAAAAAATCAGTCCCGCTCTTCAGCGTTAAAAATGTCTCTTAGGCGCGGATCCTGAAATTAAACCAAGCAGTTTCGGTTTCCGCTCACTAACTATACTTTCGTCCACATCCTTTGATTCCCCGCAAATTTCATTCCACACTACATTGTGTCGTCTTTTAAAACTGTCCACAACCAACCTGAAGATGCCTTCAAATCGTTATAAACTTGGATTTTTCCACATTATTATTTCGCGTATTGAGAGTTTATTTTTCTTTATCTACACTCACATTCACTTTTTCGTTTAATGAGAATTATACATACCATTTAGCCATCTTTATTCGGAAATTCAGAACGCTACCTGTGAAAGCACAGGTCTTAAACTAATTTAAGATTTTACAGTGCACTAGTAATATGTAAGACCGATGTCACACGCCAAATATTTGATAAAGGAACCTGCATTTCGCATAACGGGTGTGCAGTGTGGCCGAAAGAAAATTGCAGATACAGGTAGAAACTTTTCTTCATCAGGCGGCAGAAATCATCACTTATTCTTATTTCGCCTAACGGGAATTCAATGAAGTAGAAAGTAATTTATTTCTCTCTCAGTCTTTCCGCCTTATAAACATTTATTTCATGAATTGTATAGAAATGTCCTTCCGTTTCCGCGTTGGACAGATTCCTTTTTATATAAAATAAATAGACTACACGAAAAATTAACATTATTTCGCCGGGACCAATAAATGTATTCACACTGCATCGATTTGCGCATTATTCACGTTCCGGATTAAACAAGTTTTACTATATATATATATATATGGGGACGCGCCATAGCATAGTGGTTAAAGCACTGCGCTGCAAGCCGGAAGGTCGAGGGTTCGAGCCCCGCGAGGGCCAGGATTTTTAAACTGACCCAAAGCCTCTGGCGGCACCATGGTCCTGGGGCCGACTCAGCCTCTAACGGAAATGAGTACCAGACGTTTGTTCTGGGGATAAATGCAGCCGTCACGCAGGGCTGACACCAAGTGCCGATTGTCTAGGAAAGTTGGGAGCCTTAACCTCCTACTACCCCAAGGGCTTTCTGAGGCCTGTAGTGGGATCACTTTACTTTTCACTTTATATATACATAATAAAAATTCTCTTTAATTTCCTACTTGTTATAGAAGCCAAGAGAGGGCAGTGCGACCGAGTTCTCAAATCATACTTAATGCTATTCTCTCACCTCATTCTTGGTCTTCCAACTGGGCGTTTTCCTCTGGTTTTCCTTCAAGAAGCTTCCATGCACGTCTTTCATTCCGCATACGTGTCACATGCCCTGCCCACCGCAGTCTACGAGACTTAACTTTTCTTATTATATATGGCTTCCTATAAAGACCATGTAATTCACTGTTATGCAGTCTTCTCCATTCAGCTGTCTGTTCATCTCTCTTTGGTCCAAAAATGTTCTTAAGAACTTTATTCTCAAATAACGTCGTAACATTCCATGTTCCTAGGAACATGTCCATATGTTTGAGCCTTTGGCGTGGGTTCCCTGAAGTAGTCCCCGCCCGGAGAACCGAATGGGGGACTATTTGTCCTCCGGAAAATTTTACCCCAGTTGAACCCATGTCCGCATTTCTTGATGGTTGTATTTTTACAGTGAAAGACCGCCACTCTTTCGGCCAAGGTACTTTTTTCGTCTGGCTTATCATCTTCGACTAGTCCGGCATGGGTAACCCTATAGGCAGCAATGCTACTGGCGGCATAGCTCTCGGGATCATTTAAGTACGCAATCCACTCCACCATGATGAGCAATTGAAATAAACCGAGCATGGTATTCTCCATGAATCACTTAAATTCCACCAATATAAGTGGGGTTTTAACTAGAAATAAAAAGGAAATTCTATTTATCCTGAAAATATGTTTATATTACACTATTGATTATTTCTAGAGTAAAGCATTATTTGAAATAATACAGGTATATTTTATCATAATTTTCGTGTTCAAGAGTACATGAAAGACGGAAGTTCAAATGTTACGTGATATGATAGGTGGTTCTCGTCTTGTAAACAGATTAATGTAAAACGAGAAAATAAAACACGTATTAAATTAATTTCAAGATACTTGTTTATCTAATTTTCTCTAAACAGAGAAAACACCGATGTTTTTCTTTTTCCTTCTCCGATTTCCTTTCTATTAACAAATTTTTCGCTCGGAGTGTTTGATTTCAGCTCTTGCAGACGAAGAAAGAGAAAATAAACAAATTACAGATGTAGCCTACAGTTAATACCAACCTATGTTTATTTCCAAGAAATAACGAATGAACAGCAATTTTGTTCATTTTAAATACAAAAAGAACTTGGATGCAAGAGGTCAATTTTATTAAAGCTTATGTCCCATGGGCTAGTGGTCAGCGTTTCTGACTACTGTTCGTGAGGTCCAGGGTTCGATTCCCGGTCAAACCACAGAATTTTTTCCTAAAACGAATGATTTCTGTGGTTGCCCGTGGTCTGGAATTTAGGTTAAGTTTAGGTTAAGAACTCTTCTGGCGCTTCATTATCATTTATCACCCATAAAATCAAGGGAAATATAACTCCACCTTCCAGGCGCCCCAAATTCAGAAGTGGGTTATAATTAAGCCAATAATGACAGGAGAGAACAGCAGAAATGTCGAAATAAAACCTTGGGACATGGAGTAAAAAAAAATATTTAAAAGCCATAAGCGTCAAAATAGGGACTTTATTTCACGTTTTTCACTACAAAGGGTTATTTTTAGGGGTGAAGGTGTTGAATATCACAACTCTCTTATAGCCTATGTTCATCCCGGGAATCTTCTGAACATTTTGCAAAAAAAGAACATCAAAATCGGATCAACGGTATGGTCGCGCATAGAATACGAACAAACAAACCAACAAACAATAGATTTTATATATTAGATATATATTGTTGTTTGCAGATGATCAAATAATTTTTGCAGGGGATGAAGATGATTTGAAATATATGATAAATAAATTAATGGAAGAATATAAAAAATGGGGACTGAATATAAATTTACAGAAAACAGAATATATGTGTTTAGGAAAGGATGTGGATGACCTCATACTCGAAACAGGGAAAATAAAAAAATGTGAATTTTTTAAATACCTTGGGTCAATAATTACAAGTTTCGGTACCTGTGAGAGAGATGTACAGACTAAAATTGCAATGGCAAAAAATGCAACTAAGACATTACATGGAGTAATTTGGAACAAAAATATTACAAAGGAAACTAAAATGAAAATTTATAAGAGCATAATACAGAAAATTTTGTCATATGGAAGCGAAACTTGGTCTTTGACGGAATTACAAAAGAATAAAATTAGAACAGTTGAATTCGATTATTTTAGAAGAAGCCTCCAAAAAACAAGACAGGATAAAATAAGAAATGAATTCCTTTGGAGAGAAATGAAGGTCACCACATCTGTTGTTAAGAGGATTGAAAATCAAACGCTTAAATGGTATGGCCATGTACAAAGAATGGAAAATGAAAGATGGCCAAAAAATATATACCAATGGTCACCCCCTGGAAGAAATAAACCTGGTAGACCAAGATGGAAATGGAAACAATAATGGAGGATAGGAATTTGGAAGAGGGAGATTGGAATGATAGAGATAAATGGAAACTGAAGACGGCAAACCTATAAGTGGGGGAAAGCCGAAGAAGAAGAAAGAAGATATATATATATATATATATATATATATATAGGAGCTGCAATTTGCTTTATTTTATCAGAATCAAACTTGGTATATAACAATTAATTTTAAAAAGTAAGGTCCATTACGTTAACCAACGGTATCGAACCAGTAGATGTAGCAGTTCACCTGGAGGGGAGTCGAACTGCATTATGTTTCTCAACGAATCTCGGTGTTGTACCGAAATGGACATTTCGATACAGGAATTACGTCTTACTGCGCAAACTATACGTCATCGCGTCTCCATCTCGAATGTCATCTTTATGAACAGTGCCAAATGCTTTTCTATCTATCCCTTCCTTTCCTACTGCGCACCCTGTGCTATCGCGCACTCCCCCATCTCCCTGTGAACTCTCATAAATAGCTGTGTTTTGTAACATCGAATCATCATCTACTCAGCCATCATTGGAGTCTGGTCAGAGCAGCTCAGGAGAGCTGGTTTTGTTTGTTTAGTCCAGTAAGCCAGGGTGGGGACGCTAGGACAGTATTTCCCCCAACCCGAGGCTGGACTAGAGTGAGTGATAATGTATGTATGTATGTATGTTGATTTATATCATATTTTCTTTTTGTATAGATGATCTATTATGATTTCTTTTCTTTGTAAAGCGAATATTTATTTATTTATCTTTATATTATATCTGACTATATTTTGACTCGCATTAAAAGCTTTAGTTGTGCTTTTTACTTATGCCGATTCATTCAGTAGTTAGCATAAGTCAGATATCAAAGTCAAATTCCAAAAGCTTGCTCAAGCGTGTGTTAGTTCCTTTATCCCAAAGCTTCCGCGATTGTATTTTATAACTCAGAAAACATTACATATTGGGAGAATTTAGTAAAGAAAGTTGAATTCCTCTTTGCCTCTATGGGCCCGGGCAAAGATGTCACAATTTGAACAATCTATGCTTTCCAATCAAAGTAGTAAGCAACAATATAACGGTTCCAAACGGTAGAAGCGAGGTTTAATATTTATACTACGCCTCAGTGTAATGTTGTTAAAATAAAACGAGGAATATACGCGAAATCTGACCGTTAGAAATGGGCGTTTACCTGTAATCCGAAATAAAAATTCGCTCTTATGGTTTTACATTTACAAAATTACGTTTTGTTTATTTTAGGCCTATATTTATTTGGGTAGAGTTCCACGAACCCAAGGGTATTAAAATTGTAAGGAAAGTGTGTTAATTGATGTCATAAAAATTAGTTTATACCTGTGAAGTATAAATATTAAATGAATGTCATACAAAGGTCAAACGAAATTGTAATTTCACTTGTTATTTCCCTAGAAACTTTGTACTAACTAGACGGTTCTATACTCTAGAGCTTTTTAATTTATCCTTCTCATTCATTAATATTTGACTCGTAAAAACTTCGCCTTGTAACGGATAACTACAATCTGCTGTTAAAATGTGGAAACCAGTAGTTGTACTTTCTGCTAGTGGATATTTTTAAAAGTTTAAATATTCAAAGGTCCAACGGGAATTTCGGATAATCCATTCATCAGTAGAGATGTAGGACTAGAGAAAAAGTTCACAGTGGATTGAAGCTCATTCCAATGTACAGGGGTCAAATCGAAACTTTCTCTAAATTTAAAAACTTCCTAGCATCCAGGCTCCCCTCTCCAGTTTCGATAATTTTTATCAAATCTTGTTCATAATTTTTCTTCATAAATATCAAATATTTTTGCTCATAAAACACAAAAAAAAGCGACAATAAACTACGGAGTAAAACAAGATTGTCCACTTTCGTCATCACTTTTTAATATCCATCCATAGTAATTCTGCCCGAGGGCAGGTCTTTCACTGCAATCATGGAATTTTCATGCTATGCTTTGCAGCTTTACTAGGGAATTATAGGTGTGGTAGCATCCCGTTGCTTTCCACACCGGTGAAGGATGATGATGATGATGATGATGATAAGGATGATGATGATGATGGCCGGGTGATTTTCGGGGAGCATTGGGCCTTAGGCTTCCTGACATATGTCTTACAGGTGAGGAAAAGCCCCGAAATCTCGACCAGGTGCCTGTTCCGACCGGGAATAGAATCCAGGCCCGCTGCGTGACAAGGCATTCTGACCCATGCCTCCACCCCTTGGGATACCTCGGCCAGAAGGCCCTACTCCCAAGTCCCAGTATCTTGTCCTCCCTATCTATCTCGCGTCCACGTTCAAGTTCTCGGCCTTAAACCAACACCTCAGGGAGAAGGTGTTGGAGTCGCAACTTCAGGGAAATTGCTGAGCTACATAGTACATCAGGTCGCTCATTCCTGACGACCCCACAGTTGGTCCACGGGCTCCTCGAGCCTAGCCGAGAGGACTGCTGTAGCAGTTCTACCTCCAGAGTGCGTGACAAGGCATCTGGACCCATTTCCACCACCCCTTGGAATACCTCGGCCAGAAGGCCCTACTCCCAACTCCCAGAATTCTTGTCCTCCCTTTTCTACATCGCGATCACATTCAAGTTCACAGGCAATAAAACCAACACCTCAGGGAGAAGGTGTTGGAGTCGCAACTTCAGGGGAAATTGCTGAGCTACATAGAACGTCAGGTCGCTCATTCCTGACGACCCCAGAGTTGGTCCACGGGCTCCTCGAGCCTAGCCGAGAGGACTGCTGTAGCAGATCCACCGACCGTTCCCCTGTTCTACCTCCAGAGTGCGTGACAAGGCAGCACGAAACGTCGAGATCACAGCGGTAAACCACTTTTTAATATATCATTATCATCAACAACATCCGGTAGCATTGCAGCTGCCGCCGTCTTCCGGAAACCAAACGCCATTCCTCTCTGTTCATCCATTGATCTTCCCCCAATCCTCTAATATTGATACTTGCTTGTACCCCTTCTATCCAAATTTCTTTTGGCATTCTTTTGACATGGCCATATCACTGTTAATCTTTTCTTTTCTATAATGTCTAAGATGTCCGGCTCCTCCTGCACACCCATAATTTCCCTTATTTCTTTATTTCGTATTCTATCCATTCTAGATTTTCCAGCTGATCTTCTTAAAACATCCATTTCTGTACTTAAAATTCTTTTCGTTCCCTGGTAGGAATTTGCCAGACTTCAGCACCATATGTTAAAATGCTCTGAATTATGGTTTGATATATTTGTAATTTTCTATTTTTCGAAATATTTTTGCTCCACCAAACAGAGTTCAAAGCATTTATTGCTTGTTTTGTTTAAGCGATTCTGTTTTAATTTCCACTGTGTTATCGCCTGAATGGTCTAATTTTGATCCTAAATATAACATATATATATACAGGTTGTTACAAAAAAACGGAGGTGAGGTGGTATATTGAGATATGTTTTAATAAGGTACCAATGTCCGGAAATGATGCGTTTTCACACTATGTCTAGTTAATTATGTCTCAAGACCAGTGTTAGTTCTAAGGATTTGAAGACTCATTACTTGACAACACCTCACAGGTACGGAACCTGTGATACGTGGCTTCGCAACGGAATGTGGCTGCAACATGACGGAGCTCCAGCACACTTCGATGCCAATCTGATGAGACATATGGATACCACGTATCCAGGTCTATGGATTGGCAGAGGGGGACAGTCCCATGGCCTCCGAGATCACCTCAGCTTAACCCTCTCGAGTACTTTTTGTGGAGCGACATGAAACAATCTGTTTATCAGACTCTAGTAGAGTCACGTATGGATCTTATAGCCCGAATCCACGCTGCTAGAGAAACAATTCAAATGAGGCCAGGCGTATTTGATTGTGTGCGCCAATCACTACACCGCCGATGTATGCTTTGCAATGAGATGGGAGGTACATATTTTGAAATGTTTATTAATTGAAAGTTTAGGAGCCGTGAAAACATTATTATTGATAAAATGGCCTTTTTTAGGAAAGTCGCCCATAAGGTAGAAAATAGTAATAGAAAATAAACATCTGTCACAAGTGATAATTTTAATTATCTAGGTTGTGAACTGTCTTCAGCATATGGAACAAGAAATTATATAGACAATCGGTTGATTCATGTTTTTGACATTACTTTTGCCTTCTCTGTAGATATTTTAAAATCGGACACTTTACTTCATCATCATCTGCATTCATGGATTAGGTCTGTTGACCCGTTCCACTTCAGCCCATCTCTTTCTAGGTCTGCCCACATCTCGGGTGCCTTTAGGTGTGTATTTTGTTATTTGTTTTGGATATTAGGGTAGATCCGTGTAATTTGGGCCGACGTGTAATTTGGGCTTTTTAAAATTTTGATATTTCCAAGTTTGTTCACCCCTTGATTGTAACGGAATTAGCAAGGCCATTAGCAGTACTTCACCCCCTGAAACTTGTCTTATTGTATCCCTCAAGGTTTCGAGGCAACGAAGAAAATATTATATTGTCCATTTTCACTAAAAGGTTTAAGTTCAAAGTGAAACCGTTTTTTGAAGCTAGTGGTTAAGTCAAGTGTGTGTATTTTTAGTTAAACTGCTGCAAATATTTCAAAGTACGTTTTATTAATATTTCAGTATCGTATTTACTATAATTTTTATTATGCATATGTTTTTAGTTACATGATACATGGTGTGTAATTTGGGCCTCATGAGAGTGTGTAATTTGGGCCTCGTCTAGAGTTCGTAATTTGGATCTGAGATAGAGCATTAAATGTTTTTTAGTTATATATATTGTTATTAATAATAATTATCATAATAATAATAATAATAATAATTATTATTATTATTATTAATGAAATTATTTCTACTATAATAATGAACATAACTAAAATAATTTTATCATATTTATTTTTATTATTAGTATTTACTATAATTTTTATGATACATATGTTTTTAATTACATGATACATGGTGTGTAATTTGGGCCTCATGAGAGTGTGTAATTTGGGCCTCGTCTAGAGTTCGTAATTTGGATCTGAGATAGAGCATTAAATGTTTTTAGTTATATATATATTGTTATTAATAATAATAATAATTATTATTATTATTATTATTATTATTATTATTATTATTATTATTATTATTAATCAAATTATTTCTACTATAATAATGAACATAACTAAAATAATTTTATCATATTTATTTTTATTATTAGAATTACTTTACCACCAACTAAGTCACTGGCTCTATAGAACCCGTAGGTTCATGGCCGCTCGGACATAAGGTTATTTTACTAATATAATTATTATTTTAGTACTCATTACTTCTAATATTTCTAACATTATTAAATTTAGTATTAGGAAACGTTTATATTGTTTAGTGCACGTTAATAAGCTCTTATGATTATTTTAATAAATTAGTTAATTTTGTGTTCGACAATAAGTTAGTTCAACTATGGCTCACTGTTATTACTGTTTTTATTATTATTATTATTCTGTATTATTATTATTATTATTATTATTATTATTATTATTATTATTAATTTTTTTATTATTGGTTATATCATTTAACATATTTTGAACTTTCAATATCTTTAATGTATTTCTTTGATGATCTGTCCTTATGAATCCAAGAAGTGATCTCAAAAATCACATGTGTTCATTATTTATCTACGTGTATTTATTTCTCGTGTTTCGATAATTGTTTCAGAAACACAAATGAGGACAGACTATACTACAGATTTATAAATCCCGAAAAGAGAGTTTATTCTCTTACTTATATTTTTTTTAAATAAATCACTTAAAAAGTAATACGAGTAATTATATTTGCATGAACAACCTATAAGGCATCGGCCCAAATTATTCGATTCATCGGCCCAAATTACACGACCTCGGCCCAAATTACACGGAATCATTATTTATGTAAACATAATTTTTAAAAATGTTCTGGAAATTATAGACGTAGTTATCATAAAAGCAATCAGTACTGTGTACTATTCATCATTTATAAAATTTATAGTTTTCTAAATATAATTAAAGGCGTAACTCGAATTTTAAGTTAAGTGGCCCAAAATACACGACCTTCCCCTATATCTTCATTCATTCTGTCTATGTGTTGCTTCCATTTTTGTCTATATGTATCTATTTTATCAGTTATTGCAAATATTTCAAGTTCCTGTCTTATTTCTGTGTTTTTGATTCTGTCTTCCTTAGTGCACCCTTTAACCGATCTAAAAAAATTCATTTCTGCCGCCGTTATCCTACTTAGATCCTGTCTTTTATGTATCCAGGCTTCTGAACCATAGAGCAGTACCGGTACTGCCAATGTTTTATAAAATTTCAATTGGGTCTCTCTTGTTGTTTTATTATTTAGTGATCGTTTAATCGTACCACATATTCCTTGGAATTTTGCTATTTTATTAGTTATATCATTATCATAATTAAATGAAATGTCACATCCTAGATAATTGAGATGGTTCACCTGTTCTATGATTTTGTTTCCTATTACTATTTTGGATCTGATTTGATTTTTCCCTTGGAATGATTTACCTTAGTTTTTTCTATGGATATTTTGAGATTATATTGTTCACATATATTATGCAATTTAAAAATATTCCTTTGAAACTCGTCTTCCGCATTTGCTATTATTACCTGGTCATCAGCATATAATAACGTTTTCAAGTAGTGTGTTTTATCTAATTTTATTCCTTTATTTGTTTCTTCGTTGCACTTTACTTATTTCATTTAAACAGTGTTGAGAGAATTATAAATTAAATTATTTCCCCATAAAACCAGATGGAGAACCCTGAGAATTACCCGAAAAATCCCGGTATGTCACACCACTCAATACGCCTCTGGAACCGCCAGGATTCGAACTAGGGATCCTAGTCGAGTCAGCCTCGTGACGCGTTTTCGTAAGGTATTTTGAACCAGATATTAAAGTAACCTGGGAACCTATGATAAATGAGGACACGAATTCCTTCATGTAGCAAGCAGGCATTGGATTCCTTAAAGAGAATTCTTGAGCTGGCACTTGGGCAGAAGCGGGGATCGATATCGTGGACCTGGAATATGCGAGCAAAGAAGTGATGACAAGGTGCACTTTAAGACCATGTGTGAAGATTAACTTTACAAGAACTTAAAGCTAATCTTTAATTAAAGAATTCCACCCCACTTTATATCTCTGCAACGTATTTTCTGAGAGAGATACCAACCCCCACTTCCTGTAACTAGTTCCAAGATATTCATAAAAACACATTTTAATTCCTAGAGTAAAAATTTTGTTTAGTGTAGCTGAAAATAAGAATACACTTTATCCAATTTGAAAATATCCTTAATCAAATAACTGTCATGTTATTTTTAATAGTATATCCCACTACAGGCCTCAGGAGGCCCTTGGGGTAGTGGGAGGTCAAGGCTCCCATTTTTTCTGGACAATCGGCACTTGATGTCAGCCGGGTTGTCAGCCCTGCGTGACGGCCGCCTTTACCCCCAGAACAAGCGTCTGGTACTTATTTCCATTAGAGGCTGAGTCGACCCCAGGGCCATAGTGCCGCCAGAAGGTGGGTCAGTTTAAAAATTCTGACCCCATCGGGACTTGAACCATCGACTTTCCGACTTGTAGCGCAGTGCCTTAACCACTATGCTACGGCGTAATAATAATAATAATAATAATAATAATAATAATAATAATAATAATAATAATATTTTGTTTTGCCCGGTAGTCCGTTTTGTCGTACATACAGCAATAGCGACTATGATTGAAAGTTCACCTTCTTAAATTTCGGCGTTGCCAACCTAAATAACTATACTATAATATTACATATTACAAACATCGTGCGGGAAGTAAAACCACTACCCTCTATGTATACTGCGTACAATGTATATACAGAAATGTATCTAAAAGGTGGTGTTAATATACATTATACGAAACAAATCACTGCATTTTAAATGAACTGAACTTTATTTTAAACAACAACAAAAAATAAATATGTGCTTGCCGCCATTTTATCACTAAATGGTCTCAAGACCTCCTGTTGTTTCAACTAATAAACATTATCCACACTCAATGTGTCATTCGTTTATAATGAACGCAATATTTCCAACAAAAATGTTATTATTTTACTATTAATTATTATTATGAAAACACCATCGCGCAAAAAGTAATGAACAACGCATGTTTGTAAAAGGTTTTACAGAATCTCGGAAATTAAAAACCTTGCTATCGTTCGGTTTTTAAACATTTACTCACTTCTGTAAAAACCACCTCCCAACCTCGCATCGTAATATACTATTTTGAATTAGGAATGTTCCACAATACAGTGTTTCTCCTTCAACCCAAAGTGATTTGTCGGCAGAGGTTCCTGTCTAAAGCATCTTCTTCCCTCAAAGCTCTAGCTTCCATATTACTTCTCACTCCATCTATCCAACGTTCTCTAGGTCTGCCTCTTCCACTTCTTCTATTAGCTTTCCAATCAAGGACCTTCTTTGGTATTCTATCTTCTTCCATTCGTATGAGGTGACCATACCATTTTAAACGTTTTTCAACTATTTTCTTCTTAATATATACATTTTTTCAACTTGCATAATTTCCCTTATTGTGCTATTTCTGACTCATTGCAGAGACTGTTGATGTCCCAACTCCTTTCAAAAAACGTTAAACTAAAACTATATAAAACTATTATTCTACCAGTTATATTATATGGATGCGAAACATGACTCTTACTGTAAGGGAGGAAAGGAGATTACGAGTATTTGAGAATAAAGTTCTTAGGAAAATTTTTGGACCAAAGAGAGATGAGCAGACAGGTGAATGGAGAAGACTACATAACAATGAACTACATGGTCTTTATAGGAAGCCAGATATAAAAGAACAGTTAAGTCTCGTAGACTGCGATGGGCAGGACATGTTGCGCGAATGGGGAATGAAAGATGTGCATGGAAACTTCTTCTAGGAAAGCCAGAAGGAAAACGCCCAGTTGGTAGACCAAGAATGAGGTGGGAGAACAATATTAACTATGATTTGAGGGAAGTAGATTATACAGGGAATGATTGGAAAGCATTAGCTCAGGATAGGGATGTATGGAGAGCTTATGCCCGCGCGGCCATGAACCTACGGGTTCGATAGTGCCAGTGAGTAAGTAAGTAAGTAAGTGCTATTTCTGACTTTATTCCATCTTGAAATTATTGTCGATCACCTTCAAAGTTCATTTCAACTGCGAACAGCTGGTTGACTTGTTTTCTACTTACTGTCCAGGTTTCGGACGGGGAAAAAAAAGAGATTATTATTATTATTATTATTATTATTATTATTATTATTATTATTATTATTATTGTGGTTCCGTGACGCATGCGGTTAGACTCTCGTCTCTCACAGCTGGGGTCTCGAGATCGAGTCTCGGTCACTTCATGTGGGTTTCGTGTGGACGAAACGGAGCTCGGGCAGGTTTTTCTCTTGGGTTTCTCCCGTTTTCCCCTGCCACAATTTCATCCGCCATTTCTCCATACTCATCACATTCATTTCGTTTCATTTCGTTGATCTGCCCCCGTGATGGTGTCAGGCATAGTCGGCCGGCACCCTTGTCATTCCCAGACCTCTATATAGAAGCTTCATCTCATCTCATTTCTCGACTCGATCCTGAGTTGGACACGAATTGATATTTATATTTATTATTATTATTATTATTATTATTATTATTATTATTATTATTATATTATGAACAGTATAACCAGAAAAAATAAGCTACAAATATATAATTCAATAGTGAGAAGTACTGTCACATATGGAGCTGAAGTTTGCAAATTAAACAAAAACTTACAACAAAAATGTATGTCTATGGAAATGGATTTCTTGAGGAGAGCAACAAGACGTTCAAAATTAGAAAAAAAATAAGAAATTTGAAATCATTCGAGAAAAATGAATGTTATTTATTCAATAGTAGATTATTCCGTACAGGCCACATGGCCTAAAACGAATTTGTTCATGATGATGATGATAGTAGATTATATAAGATACAAAACAATTAAATCGGTATGGGCACGTATGACGAATGCAAGAAGAAAGGTTACCCAAGAAAATATTGGAATGGTGTCCACCTGGAAGGAGGAGGAAAGGAAGACCTAGAAACTCGTGGATGCAAGAAATAAGAACTGAAATGAGGACAAGAGGACTGGAGGACATGGAGTGGATGGATAGAGACGAATGGAGAAGAAAAATAAAACTTTAGGCACAGAAAGATGTGTAAACAATAAAATTCCGTATATAAATAAATGTATTATTATTATTATTATTATTATTATTATTATTATTATTCAATAAAATCGCACAAACAAAACAAGCAATAAATGCTTTAAACTCTGTTTGGTGGAGCAAAAATATTACAAAAAATAAAAAATTACAAATATATCAAACCATAATTCAGAGCATATTAACATATGGTGTTGAAGTCTGGCAAATCCCTGCCAGGGAAATGAAAATAATTTTAAGTACAGAAATGGACGTTTTAAGAAGATCAGCTGGAAAATCTAGAATGGATAGAATACGAAATAAAGAAATAAGGGAAATTATGGGTGCACAAGAGGAGCCGGACATCATAGACATTATAGAAAAGAAAAAGATTACAGTGGTATGGCCATGTCGAGAGGATGCCAGAGTAAAGATTGGTTAAAATTGTTATGGAATGGATCCCAGTAGAAAGGAGGAAGAGAGGAAGACCGAAGAAAACTTGGATAGAAGGGGTACAAGCAACTATGAACATCAGAGGAATGGAGGAAGATCAATGGATGGACAGAGAGGAATGGCGTTTGGTTTCCGGAAGACGGCGGCAGCTGCCATGATACCGGATGATGATGATTATTATTATGATTATTATTATTATTATTATTATTATTATTATTATTATTATTATTAAGTCCTGTAAAAGTAATTTTGTTTCAGATACATAAGAAATATAGGTAATTTGATCATTTGGCAAGGACATATTTTACTCTGGCATTTGTAAGAAGAAAGATTAGAGCTCTACTGACTGGTCCGTTTGACACTGGGCAGTGAAGATTTGTGAGGTCAGAGTTCCGAGTCCTATGAAATCCAATAACATGTTTAACTGTCAGAAAACTCTTACTTTCTCTAATAAATTGTGAACTGCAATTCTCAAGACAGTATTCTCTCTCTTAGCTATAAAAGGAGGCGTACAAGCCACAAGACTACTGGCCTATGCCAAACATTTTCAATCTAATCTGACACGTCGTTAAACAAATTCTGAAAAAAGTCCGTCACGCAGGAACTGCGAATATAAAATATATCGAAGTTATACAGGGTGTCCCATTCAAACCTCCCACATTTTGATTAATCATAACTAAAAAAGTTTGCGGAATTGTGATATGAGGCCGGTATTAAACGAAACACAAACTCAAAGAATTTTCATTGTCACAAACTAAAACACCTCTATATGTGCACCTGTTTTTCAATATTTTCTTCTGAAACACGTGTACGAGCACCTCCTGATTCTTTTTTAACGTTTCCAGTCGCCAGAAACTTCTCAAACTATGATCTTCCCATCAGGTGCATTTCCTCCATATTCTCTCCGGTAATTTATTTGCACTGTAATTATTGACTTCGTCTCTGCATACCGGAAAACAGTTTGTGCTCGTTGCTGAGAAGTCGCCATTTTGTTTTATGTCATTATTGTCCAACATGTGACAGATGAATTAACTGCAACAATGAAAACAAAAATTCTTAGAGTTTCTCGTTCTTTTAATACCAACCTCATTTTATAAGTCCGCATACTTTGCGAGTTATGATTAATTAAAATGAGGGAGGTTTGAATGGGACACGGTGTACCATTTTTCACTTGCTTAGGGAATAAATATATATATATATATATATATATATTATTAAATAAGACGGACTCGATTTCTTATGGTAACTTATTTAAACGTGTCGGACTGCAATGAAGACGTGCATATCTATACTAAATTATCTTTGACTATTTAACTCATGCCACAAATGCTAGTCAATGACCAATCATGTTTCAATGAATGTTGTTTTACAACCAATGACAGTAGTGTTTCACCTCGCTCTTTATCGATTTCTCTTTATCAGCTCCTGCTTTTGTGATAAAGAAAGCTCCTCCTTTTTAATGTTCTGAACAGGTCAAAGCATTATTTTTCTCCAACAGATACATTGAATATAGCAAATAATGAAAATATTCCTTGATTTTACTGAGTTGTTTACTAAAAAAATAAATGAATAACCCGTAATGTTGATTATGATATATAGTTTGATGTGTTTCATTATTTCTCCACTTGGGTGCACTCTTACAATATTGCGATCTTATTTGACAATAAATAATATGATCAAGCAGCAGTGAATAAACATTATCTCAGATTTCTGATTTGTTTTCAAACATCGCCTTTTACATTAAATATTTAAATATTTTAAAATAACTATAGTTAAACAATGAATTGTGAGTAAACAGCTTAATTTTATTCGTTAAATAGTCCTAACAAATGATTTCCAAATTCTCTAGATAAATTCACTCCTCACTTCGTGAGTCGTGAATTTATCGATAATTTGGAAATCACTCGTGGCATTACTTATGAATATTGTTGTATCATTTGGCACAAAAGATACCAAAACAAGAATATATGAAGCAGTGATACGCCCAATATCGACCTATGCCTCCGAAACAAGAGTAGGTACTGTTAAAACGAATTTTCAAAACAAATTAAATTAATGTTCTCAGGAAGACTACGTAAATCAAGGAGAGATCAAAATAGATATGAAGAAATAAGAAGACAGCTGAATATTCAGGCAATATGCGAATGGGTGGAAAAAAAAAAAGATAATTTGAATGGAATCAACATAATTATATCCGCCGCACGATTTATATGATAGAATTGTATGTATAACAAGAGAACAGTTACCAGAGGATGGCAGGACACTTGGAAGAACAAAAAAAAGAGGGTCTCTTAATTATGGATGGAACAGGTCATGGACCTAAAAAAAAAAGAGAAGAAGGAGAACAATAATTTGACACAAATATAAATAGTTTTTAATGACTACGTATTTAACTCATGCCCCAAATATTAATCAATGACCAATCACATTTCAATGAATTTTGATTTACAACCAATCACAGTCTTTTCATCTCGATGTTATCACTTTCATTTTATCGTTTTCATTTCAGTAAGTGGCTCGCAGATTGTATGTATAGTACACGATTGTAACCAGATTCTGCTTGCGAGATATAATAGAAAAACGTTCGTAGCGATTGATTATACCATTAAAAAAAGAAAACATTGTTTGCAATTTCTTAAACGTATAATTTCCCAGGAATTAACGTTGCAGAAAAATATAATTGACACATTTACATCATAGGACTTCAGAAATTAATTCATAATCTGTAATGATGTGTTCCATTTTTTCTCTACTAGGGTGAATTCTTACAATATTGCGATTCTATTTGGCAATAAATATGATCTGGTTGCAGTGATGAACAAATGAACATATAACCAGGAAAAATAAGTTACAAATATATAATACATTGGTATGGGCACGTACGACGAATGCAAGAAGAAAGGTTACCCAGGAAAATATTGGAATGGTGTCCACCTGGAATAAGGAGGAGAGGAAGACCTCGAAACTCGTGGATGCAAGAAATAAGAACAGGAATGAGAACAAAGGACTGGAGGACATGGAGTGGATAGATAGAGACGAGTGGAGAAGAAAAATAAAACTTTAGGCATAGAAATATGTTTAAACATTAAAAATATGTATATAAATAAACATTATTATTATTAATATCAACCTGCAGAAAGAAGAAGACCAGGACGTCCACTCAAAAGACTTCTGGATGGTGTTTCTCTTGAGGCCGAAACAGGTCAACAAATGGCCTAAAGTCGTGAATGTACTATGATGATGATGATGATTATTATTATTATTATTATTATTATTATTATTATTATTATTATTATTATTATTATTATTATTATTATTATTACCATGGTATTTTTACCTTGTGGTGCAGTGGCTTGCGTGCTTAAATGACCCTGAGAGCTATGCCGGCGGTAGCATTGCTGCCGATAGGGTTATCCATGCCGGACTGGTCGAAGGTGATAAGCCAGACGAAAAAAGTACCTTGGTCGAAAGAGTGACGATCTTTCACCGTAAAAATAGAACCGTCAAGAAATGCGGACATGGGTTCAACTGGGGTAAAATTTTCCGGAGGTCAAATAGTCCCCCATTCGGTTCTCCGGGCGGGGACTACTTCAGGGAACCCATGCCAAAGGCTCAAACACAGGGACATGTTCCTAGGAACATGGGATGTTAGGACAGGTGAATAGAGAAGACTACATAACAATGAACTACATGGTCTTTATAGGAAACCAGATATAATAAGAACAGTTAAGTCTCGTAGACTGCGATGGGCAGGACATGTTGCACGTATGGGGAATGAAAGACTTGCATGGGAGCTTCTTGTAGGAAAGCCAGAGGGAAAACGCCCAGTTGGTAGACCAAGAATGAGGTGGGAGAATAATATTAACTATGATTTAAGGGAAGTAGATTATACAGGGAATGATTGGAAAGCATTAGCTCAGGATAGGGGTGTATGGATAGCTTATGCCCGTGCGAACATGAACCTACGGGTTCGATAGTGCCAGTGAGTAAGTAAGAAGTATTATTATTATGAATATTATTATGATTATTATTATTAATTATTATTATTATTAAATATTATTATTATTATTATTATTATTATTATTATTATTATTATTATTATTATTATTATTATTATTATTATTATTATTATTATTATTATTATTATTATTATTATTATTATTATTATTATTACTACAGAATTTAAAGATATTTTTAGATAATAATATTCCATGACTTGGATATTAAATCTAAAAGTTTCTTAGTTTTGTTTTTAAGCTCGTTCAGTTATCGAACAATAAAGTTGGTACGCTTCTATCTTATTATCACAGCGCTAAGCATCTGATACGCCACATATTAAAGAGCACGCCAGCAGCCATTAATCATTTCCGCTCCTGTCATTTATAGTATCTTCATGAATACGTTACGCAAATTACAGCTCCAAAATATAAACAAAATATGTCATGCACACAATTTAGTTATTTATTAATTTATCACTTTAGAACCAGTCATTAAATGCATACAAGATCACCAGAACAACTGGATTAATCAATTGCGACGAACGAGTTCCCAAACACATGCTTTGTTATTGTACAACAGACAGGGAAGAGATCTCTGGCCACTGCAAGGAAACGCTGGATTAAAAAAAAATCATCAGTGAGATCGTAACAGGCCTAAGACTTATAATAATAATAATAATAATAATAATAATAATAATAATAATAATAATAATAATAATAATAATGATTTATTTTAGCTGGCAGAGTTAAGGCCATAAGGCCTTCCACTCAACCAGCGAATAGTAAAATTATACAAAACTACGTATATATTACAATGTTAAGATATTAAAATACAGACTAAACAAAATACAATGATGATGTGATCTAATACTAGCTAATACTAACAAAAACATAGAATATAATAAAATTAAAATGATATAAAATAAAGTAAGTAGCTTCCTAGATGATTATTAATGGAATGCTCTATATAGTTATTATGCAGTTAATGTTTTCATTGTGTCGAATTTAAGATATCAGTTATGGATGAAGAAGAGAAAGATTAATTGGGTAAACTTTACAACCTTTCACACAACTTTTTTATTTCCTTCATACAGTAAATTTCTGTCAAAATTTATTTTTACGGTTTAATTTTTAAAATTATTTTCCATCATTTACAATGATTTTTACATTTTTTCTAACTATTATTTCAATATAGTCGGCCGCGGTGAACTAGTGATTATTCTCCTCGCCTCTGGTACCGAGGGTCGCGGGTTCAAACCCGGCCGGGGTCGATGGATTTTTTTAGGACGGAAAAATCCAAGGAGTAAGTCCTCTGGGAGGGACTTTAAGCCGTGGGTCCCGAGTCTGAAGATTTTCAGGCTCGTAAAAAATCTTTAGGCCTGAATGAAAAGGCCTCTAAGCAAAATTTACCGAATTTTTCCGTCCTAGTACTACCTTGGTTTCCAAGATGTCAGTATGAGGCGGAACGCTGACCACGGACCACTCAAAATGACATCTATACGAAAACAAGTGTAACTAAATTAGTATGGTTCAAATTCTTCCCTGTAGGGGGAGAGCGCCTAAATCTCTGTAAAGGGAAAACATAGGCTTACAGAAAAAAAATCAATATCCTTTGTCTATGATATTTAACTACATACGTAGCATTAAGACGTGGCAGCCATATTGATTTTAACGAATATTCTATGCAACAACACAGACGTGTTCCTGTGCAGCCAACATAGAACATGTACTAATTAACTGTAAACATAGAAAAAGATAATATAAAAGTCAACAAAATATAGATACCGGTTCTAAAAAACGCAGAATGCAAACCTCTGCAAGAACAGTCTTCTAGACCATCAAACAGCAACCTCATTGGTGCAATGGAAGTCCCTACCGCTGACCAATCAGAAGGCACATATAACCTATGAACACATCGCGGTGAACGATATAAATAAGACAGACAGTGGAGAAAATTGCCAGTCTCAAGATAGCCAGACGCAGTCTCCGGCGAAACGTCGGGGAACATCAAGCCTCGAGACCACGGCCTACAGCCCGGAAATCTTCTACAAGATCATCATTGTAAACATATATTTCAGAATTTCAAAACTTACTATTCATTTTTTGGCGTTTCATTCTTTCACATGATAGAGTACTTAAATTGCGTTAGGTTAGCTTTTAGGTTCGTCTTTCACAGGTTAGATTACTTAAATAGCGTTAGGTTAGTTTTAGGTTCGTTAAATATGGTGCATACGTTGGCTACATCCCGTGATTACATAGTGTAAACCGCTTCGGGTTTGTTGGCGCATGCGCATAGTGTATGATTGGAAATTTTGCGCGTCACATCTTGTAAAGTATTGCCGAATCATTTATCACTTAAAAATATCAATTATTTTTCTTTCGATAATGGCAGACAATATTATGTATTTATTGTGTCACTGGTACAGGTGATGTTAATGAAGTTGGATTTCTTTAAATATATTGTTTCCTTCCAAGTAATACCTTAATTGGTTACTAGATGTCTCATTCAGGCGATGTGCTGACCATATCATTTTCAATGCTATGCTTGCAGCTTTACCAGGGAATTGTAGGTGTGGTAGCTTCCCGTTGCTTTCCACACCGGTGAAGGATGATGATGATGATAATGATGGTGCTAATGATAAGGATCATGAATTTGATGATGATGATGATGATGGCCATATGATTTCGAGGACCGTTTGGGCCTTAAAGTTTTCCTGACATTCGTCTTACAGGTTAGGAAAAATCCCTATAAAAATTTCGCCCAGAAAAACTGCCCCGATCGGGGATCGAACCCGGGCCCGCTGCGTGACAAGGCAGCACGCTACCTCGAGACCACAGCGGTGGACAGTAATGATAATAATAATAATAATAATAATATAATAATAATAATAATAATAATAATAATATCAAAAGTAATAACATATAATTAGATTAAGTAAATGGTTTGGTAAAGAAAGTTTAAAATATAAAGAAACAATAAAAGTATACATGGAACACGGTTATATATTATATTGTCTAAGGAAATATGAAGTGAGTTTCTTTTTAAAATGTTCTTAAGTTGGGCAGTCCTTGATATACGAGGGGAGGGAATTCCAGAGTCGTGCGGCTGAAACAAGGAAGGGTGAGGAATAGTGAGATGTTCGATGTACAGGAACAGCAGGAATTAAATTTTCTCTCGATCGTGTGTTTAAGTTATGGTGGGAGGATAGCGAATGAAAGCGAGTAGAAATATAAAGGGGTGATGAGGTGGACAAATTGTTGTATAAGAAGCAGAGGCAATGTATTTTTCGCCTGTCTTCCAATCGGAGCCAAGACAACATTTCAAATACTGGAGTTATGTGGTCTGATTTACGGAGGTTGCATGTATAACGTGCACAAGCATTATGAACTCGTTGTAGTCTTTGTCCGAATGCGATACTCATGTCAGTTTCTTAACTGACTTAAGTCACAATAATCGAAATGCGGCATAATCAAATTTGAGACAAGCACTTTTTCCATGAACAAGGAAGGACATTTTTCAAAACTTTTAGGGAATGGAAAATTGAATATATTTTTTTACAAGTTTCTCTTAAATGAACCTGCCAACTAAGATTTTGTTCGAAATATACACCAAGATTTTTCACGGAAGGTTTAAATGCAATTTCAGTTTGATTTATATTTACAGAAATTATCGATGAATAATCAATTTTGTTTAATAGACTTTGTTGGCCGATGACAATTGCTAGTGACATCTCAGGATTTATAATAACGTCTGTTTGTTTTGTCAACGTTGCTATGGAGTCAAGGTTTCATTAAGTTGTTTAATTCTATCGCTAATCAGTTCCAGTCTAGTATGTATATAAAGTTGAAAGTCCTCAGCATAGATATATTTGCAATGTTTAATGCGTCACATATGTCGTTGATGTATCAGAAAATAAAATTGGAGCTAATACTGATCCTTGTGGCACTCCGCACTTGTAGCAGGGGTACTTCCTAGAATTAAAATTTATTTGAGACCACACAATAAGCTGTTGTTATACAGTGGTTAACAGTAACTCAAGGGTTGACAGATACATGTACCTAGCGAAGCGAAACTAATGTTTATTATAAAAGTGTAAGTTTGATTGATGTGTTGAATATGGTCAGATTTGCAAAACAATAAATTTTGTTAAAAGGAATACTTGAACCAATTTTAAAACTTCTTCTTCCTTCCTTCCAAGTATTAGGCCCAAGGCCTTTTACGATCCTATAGAAAATTTTCCCTCCAGCGTTTCATAGTACGAGCCAGTGATCTTCGTCCTCTTGGGGTCCTCATCTAGGGGATATGTGGATGGCGACCACAATGTGCCCAAGCTGAGCAAAGCATTTCTTCCACTTACTTGTGATTTGCACCCTTTTAACTTTACTATCTAACCTCTCTTGGCTAACTCTTGTTTTTTCGACCACGACGCTATTAGGGCATCCGAGGGCTAGGGAGTATTTCCTTTCTTCCATTTCTTCTTTCCTTTATTTTCTTTTCTTCTCCAGAAAAGCCTGGACAGAGGCTATAAGATGGCAACCCCATGACTGGTCTTGCATTCCTTTGGCCAGCAACCAATTGATTATGCTTTCAAGTCTTATACAATTTTAAAACTTCCTTGGGAAATGAATATAAGAGACCAAGAAATTTTATTGTTAACAGAGAGTAGCCAGTAGCTCCCTTACGAGTACATACAGAGAGGAGCCAGTACCTCCCTTACTAAAACAGAGTGGGCTAGTTTATCTTTATTCAGAGGAGCCAGTTGCTCCCACATTATTACCTAAAAGTGTGAATCTATCTATCTATTCTAGGGAAGTCTAGATTTGCTCAAGTAGTCTACAATATATTATTAATTTGTTGTGAATATTGTGTTGTTCATAAGAGGTTAACAAAATAAACCCTTTTTAATTAATTACACAACTCATTGTTACTAATCATCGAATCCCTTGTCCTTCACACCGGTAGAATCCAGAAATAAGTTTAATCTAAAACACCCCCTGAAGAGACCCTCGTGCCCCCCTAAAACCCTGCTGCACACTCCACTGACCTCCATGAAGAAAAACGATCACCTACAACAACGCATTGTTGGCGGCCAGTAAGGTAGGAGTGGAACCACTGAATCGAATTTTCAGAAAATTTTAGTAACTTGAATTTTGACAGTAAAATGTTTGTATTAACCGTGTCAAAAGCGGGCAAGATATACGATTATAACATTTAAGGCAACCGGTAATGGAGTTTCGTAAGATCCAGTTTTCTTTCTTCGCAATTGAAGAATACGAAGCAGGGATCCGGCTAATGTAAGAGCGTTCTTCAATCCCTTTCAACTTTTCCTTAATGCTAGAAAACCCTGCGGCCAAGTATCGGATTTTTCACGGTTACAGTGCGATTACAACTTTCACTCCAGTTCAACAGAGATAGAAAGCAAACTTAACCAAGCTTTCAGATTCCGAGGGCGAGGATAAAGTCTTCAAGTTTCCTTCAGATTCATCCAAATCTCAACCAAGAGATAAAAAAACACTTCAAAATACTAAATAAGTTTTATTTTTACTAGTTTAATCAAAATTCTAATTTGTGAGATAAAAAATACTAAGGTATTCGACAAGTATTGGCAACACTGCTAAAACATCTCAAAAATATTTAAAAGTAGTAATAATCTGTTAAATTCTCAACTTGATTTGAATGAATCGCCTTTGTTAATTTTAAAAATTTAAATAAATTATTGTTGTATTGTTGTATATATCAGTTGATATGTACTATAATAACACAATTCAAATTTGTTAACATGTCTGAAGAAGGTACAGTGTACCGAAACAGCTGTCACTGAATTATATCTTAATAAATATGAAAATCAAATAAAATTAAAAGTTTTATTTTTATTTAATTAAAAAATATTTAGATTACTTTTGACATTACGAAAGTAATTTATAGTCTCTTGTAAAGTCAACTATACGTTACCAATCCTTAGACTACGGTGCACTCCATCTGCAGCACCATTTCCGGATATCTGTTTCATCTGATTGATCAATAGCTTTCAGAATATCAACTATTGATTAAAATCGAATGCCTCATAGAGGTTCTTTGATTTTTGTGAATAAGTTATAGTCACAAGGGCTCATATCTGGTGAATTTGCTGGATGTTCAAGTACTTCCCAATTTTACCTTCTAAACAAATTCTACTGAATATCCTTGGAAAGGAACAATCACATTATAGCCTATAGAAACTTGCAAGTACATATGAATAGGCCTAGATATCTGAGATTTATTTTGAAAATCTGGTGGCCAAAAACCATATCAGACGAGGATTTATGGAGGATAAGATCACTGAATGAGATCAGGAAAACATCACAGGATGAGATCTGGAAGGAGATCGAATATCGCAAATTCAAATGGATTGGAAACACTCTCAGAAGAGAACTAGACAATGTGCCAAAGAGAGCACTGGGATGGAATCCACAGGGATTGTCTGGAAAAAAGAGGAAGACCAAAAATTACATGGCGCAGCACTGTAAAAAATATAAATTGAATCAACAAGAGAAAAGTTAGAATGAAGTTAGGAATTTGTTAAATTAGAGTCCGGTCGCTTGTTTTCAGAACGACCCTATACTTCCAAGAGGAGTGACAGAAACTACTACTACTACTACTACTACTACTACTACTACTACTACTACTACAATGAACATCTGTTGTGATATTTAAGAAAAAATTAAATGCAATATTACACATCGTGGGGCGCGATATTACTATTATTATTATTATTATTATTATTATTATTATTATTATTATTATTATTATTATTATTATTATTATTATTATTATTACTTTAAGGGAGGAGAAAATATTACTAGTATTTGAGAATAAAGTCATCATCATCATCATCATCACTCCAGGGATTAGGTAATTGCCCGTTCCGACTTCATAATGCATCAGCCCAACGTCTTCTAGGTCTTCCAACATCACGCCTTCCTCTTGCTTGATAATTTCTGGCTAACAATGGATATCTCTCCTTACTCATTCCATCCATGTGATTAATCCATTTCTGTCTGTAATTCGTGACTTTATCCAATAAAGGCTGTACTTTCAATTCCTCTCTTATATCCTCATTTCTTATTCTATCAAGTCTTGTACATCCTTTTACTTGTCTTAGGAACCGCATCTCTGCCGTCTGTATTCTATCCTTCTGTCTTTTC
Organism: Diploptera punctata; assembly: GCA_030220185.1. NCBI lineage: Eukaryota > Metazoa > Arthropoda > Insecta > Blattodea > Blaberidae > Diploptera > Diploptera punctata. Next base: position 441,281 of record JASPKZ010007437.1, read on the forward strand.
ACTGGAGCCCAAGTTTCACATCCATACAATATTGTGGGAACCGCCATAACATTATACATTTTTATCTTGGTTTCTTTTCTAATTTTATTTTTGAATGTTCTCTGTATTGTTCCACACACCGTCTGAAATTTATTTATTTTGGAGTCAATATCTCTTTCCACATTGTAGCCAACATCACAGCCCAAATATTTGAAACTAGACACCTGTTCTATACTTTGATTTTCTAAAATAATTTTGGTTCTCACTGAATCTCTTCCTCTAAAAGCCATGGTCTTCGTTTTCCTTACAGAAATCTTTAGATCGTATAATTTACATATTTCATTTAATGCATGCATTGATTTCTGTAAGTCGTCTTCATTTTTCTGTATTATGATTACATCGTCTGCAAATAGAAGATTATTTATGCATGAGAATAAAGTTTAGGATAATTTTTGGACAAAGATATATGAACAGAGAGACGAATGGAGAAGATTACATATCAGTGAGCTACATGATCTTTATGGGAAACCAGATATAATAAGAACAGTTAAGTCTGACAGAATACGATGGGTAGGACATGTGGCACGAAATGGAGAATGAAAGAGGGACACGGTATCATTTGTCGGAAAATCAGAAGGAAAGTAGTCAGTAGATAGGCAAATAATGAGGTGAGAGAATAACATTAACCATGATTTGAGGTAAGTAGATTATACAGGGGTGATTGGAAAACGTTAGCTGTGGATAGGAAAGTGTGAAAGGTTATGTCCGCGTGACCATGATCCTACGGGTTCGATAGTACCAGTGAGTTAATTGTAATTATTATTATTATTATTATTATTATTATTATTATTATTATTATTATTATTATTATTATTATTATTATTATTATTATTATTATTATTATTATTATTATTATTATTATTATTATTATTAAATTAGTGGTAGCAAAAATGGACTATTGGAGAAGATCTGCTAGGATATCAAGGGAAGAGAAAATTAGAAATTAAGTTATAAAAGAAAACATGAATGTACAAAACTCAATTTTAAAATTTATCAAAGAAAAGCAACTAAAATGGTACGGCCATATTAGGCGTAGGGAGGAATGGAATGGACACCATCAGGAACGAGAAGGGAAGGACGACCAAATCTCACGTGGATCCAAGGTATTATAGAAACCTTGAAGGATTGGGGAATAGAGGAAGAAATGTGTTATAATAGAAACGAATGGAGGAAAATTATAAAGCAAAATTGAAGACAAATCATTGTTGCCGGAAAAATGTATCACATTGTTAAAACCGAAAAAATATATATATTATAATGTTTTATTATTATTGTTGTAATTATTATTATTATTATTATTATCATTATTATTATCATTATTATTATTATTATTATTATTATTATTATTATTATTATTATCATTATTGTTATTATTATTATCATATTTATTATTATTATCATATTATTATTATTACTATTATTATTATTATTATTATTATTATTGTTATTATTATTATTATTATTATTATTATTAATATTACTATTATTATTATTAATATTATTATTATTATTATTATTATTATTATTATTATTAGGCCTATTATTATTATTGATTTCAGTGAGTCTATTATAAAGGCATAAAGCCTGCAGTTTCAATTGAAACTGTTTGGCGAGATAACAGGATCAGTTTATTTAATCCGGAGCGTTTAGTGAAGCTCCACTCTGGTGTTGTGGTTTTCGCAGTGGTATTTGCGGCGTTGAGTTTATTTTAATTTCCTCCACCAACTCTACCATCGTCCATCTCTCGTCAATACAAAGTGGTTTTAATACTGTGTACTTACTTTAGGGTTGAAACACAACCACAGGCCTGCTTAAGTAAGGCAATATGAGTGATTTAAAATTCCATAGTCTGAGATTTTATAATTTATATGAAATTGGAATAATAATAATAATAATAATAATAATAATAATAATAAAATAATAATAATGATAATAATGATATAATAATAATAATTAATAATAATAATAATAATAATAATAATTTTTTTCAAGTGCCCCAGGTTTGTCTTTCGACATTCCTGGTTTCTCTCCTGGCATGGCGTACTTGTAACCCACTTCTGAGGTTGGGGCACCTGGAAGGCGTGGTTACGTTGCCCCGATGATATGATGGGTGATGATGATGATAATGGTGCGCCAGGAGAATCCCTAATCCTAAGCTTAACCTAACATGATTATGAATGATGATTGCGATGGACATATGATTTCTGGGACCGTTTGGGCCTTAACGTTTTCCTAACATTTGTCTTACAGGTGAGGAAAAACCCCGATAAAAACTTCATCAAACTGTTCCGACCGGGGATCGAACCCGGGCGCACTGCGTGACAAGGCAGCACGCTACCTCGAGACCACAGCATTATTATTATTATTATTATTATTATTATTATTATTATTATTATTATTATTATTATTATTATTATTGTTGTTGTTGTTGTTTCCTAGAGGAAAAAGAAAAAAGTAAAATTCAGGCAGCGGAAATGATATTCCTACGGGCTGTGAAAGGTTGTACAAGAGAAGAACATATTAGAAATGAGAATATTAGAGAAGAACTAAAAGTACAACCACTTCTTCAATAAATAGAAGAACACAAGAACAATTGCCCCTATTTGTTAATAACATTGTATGTATCTTAATTTTAGTCTAATAAAGTCCGTATATACAACTAGTCTTGAAAATAATCAGTCAATACTTAGCCTTGAAAATGACAGCTTCGCTACTGAAACATGTTGACTCTTTTAATTTTGAATTTGTAAAATGGGTATATTGACTACATGTTTTACGATTTTATCACCAAGAAGGTCATCAGTTTATTAAATTTAAAAGTAAGTTTAATGAACTAAAAAAGATCCTACGCAAATCTCATGAACATAAAACCTTGTTTAATGTGCAACATTAATATGCCCTTTATGTATGTTGTACGTCACAGCAGAGAACGTAGAGTACTGATGTAGATTACTTCGTTAACTTCAGAGAGTATAAAGTGGGCATCCCTCATTCCAGTCACATACACACAGCTTCCTTCGCCTGTTGCTGCCTCCACATGTCCACGGGATTAAAGGGATTCCTTTCACTGGCACATAACTCTTTTTTGTTATCATACCTCTACACATTACCAGGATAAAACGTAAAATCTGTTTCCAGCCAAAAGCTTTTAATATAAAAATATATGTTGTTATTCCAATTTAACTCTAGGCTGAATTAGCTTTCCTCACTTCTTCTTCTATCAGGGATTAGGCTCATTCGCTTCAAGTTTTAATGCTCAATGTGTTTCCCCAGAAACCGGACTTAAATCACCGTAAATTACATTATATATTTTCAGACATTCAAAACGAACAAAAGATAACGTTACTTGAGATAAAAAAAAACCGGATTTAAATCATCGTAAATTATATGATCTATTTTCAGACATTCAAAACGAACAAATGAATGTTACTTCAGATCACAATAAGACTGAAGGCCAAAACACATGCATCTAGTATTCGCTTCAAGTTTTAATGCTCAATGTGTTTCCCCAGAAAACGGATTTAAATCACCGTAAATTACATTATCTATTTTCAGACATTCAAACCGAACAAAAGATAACGGTACTTGAGATCACAATAAGAGTGAAGGAAAAAAACACATTCCTCTAGTATTCGCTTCAAGTTTTAATGCATAATGTTTTCTCCCAGAAACCGGATTTAAATCACCGAAAATTATATTATCTATTTTCAGACATTCAAAACGAACAAAATATAACGGTACTTGAGATCACAATAAAAGTGAAGGTCAAAACACATTCCTCTACTATTCATAAATGTTAACAAAATATTATCTTGCCAAGGGATGTACAAATTATTCCAAATATACAACAGGCAGAGTTAAGCGAGTGTGTCTCGTCTTCTGAGGCGAATGGGTTAAGCTTGTTCCGGCTTCACAAATTCTCCAACTAACGTTTCCGTCGTCTTTCCAAATCTCTACTTCCTTTAGGTTTATATTCAAGGAGTCTTCTAGAAATACGACTGTAGCTCATTCTTCCTAGATGTCCAATCCATTGATATTTGTAATGATTAATCCTTTCCTCTAATGAAATTACACTTAATCTTTTTTTTTTTTTTTTTGCATCCTCATTTTTAAATTTCCTCACTTAATGTATAAATTTACTGTTGTAGTCACTACATGTTAATTTTTTTCTCTCTTTTAGCTTATGTTCTCCTTTGTAGGTAGGCCTACTGTGACGCACTGTAATGATATAGTTTGAATTGCGCGCGCGACTGCGGGAGTAGAGATCTCGAGTTGTTAATGGATGGAAAAATCGAGAGTTGAAAGACCCGTACAGAAATTTCTATATCCGCGTGGACATCCATGGTGGAAGGTTCTCTACACATCTACCATTTGCTATTTCAAAGCAATTAAAATCCAAACGTATTCAGCATTGCGCACGCGTAAGAATAAAACAATGGTTGTTTAATCTAATAAAATCGTAATTATAAATTTTAAATGTCTCCCTTGATTTACCACAACGCTTCTCTGGAAGAAATTTCAAGGTATGCAATGTTTGACAGTTCCCTTGCGAGATAATTTCCTGTGTTTAAACGTGTGTTAAAATCTCCAAAGCAAATCCCTGCTAATTTCTTTCTTCATTAAAAAGAAAGGAAACTTGAAAATCTCGTAGGATACATACCGTTAGGAAGACCTACCTCCTGCTGATTAATTTCACTGCCTTGGGTTTCCACTGCGGATGGAATCATCCAATGATGTCACACTGTATTTATCAAAATCTTGGAAACTTACCTGAAAGTAGAAAATAAGCAAAAATTAATACAATATTTTTGTTAAAATTTCAAAACCAAAATTTAAAAATAGCAAAATAGCTACAATATTCTCTATTATTTTATTTAACGCTGCTATATATGGTCAGAATTTTTTTTGCTACATTATGTCTAATCGCTTACTCAGAATTAATTTTTAAACAATTAAGGGAAAACTGTGGAATGCAGGCTTTAAGGAAAACGTTCCATTTTGACACACTTTTTTCTCGAATTATTTCAGGTAGGGCTGTGAAATTGGAAGTAAACATAAATAAACCTTTTATTTTTATATAATAAATTTGGGAATTTTTAACATTGTTAAGTTTTATTAATAAGAATTAAATTAATCGTGAATTCTTCTTACCTCGTACTTCTATGTTTTTTTATAAACGCAGCACTGCAGTATCAGCGACCATCGTCACCATCCTCAGTTGTTTTCACGACTGTCAATGTTTTCTTTTCCCGGCAATTATCCAAATTGCAATCTGGCGTTCTTTTGAAATAATTATTTTCTAAACTACCACCTGGTGTTCTTTTGAAGGAATAATTTTCTAAACTGCCATCTGTTGTATTTTTGAAGAACTTTGTAATCAGGCTCGGTTCGTCTGGAATCTCGAAGTTCATGGTTCTAGTATGGTTTTTTTGAATATATATATTTTCCCAAACTGTTAAATCCAAAACTTTTGAAACATTCTGCTCGAAGGCAGGTCCTTCACTGCATTTGCATGCTATGCTTGCAGCTTTACTAGGGAATTCTAGGTGTGGTAGCTTCCCGTTGCTTTCCACACCGGTGAAGGATGACGATGATGATGATAATGATAGGGATGATGATGATGGCCATATGATTTCGGGGACCGTTTGGGCCTTAAAGTTTTCCTGACATTTGTCTTACAGGTGAGGAAAAACCCCGATAAAACCTCACCCAGAAAAACTGCCCCGACCGGGGATCGAACCCGGGCCCGCTGCGTGACAAGGCATCACGCTACCTCGAGACCACAGCGGTGGACTATATATATATATATATATATATATATATATTAAAAAAAAACATACTAGAACCATGAACTTCGAGATTCCAGATGAACCGAGCTCTTCAAAAATACAACAGATGGCAGTTTAGAAAATGATTCCTTCAAAAGAACACCAGATGGTAGCTTATAAAATAATTCCTTCAAAAGAACGCCAGATGGCAATTTGGATAATTGCCGGCAAAAGAAAAAATTGACAGTCGTGAAAACAGCTGAGGATGGTGACGATGGTCGCTGATACTGCAGTGTTTGTTTAAAAAAAACATAGAAGTATGATGTAAGAAGAATTCACGATTCATTTAATTCTTATAAATAAATTTAAATATATGATAACACAAATAATTGCATTATATCATGGAAACAAACAGTGATTAGAAAATTTTGAGGAAGTGGCTGGATTCGAGTATTTAGGAGCACAAATTAAAAATAGGAAAGAGATGCGCATAGGAATTAAACATAGGCTCAATTCTGTAAATTCGTGTTATTATGCATTACAGGGACTCTTGACATCCCAAATTCTCTGAAAAAATTTTAAACCAAAAATATATAAAATTGTTTTTCTCCCAGTTATATGGATGCAAAACATGGACTCTTACTTTAAAGCAGGAAAAAAAGACTAAGAGAGTTTGATAATAAATTTGTTAGAAAAATCTTTCCACCAAAAAAAAAATGAACTGACGGGCGAATGGAGAAGACTGCGTAACAGTGAGCTACATGTTCTTTATAGGCAACTAGATATAATAAAAAGAGTTAAGTCTCGTTGACTGCATGGACATGAAATGTGGCACTAATGAGGTTTGAATGAAATAATTGGAAACTTCTTGTAGGAAAAGCAGAGGGAAAATTCCCAGTTTGGAGACCAAGAATGGGATGAGAGAATAAATTAACCATGTTTCGAGGGAAGTAGATTGTACAGGGGATGATAGGAAAACATTAGCTCAAGAGAGGGATAAATGAAGGCCATGAACCTACGGGTTCGATAGTACCAGTTAGTTAGTTAGGGGTGTGAAAATTTTACTTTATATATGAAGTAAAGTAAAGTGATCCCACTACAGGCTTCAGGAGGCCCTTGGGGAAGTGGGAAGTTATAAGGCTTCCACTTTTTCTGGACAATCGGCACTTGATGTCAGCCGGGTTGTCAGCCCTGCGTGACGACCGCCTTTACCCCCAGATAAAGTGTCTGGTACTCATTTCCGTTAGAGGTTGAGTCGACTACAGGCCATACTGCCGTAGGTTCAGGGGAGGAACAAATTAAGTCACTTTTCTTGTTAAAATGAGGTTTGAGATATGACTAGATTCTCCATTTTTCATTTCGAATAGTAAAACAGTAAAATATACAAACTTGTCAGTAGTACATTTACTTCCAAAGTTTGGCGTACATGTCAGGAAGTATCTAAGTCGTACAACTAAAAGTGTGTTTTCTAGGTTTCAAGGAAATAGTGACAACTTTTATTTGCCTTGATACCATAAAGCTATTGTAGCAGATTCAGTAAAATAGTTCTTCAAAACCCGTAGTTTTATAAATAGTTTAAATAAAAAAAAGACAGTCATATTCTATATCCAAAATATTACTTACTTACTTACTTACTTACTGGCACTATCGAACCCGTAGGTTCATGGCCGCGCGGACATAAGCTCTCCATACATCCCTATCCTGAGCCAATGCTTTCCAATCATTCCCTGTATAATCTAATTCCCTCAAATCATAGTTAATGTTGTTCTCCCACCTCATTCTTGGTCTACCAACTGGGCGTTTTCCTTCTGGCTTTCCTATAAGAAGTTTCCATGCACGTCTTTCATTCCCCATACGTGCAACATGCCCTGCCCATCGCAGTCTACGAGACTTAACTGTTCTTATTATATCTGACTTCCTATAAAGACCATGTAGTTCATTGTTGTGTAGTCTTCTCCATTCACCTGTCTGTTCATCTCTCTTTGGTCCAAAAATTTTCCTAAGAACTTTATTCTCAATTACTCGTAATCTCCTTTCCTCCCTTAAAGTAAGAGTCCATGTTTCGCACCCATATAATATAACTGGTAGAATAATAGTTTTATATATTTTCAGTTTAACGTTTTTTGAAAGGAGTTGGGACATCAAAAGTCTCTGCAACGCATAATAGCACGCATTTCCAGAATTGAGCCTATGTTTAATTTCTTTGTGCACCTCATTCCTATTTGTGATTATTGATATCCAAAATATTACAATTTTCTTTTCGTTTACACTGTTTTTCGTTCTTGTTTCACCTTTTTTATTAACTCTTTTTCATTCTCACATATAGTTACAAGGACAGGACACATACCCAGACCCAAGATGGAGATTTTAAACCCCTACCCCGCCGGGAATCAAACCTGGATCGCCGGAGTGGAAGGTAGTAACTCTACCGACTTACTTACTTACTTACTCACTGGCACTATCAAACCCGTAGGTTCATGGCCGCACGGACATAAGCTCTCCATACATCCCTATCCTGAGCTAATGCTTTCCAATCATTCCCTGTATAATCTACTTCCCTCAAATCATAGTTAATGTTGTTCTCCCACCTCATTCTTGGTCTACCAACTGGGCGTTTTCCTTCTGGCTTTCCTACAAGAAGTTTCCATGCACGTCTTTCATTCCCCATACGCGCAACATGTCCTGCCCATCGCAGTCTACGGATTTAACTGTTCTTATTATATCTGGCTTCCTATAAAGACCATGTAGTTCATTGTTATGTAGTCTTCTCCATTCACCTGTCTGTTCATCTCTCTTTGGTCCAAAAATTTTCCTAAGAACTTTATTCTCAAATACTCGTAATCTCCTTTCCTCCCTTAAAGTAAGAGTCCATGTTTCGCACCCATATAATATAACTGGTAGAATAATAGTTTTATATATTTTCAGCTTAACGTTTTTTGAAAGGAGTTGGGACACCAAAAGTCTCTGCAATGCATAATAGCATGCATTTCCAGAATTGAGCCTATGTTTAATTTCTTTGTGCATCTCATTCCTATTTGTGATTATTGTTCCTAGGTATTTGAATTCAGCCAATTCCTCAAAATTTCCCTCATTTGTCATTAGCTGTCCATTTCCATTATATAATGTATTTCTACGTGTGACCATATATTTAGTTTTACTGATATTTACTTCCAGTCCTAATTTCTTAGTGTTACTCAATAGTGTGTGCGTGTTGGCCTTTAGTATCTCCTCGCTATCGGCCAGTAGTACTACATCATCAGCATAAACTAACAGCTTATTAATACCATTCAGTTGTAAGCCTTCCTCATTCTCTAAAGATTTAATGGCATGCTCTAGTACAAAATTAAATAGTAGAGGAGATAGTGCATCTCCTTGCTTCAACCCATTCTGGATTTCAAAAGTGTCTGAAAACTGTTTGCCTACACGCACCCTACTCGTTGAGCCATTTAGACACATTCGTATAAGTCTAACTAACTTTTTAGGAATTCCGAACTCCAGCAGGATACTATATAACTTCTCCCTCTTAATTGAATCATATGCTTTTTTGAAGTCTACATATAGTTGATGTACAGTACCATTATATTCCCATTTCTTTTCTAAAATCTGTCTTATACTAAAAATCTGATCTGTTGTAGACCTGTTTCTTCTAAATGCACATTGATGATCTCCTAGAATGTCATCAATATAGGGAGTAAGTCTGCTTACTAATATATTTGTTAGAATTTTGTACGAAGTTGAAAGTAATGAGATGCCCCTATAGTTGTTGCAATCAGTTTTATCTCCTTTCTTATAAATTGGTACGATAATTGATTCCTTCCATTCATCTGGAAGAGCTTCTTTTTCCCAAATCATAGTAAGCAACCAGCGTATCTTGTCCATCAATTTTTCTCCCCCCTGATTTTATCAGTTCTGCTGGGATCTCATCTGAACCTGATGCTTTATACATCTTCAATTTTTCAATTGCCATTTCAACCTCTAATGCACTTGGCTCTGCGACTAGCATTTCTGCTGTCTGTAACTTATCCTCCTCAATGTCCTGTTCTGTATGTACATTTAATAGCTGATTAAAATAACTTTTCCATCTATTTAATATACTCTTGGAATCTGCAATCATATCCCCATTTTCATTCCGAATTATGTTTGTTCTAGCCTGAAACCCTTTCTTCTCTATACTAATTCCCTGATATAATTCTCTAATGTTCCTATTTTTTTGCATTCATTTCAAGATCATTAATCTTCTCTCTCAAATATTCCCTCTTCTTACTCTTTATTAACTTGGTGGTTTCCCGTCTAACACTACCCAATTGCTCTAAATTTACCTCATTTGGCTCGTGTAACCATTTCATTTTTGCTAGCTTTCTTTTCTTTACGATGTCGGCACATTCCTCATCAAACCATTTCTTGTTTTGCGTCTTTTTTAAACAACCAATGCTTTCTGATGCTGACAATTTAATAGTATCTCTTATAGCCTCCCATTCTTTATTTATATCAGTTTCTTCTTCGTTTGCAACATTGTCATCTGAAGATTCCAGTACTTCAAATCTATTAGCAATTTTGATTTGGTATTCTTGCCGCATTTCATCATTTTTCAAGTTTTTTAATTCATATTTTACAGAATCATCTTTAGCGTTTGTTCCTCTCATAAGCGATAACCGTTGTCTGATTTTCACCCTGACCAGATGATGATCTGAATTGCAGTCTGTCCCTCTAACTGATCTAACATCAATGATGCTACTGTGCCAGCGTTTATCCACTAATACATGATCTATCTGGTTCCGAGTTTTCTCCATCTGGGGACGTCCAGGTGTATTTATGAATATCCTTATGCTGAAATGTTGTGCTCTTAACAATGAGATTCTTTGATGTGGCAAATGTGACTAATCTAACCCCGTTGTCGTTACTATCTTCATGAAGACTGAATTTGCCTATTGTTGGTTTGAATATATCTTCCCGCCCCACTTTTGCATTAAAATCTCCCAAGACAATTTTCATATGATATCGTGAAAGGCTATCAAATAAGCATTCTAATTCGTCATAGAACTCATCCTTGATCTTGTCATCTTTATCTTCTGTGGGGGCATGTACATTTACAATTATAAAATCATGTCGTTTACCCTTTAGAATTATGTATGATATCCTATCACTAACAAACTTAATATCTCGGATAGCGGATAGGATCCTCCTTCTGACTAAAAAACCCGTTCCAAATGCAGGTCTTTCTGCACCCCCATAGTATAATGCAAAGCTTCCTGATTCCTGACTACCTTCTCCTGGCCACCTAACTTCCTGTAAAGCGACTATATCCAAGGGCGATTTATCCAATTCCCGCGTTAATATCTCTAGTGCCCCGCTATTGTATAAAGTCCTAACATTCCATGTTCCTAGGAACATGTCCCTGTGTTTGAGCCTTTGGCATGGGTTCCCTGAAGTAGTCCCCGCCCGGAGAACCGAATGGGGGACTATTTGACCTCCGGAAAATTTTACCCCAGTAGAACCCATGTCCGCATTTCTTGACAGTTGTATTTTTACGGTGAAAGATCGTCACTCTTTCGACCAAGGTACTTATTTCGTCTGGCTTATCATCTTCGACCAGTCCGGCATGGGTAACCCTATCGGCAGCAATGCTACCGCCGGCATAGCTCTCAGGATCATTTAAGCACACAAGCCACTCCACCACGACAAGGTAAAGATACCATGGAGGGAACTCTACCGACTATGAATAAATTAATCGGGCAGATTTGAGTTGTATTACTCGACCACGTTAACTTTCAATGTGGAAAAACTGTGAATTAAAAGAATGTGGTAATGGTGAGTAGGGGTCTCAAGTTGCAGTGACAGTGTTTATTATCCGTCAGTCGTGTATAGTCAGTTATTAGTGACAACGTCAAATGCGAAAGTTAGACCCTATATTCACAATATATACACATTTAAGTCTGCCAGACAGTAGCTGTAAATCAGCGCTGATTTAATTTCTCTGTACGTCACATTATCCAGAAACCCGTAGGCATACAAACTCTGACGATCTTCCATTAACTTCATCTCCTATTTCAAGTAGGTCCTTTCAAAAAACGTTAAACTGAAAATATATAAAACTATTATTCTACCAGTTATATTATATGGATGTGAAACATGGACTCTTACTTTAAGGGAGGAAAGGAGATTACAAGTATTTAAGAATAAAGTTCTTAGGAAAATTTTTGGTCCAAAGAGGGATGAACAGACAGGTGAATGGAGAAGACTGCATAACAGTGAATTACATGGTCTTTATAGGAAGCCAGATATAATGAGAACAGTTAGGTCTTGTAGACTGCAATGGGCAGGGCATGTGGCACGAATGGGGAATGAAAGAGATGCATGGGAGCTTCTTATAGGAAACCCAGAGGGAAAACGCCCAGTTGGTAGACCAAGAATGAGGTGGAAGAATAACATTAACTATGATTTGAGGGAAGTAGATTATACAGGAGATGATTGGAAATCATAGGCTCAGGATAGGGAGATATGGAGAGCTTATGTCCGCGCGTACATGAACCTACAGGTTCGATGGTGCCAGTGAGTTAGTTATGATGATGATGATGAAAAATAGTTCGTAAATCCAACAAAATACCTGAAAATACATGGATCGATTATTGCCCTGCCACGTCACTTCCGGACTTAAGTGGACGTATATAAACACAATGGCATGCTAGGTTCGCGTGTCCTAGCTAATAATTTCACACACACATACACACATTAAACTGGTAATTTCCGCCCACGCGTATTCGTCTCTAGTTTGATGGAACATTCCTGATAACCGGGGCAATCCCATCTGTTGGTGACACAGTCAAAGCTACCTAACTGTCCATGTTTATACATCCAATTCTCAAAATACTACCAAAATCACATATTTTTCTTTCTGAGACAAAAAAAAAGTTTATCATACCCGTAGGTTCATAGCCGCGTAGATATAAGCTCTACATAAATCCGTACCATGAGCTAATGTTTTCCAACATCCCCTGTATAATCTTATTTCCTACCTCGGTAAATTTCTGGACAAAACGCGGAAAATAAGGACAACACTCATTCATGAATAAATATATGTTATCAGAATGCAATACCATTAATTATTAACAATTATATATAAATTAATTAGAGTATAATGCTATTGTGTTATTATTTAATTGTAATATTATTGTGTTTTCTTTATGCAATGGTATTGTTAATGTTTTTAGTGTATAATACTATTGTGTTATTATTTAATTGTAATATTATTGTGTTTTCTTTATGTAATTGTATTGTTAATGTTTTTTAGTGTATAATGCTATTGTGTTATTATTAATTGTAATATTATTGTGTTTTCTTTATGTAATTGTAAGGTTAATGTATTTAGTGTATAATGCTATTGTGTTATTATTTAATTGTAATATTATTGTGTTTTCTTTATGTAATTGTATTGTTAATGTTTTTTTAGTGTATAGTGCAATTGTGTTATTATTAATTGTAATATTATTGTGTTTTCTTTATGTAATTGTAAGGTTAATGTTTTTAGTGTATAATGCTATTGTGTTATTATTTAATTGTAATATTATTGTGTTTTCTTAATGTAATTGTAATGTTATTGCTTTTTTGTTGTTTACTTTTCTTTACACTAGTACGAATTACCACTTTATTGTAACGGTCAACAGCACGTACGGCTTACTGTCCGTGCGACCCATATTTGTAAATAATATTGTAAATATCTTACTTTTTGTCTAATAAAGTCCTACTACTACTACTACTACTACTACTACTACTATTTCCCCAAATCATGGTTAATGTTATTTTCAAACTTCATTCTTGGTGTTAAAGAAAATTCATCAAAATACCTGGACATCTCCAGATGGCGAGACTCGAAATTAATAGATCATGTAGCCTATTAGTGGGCAAACGCTGGCACAGTAGCATCATCAAGGTTAGATCAGTTAGAAGAACAGACTGCAATTCGGATCATCATCTGGTCAAGATGAAAACCAGAGAAAGGTCAACATGATTTTTGTCTCATGAGTACCAATAGTTGTACTTAATGCAGTTTTTTATCGTGTTTTCAAATACGTATTCGGAATTTCTCCATCGCCCACAGTTTTTTTATTTCAATTTCAATTAATGGATTTAAATAATATTTTTTTGTAAACCTAGATTTCTTCACGGAATATCTTGGCGCAGTGAGCGTTGAACACGGGGAATACTTTCATCAGGAGATTTCAGCTATGGAAAAGAGATATCAATGCAAATGGAATCCTAATATGCTGGCCGATTATTGTTGGACCATCAAGAAGGATGCTCCACAGGCGAAATATAGCAGAAAATCGTCATTTCTTACTTTCTAGGTGAGTCCTAATGTTCGAATATTGTATAGTTACGACTGTAGAAAAGATTAAAGTTGAACCGAAAGTGTGTTTTTCGGCTCATTATTGTAACGTCGTTCTCCTCCCTAGACTGGAATATTTATGAACTATGCCAATATCCCTTTCTCCTTCTATTTACCCCCTCTCTCTACTCTTTACCCTTCCCGCGGCGCAATGTCTACGGCGCATCTCCCCTCTACCTCGCAACCTTCATATACGTGGTGCACTAGCAGAACGTTATCATTCAAGCATTCATCGTTCAGTTCTTTGAGCAGATTCAAAGTCTGAATCAGCATCCAGTCCGCGATGCGATTGAAGCTCTAATGGACAAGCTCGTCTGAAGCCGAGAAGCGGCGTGGTTTAGTTGGTCCGGCAGACCAGGGAAGAAGTGGTCCCTGATTCGGACGCAAGCATGAATGTAGCGTGAGGTATGGTGTGGTTTTTTTCTATTGTAAGAATATTGTTATTTATTTTTTATATTTTTATTTTATTGAATGATCGAAATGTTTTTTGTTAATTTGTTTATTCTTCAGACAACTTGTTTCTATTAAAGGTCATCTTTTATTTATCTGCGACTTTATTGATGTGCACGTAGTTGTTTTCAATCCTATATGGAAATTCACTCATGTAGGAAATTATTTCCAGCTCCCTTGCTATTTTGCTGTTTAGCTTTCTTAAATGACAATTATTATCATTTTCACTCACTCTATGTATTTGAGAAGCATTATTTATTTATGTCAGTATATCTGAGAGAGAAAGATGAATCGATTGCTGCCTTCTATGGGCCCAAGGCAAGCAACTTTGTGATTGATAACCTTGCAGGAAAGCAGATCCACGTTAATAGAGGCAGCAGTAACAAAACCCGGTCCCGGATAAATGGCGGTAGTCTGCACAAATGGTTGCGCAGATACGTGGTTTATTAGAGAGGTTAAGCAAGTTCCCTCGCCCCGCCCGCACAAATGGTAGTAGTAGCGTGGTTTATAAACGCCACAAAGTGTTTGAAATTATAAATGCCTGTCTCTCAGAAACTTTGCGTGTTGGAAAAAAAAACTGATATCATATTTGAATCCAGGAGAAAAATACTATCAGAATCACATATTTTTCTTTCTGAGAAAAAATATGTTTCTTTTTTGTTGCTCAGTGTTACCGGTATCGCTTATGAGAGGAAAAAGAAAAGATGATTCTGAAATTTTGAATTAAATAAAACATATAATGCATACAATTTTCAGTTAAATTGATATAATAAATTCGTTATCCGAGTCAAAGTGAATTCATCGACGAACCGAAGATGGTAGTTCTTAGAGTAAATTTTTAATTTTGTGTTCAGATAAACCTCTACTTCTAATGGACGTCACTGATTTTTTATTAATATCTTCGCCATTTTATTTAAATACCATATACTGGGTTTCGTTGTGAAACATCCAAAATTGCGACCGCTAGAGTGAATTTTTAATTATCGTTTCAGTTGAACTCCTACACGTAATGGCCCGATTTTGCTGGTTAAATACCTCGACCTTATTTTTTTAAATTGAACTGTTATATGTGAAGTTTGGTTTCGATGAAACAAACACTGAGGTCGGTAGACTGTTAAAGGACATACATATGTATACGATTTAAATATTTGTACCTGATAAAATAGTCGTCCTCAACTGTATTAATTTAAGTCGTAAAACGTCGTGACACTATTAAAATTATGTATTCGTCGACGTTTCGTTCTCCCCATGTGAGATCATTCTCAAGACTGCAAAAATTATATAAACAAATTGGTACTATACAATTTTTTGCGCGATAGTGCGTTTTGTCATACTTACCAGCAATGGCGACCATTATTGAAAGTTCAAGTTCCTACATTTCGGGGTTGCCAACCTAAATAACTATACTGTAATATTATATTTACACCCACGTGCGGGAAGTAAAACCACTGCCGTCTATGTATACTACGTACAATGTATATACAAACAATATCCAAAAGGTAGTGTTAATATACATTATACGAAACAAATCACTGCATATTAATGAACTGAACTTTATTTGAAACAATATAAAACAATAAATACGTACTTGCGGCCATGTTATCAATAATTGTTCTCAAGGCCTCCTGTTGTTTCAACTAATAAACATTGCCCACACTGTTAACGTTACTCAATTGTTTATAATGAACGCAAATATTTCCGAAAAATATAATGTACAACGCACGTTTGTGAAGTGTTTTATAGAATCTCGAAAATTAAAAACCGAGCGATAGCGAGGTTTTTAAACATTTTTCCTCGATTCTGTAAATACCACTTCCCAATCTCGCATCATAATACACTATTACTTCATGCTTGTATTTTTTGTCAATAAATAAAAAATAATAAATAGGAATACTCAATATGAAATGTTTAGCACACGATGATTGGATTATCGGGTTATTACAGATATTCCAGTAGTTTACGATCTTTTTTAATGCCTTTATAAAACAAAGGAAGGATAAAACAGCCCATTACACACAGTGTGCAGATAACAAGTGAATATAAAGTAATTAAAACACCTTGTTGCCATGGTTACTCTTATTAAGAGGTTCATTACAACACAAGATGTGATGGACTTGCATCTCAACACTTCTGTTTGCATACACGACAGTTACAAATTTAATAACTGGTCGACACGACCTCCTCGATGTGATACAACGTTTTATTGCATGGACCGCTGGAACTGTTACGGTTATAGGAAAGTGGCTTCTACCAAGTTCATTAAATTGCGATCCTCAAAACCAACATACAACGTATATATACTATCTCCACACAGATTGATTTAAATTTCCGTCGCCCAGGAACTACGTAAACTAAGCGAATTCCTCAGCAAGTCAAATATAAGGTCATATTTTGTTTTTTTAACGAAATATAGCTGTTACGAATACATACTTACTTACTCACTGGCACTATCGAACCCGTAGGTTCATGACCGCGCGGACATACGCTCTCCATACATCCCTATCCTGAGCTAATACTTTCCAATCATTCCCTGTATAATCTACTTCCCTCAAATCATAGTTAATGTTATTCTCCCACCTCATTCTTGGTCTACCAACTGGGCGTTTTCCCTCTGGCTTTCCTACAAGAAGCTTCCATGCAAGTCTTCCATTCCCCATACGTGCAACATGTCCTGCCCATCGCAGTCTACGAGACTTAATTGTTCTTATTATATCTGGCTTCCTATAAAGACCATGTAGTTCATTGTTATGTAGTATTCTCCATTCACCTGTCTGTTCATCACTCTTTGGTCCAAAAATTTTCCTAAGTACTTTATTCTCAAATACTTGTAATCTACTTTCCTCCCTTAAAGTAAGAGTCCATGTTTCGCACCCATATAATATAACTGGTAGAATAATAGTTTTATATATTTTCAGTTTAACGTTTTTTGAAAGGAGTTGGGATATCAAGAGTCTCTGCAATGCATAATAGCACGCATTTCCAGAATTGAGCCTATGTTTAATTTCTTTCTGCATCTCATTCCTATTTGTGATTATTGTTCCCAGGTATTTGAATTCAGCCACTTCCTCAAAATTTCCCTCATTTGTCATTAGCTGTCCATTTCCATTATATAATGAATTCCTACATGTGACCAGTTACGAATACATAGATATTTTAATTATTTCATAGATTATTTTAATTATTCCATTCAAAACAGTTGATGAAATATAAAGCATTTAGACATATTATATTTTAGGATAGAATTTTGATTATGGCAGGAACAAAGTTGCAAGGTTAACTGTAAATCTCTGCACTTAGATTATAGGTATGTTAGTACAATTAGTTATAGCTGGGGGAGCAGAAACTTAGTATATAAACCTTGCAAAATATGGGACTCCTGTCTGTTGAAGAGTGAGCTGATGGGTAAGTCTGCATAACATTTGTCTTAATAAAATGTACCTAGGACAATTAGAAAGGGAACCAAGTAGTTTAAATAGTTTAAAACTATAATGTAAATTAGGGTATATTCGTAAACCCAGATCTCCCTCTCTCGAATCTCAAGAAAGTTATAATGTAGGTTTTCCTAATATAATCTTAGATTAGTTATTTAGGGTTCAAATACTTAGGGTTATTGTAATCATTATACGCTAGAAATAAAATAATTGAAATTAAGAATCCATTTATTTATGTTCGAAAACACGTATGTCTTTATAACTAATACATCCACATACTAACGCTCGGCTAGAACCTCATGATACCAAAATTCCAAGTCCCGAAGGTCCTTTTAGTCCTAAGAAACCCAACAATTCGTAACAATAGCCTGTATATACTGTTCTATATTTGAAAAACTCAATTTCTGATGCCAACATATTCAAAAGTGTCAGACTGCAGAAAAAACTAATCATGCCTAACCTTAACTTATAATTAATATAGCTGAGATTTTTATGCTATTCTTTTTGCAGACGATTTAGCTCTTCTGGCAATTTCCGAAAATGATTTGCAGCGATCAATTTTTAATTTACAAAAAATAGCTACCAAATTTAATATGGAAACATCAATCATAAAATTTACATTGCTACATTTAATGTATCTTTAACTGTTTATAATTAGTATAGTGAATATCTATATTTGTCAAATATTTATTTGTATTTGTGCTGGTTGAGTGGAAGAGAAGGCCTTATGGCCTTAACTCTGCCAGAATAAATAAAACATTATTATTATTATCATCATCATCATCATCATCATTATCATTATTATTATTATTATTATTATTATTATTATTATTATTATTATTATTATTATTATTATTATTAAAGAAAACTAAAAATATGGCATTTCATGGGAAGGACCCCATACAAAGTAAAAGCTGTCTCCAGAATAAAATTTTAGAGAGATATAATCAATTTAAATAGCTTGGATATTATCTCTCTATCTGGGATGAAAAGGATATCCCTAAAAAAATTGCTAGTTATAATAAAAGTTTCGGAATTATTAATCAAGTTATAAAACCATACCTTGTAAAAAAACACAAGATTACGATTATAGCCTATAACACTTTGGCTAGACCAGTGTTTACCTATGGTAGTGAAGCATGGACACTAAAAAGACAACATGAAAGAATAACGGCTTGTGAAATGAGATTCATGCGCAGAACAGCGGGTTACACCAGATGGGATCGGAAAAGGAACACCGATATCTTAAAAGAATTGAAGACTACGCCAATTTTGGAATATATTAAATAGTACCAACTAAATTGGAAACACCATCTTGAAAGAATGAGTTCAAATCGGATCCCCAAAGCTGTTTATAATTATGTACCAAGAGGACGAAGATCTCTGGGCCGTCCTATGAAACGCTGGAGGGAAAATTTTCTATATGATCGTAACAGGCCATGGCCTAATACTTCGAAGAAAGAACAAGAAGAAGAAGATTTGTATGCATTAAAAGGTAAGATCGGAATATAGTATTATGAGAAGTTAGACTTCTGACTGTCTTTTGTTTTGGTTTCACATACAAACAGTTGAATATTATAATCAGAAATTACACTTATGACTGCCTTTTGTTTTGTTTCATATACAAACAGTTGAATAACATAATGAAAAGTAAGGCCCCTGATTGTCTTTTATTTTCGTTTCACATACAAACAGTCGAATATTATAATTAGAAGTTATGACTTTCTTTTATTTTGGTTTTACATACAAACAGTTGAATAATATATACTATCTATATATTGCAATCTTATATTTTATTACATAAATATCCTGTCTCTAATATTATTACCTATTCCACCGCTGTGGTCTCGGGGTTGCGTGTTGCCTTCTCACGCAGCGAGCCCGGACCGCTGTGGTCTCGGGGTTGCGTGTTGCCTTCTCACGCAGCGAGCCCGGGTGCGATCTCCGGTCGGGACAGTTTTTCTGGGTGAGGTTTATATCGGGGTTTTTTCTCACCTGTAAGATAAATGTCAGGAAAACTTTCAGGCCCGAACGGTCCCCGAAAATCGTATGGCCATCGCAATCATCATCATTCATATTCATCTTAGGTTAAGCTTGATTAAGGACTCTCCTGGCGCACCATTATCATCATCATCATCACCCATCATATCATCGGGGCAACGTACCCCCGCCTTCCAGGCGCCCCAACCTCAGAAGTGGGTTACAAGTATGCCATGCCAGGAGAGAAACCAGGAATGTCAAAAGACAAACCTGGGGCATTTGAGAAAAAAAAAATAATATTACCTACGTCCACCGCTGTGGTCTCGAGGTAGCTTGCTGCCTTGTCATGCAGCGGGCCCGGGTTCGATCCCCGGTCGGGACAAGTTTCCTGGGTGAGATTTTTTCGGCGTTTTTTTCTCACTTGAAAGACAAATCTCAGGAAACTTTAAGGCCCAAACGGTCTCCGAACGCCATCTGGCCATCATTATCATCAATAGCATATTCGCCTAATTAGCTTAAGTTTAGTTTAAGGCCTCTCCTGGCGCATTATTACCATCATCATCAACTCTCATATCATCGGGGCAGCGTAACTCCGCCTTCCAGGCGCCCCAAACTCATTAGTGGGTTACAAGTACGCACTGCCAGGAGAGAACACTAGAAATGTCGAAATGACAATCTGAAATAATATTCATAGATTCATTTTTCTGTTATTTTATTAAAAACACTGAATAAATTAAGAATGGAAGATAATAGATTACCAAAGAAAATCTTATATTATTTTCCGAGAGAAAGAAGATATATCGGACGTCCTTCAAAGAAATATTCTTAGATGTAGTGAAGACGGAACAGGCAATCAATGCCTAAACCATGAAGTGAAGAAGAAAAATAAGATTAAACTATTTTATCTTCTAGGATATAGACGATTAGACCCCGTATTTGTCTATTAAGACAGGAGTATTTGAGAATAAGTGCTTAGAAAATTCTGGACCAGAATGAGTCGAAAATACAAGTGAATGGAGAAAACTACAAGTAGAAAATCAGACAGAAAACTCCCAGTAGAAACGTCAATAATGAGGTAGGTATGTAGGGGGGCCTATTTATGTATGCATATAATTCATACATTCGCGGGAGAACACGGTTGCTCCCTAACGGAAGTTTCTCAACGAGGCTAATTTAGTAATGTTTATTTGCTCTGGAAATGCGTGCTATTATGCACTACAGAGACTTTTGATGTCCCAACTCCTTTAAAAAAACGTTAAACTGAAAATATATAAAACTATTATTCTACCAGTTATATTATATGGGTGCGAAACATGGACTCTTACTTTAAGGGAGGAAATGAGATAACGAGTTTTTGAGAATAAAGTTCTTAGGAAAATTTTTGGACCAAAGAGAGATGAACAGACAGGTGAATGGAGAAGACTACATAACAATGAACTACATTGTCTTTATAGGAAGCCAGATATAATAAGAACAGTTAAGTCTCGTAGACTGCGATGGGCAGGACATGTTGCACGTATGGGGGAATGAAAGACGAGCATGATGCTTCTTATAGTAAAGGGAAAACGCCCAGTTGGTAGACCAAGAATGAGGTGGGAGAACAAAATTAACTATGATTTTAGGGAAGTAGATTTTACAGGGAGTGATTGGAAAGCAATAGCTCAGGATATGGATGTATGGAGAGCTTATGTCCGCGCGGCCATGAACCTACGGGTTCGATAGTGCCAGTGAGTAAGTATTTACCTATAGATAACAACAGTTCTCTGGGAGAAGCCCTCCTATTTCTGGATTCTGACTTCGATTTCTCTGCTTTGCAGTTAAAAAGGTTAATATTGTTTTTGGCACAGCTTGGAACATTGCAACACTTCTCTGAGAGAAATTTCAAGCAAGGTTTCGGTATGCAATGTTTAACAGTTCCCCTGTAAGCATTTCATTCTCTCTCTTAATAGTCCATCAGAGGATTCAATAGACAAAAGAATGTGCAGTAAATGACGTAGTTGGTGCAAGCAATTACTCCTTATCGCCAAGAGGTGGACTTCAATTCGCTCCTTCTCTCTTTTTGTCTGTAGTTGTTGAATGACGTCATTTTAAGAGAACAGGCAGACGGGTTGCCAAATCGAAATGAATGGAATACCAGAAAGAATGAAAGGGGAGAGTTTTCAAAGAGATCTCTCTACTTGTAGCGTGTGTTTAATAGGTTTTCGTCAACTTTTCCTACATCTTATATATAAAAATCAATGTTTGTTTGTATTCTATGCGCTGCCATACCGTTGATCCGATTTTGTTGGGGTCTTTTGCAAAATGTTCAGATAATTCCCGGGATGAACATACGTTATAAGAGAGTTGTGATATTCAACCCCTTCACCCCTAAAAATCACCCTTTGTAGTGAAAAACGTGAAATAAAGTCCCTATTTTGACGCTTCAATGGCTTACGCTGCCTAAACCATAACAAATACACTAAATTAATGTACACAGAATTGAACATCCCAAAAAACTCCACAAAAAAGTCCGCGACAGCATATGTTTATCTTTTACGGATAACTCACAATAACCATTTTTGTTTTTTATTGATGACAAGAAGATCGGATTAAGTCGATTCCCGGACAAGCGTGCTATGCCATAGTGTTCATCCGATTAAGATGGGGCTTTTTGAAAAATGTTCAGGAGATTCCGGGGATGAACATAGGCTATAAGGGAGTTGTAACCGTTCACCCTTAAAAATTACCCTTTGTAGTGAAAAACGTTAAATAATGTCCCTATTTTGACGCTTAAATGGCGTAATTTGGAACAAAAATATTACAAAGGAAGCTAAAATGAAAATTTATTGCTTCTTTTGTTTATCATAAGTAATGCCACGAGTGATTTCCAAATTATCGATAAAATTCGCGACTCACGAAGTGAGGAGTGAAATTATCTAGAGAATTTGGAGATCAAGAGTGGCATTTGTTAGGACTATTTAACGAATACAATTACGCTGTTTTACTTCACAAGATCATTATTTACCGTTAGTTATTTTAGAATAATTTATATATTTAATGTAAGCGGCGATGTTCGGAAAACAAATGAAGAAGCGATGGGTACGCTTCATCTGCTTCTTTTGTTTATCACTGTATGCCTACCAGATCATTTATTGCCAAAGGAAACGCAATATTGTATGAATGCTCTCTAGTGAGAGAAAAAATGAAACACGTCCAAACTGAATACTTAATTCATTTCTGATGTCGTAATGATGTAAATATGACAATTATATTTTTCTGGATTGTTACCCATTGGTAAAAAATACATTTAAGAAAGTGCAGACAACAGTGGACTTCTCTTTTTTTGGTGGTATAGATCAATTGCTACAAATGTTTTAATATTTAAACTCCCAGCATGCGGAATGTGTTGACAGGCATGTCCTAGTATAATAACCTCTGGTAGCCGTATTTCTCACAGGCTCAGTCCAACGGCAAAACTAATGGTCAAAACCCTGTTCAGAATAATTAAAAAGGAGGAGCCTTCTTTAATATGGTAATTTATAACCACTGATAAATATTTCGTGAAACACGACTCTGATTTGGGTGTAAAACATAAATCATTGAAACGTGATTGGCCATTGACTCCCATTTCGGGCATAAGTTAAATAGTCTTCTAGAGATAACTCACAATAACCATTTTTGTCTTTCATTGATGCCAAGAATACCTATTATTCGAAATCTTTTACAGTTTCTCTTGCTAAAACATGGAATTCACTTCCACCCTATGTCAGAGACTGCCAAACTTTACCATCTTTCAGAAACAAATTGAAAATAAAATTACTAACAGAAACAACTCACTAATATTACTTTTTAAGAATTAATAATGCGTTTTTGCATTATTTAATAAAAATAGACTTGGGATTTGTTAATATATTTACCTAATGCCTTGTATAAAAAACGTAGATTAATTCATTGTAGTTTATTACTTTCTGTGTATTTTTTTTCTTTTCTTTTTACGTATAGTAGATTCGAGCTGTTATTCCTTTTTTTATTCATTGTATCATTAATTTAATTTTAATTGTATTTAATTTTATTGTATTATTAGACATTATTTTCATTATTATTCAATATGACAGATAATTAATTGTTCAATGTCTATTATTGTAATTTTTTTTTGTATTCATATGTAACATATGTTTGTCCTGTTTAATATGACTATTATTGTATTTTTTTTATTCATATGTAACATATGTTTGTCCTGTTTAATATGACTATTATTGTAATTTTTTTTATTCATATGTAACATATGTTTGTCCTGTTTAATAAGACTATTATTGTATTTTTTTGTATTCATATGTAACATATGTTTGTCCTGTTTAATATGACTATTATTGTAATTTTTTTGTATTCATATGTAACATATGTTTGTTCTGGTGAGTGGAAGAGAAGGCCACATGGTCTTAACTCCACCAAGCTAAATAAATCTAAATCTAAATAAATCTAAATAAATCTAAATCTAAGAATATCGGGATAAGCAGATTCCCGAACAGTGCATGGCTGGTGGTAAAAACATATTAGCATTTATTTATGAGTAGCAGCGCACGCCTGGTATTAGCTAGTATATAAATAAAACAACCGCACTTTAAAGGAAATATATGCGTGTGTTAGTGCGTGTAAGAGTAGCATAGTCTACAACTTCAGTCAATTTAATACTATTTCAACTGGTTAATTTAGCATGGATAACCGGCTTTGCTAATGGTTTCCGTCTTTAGTGAGAGAAAAAAGGCAAGGAACATGCCAAAACGATGGAAATTGTTAACATAAAAAGAAAAAAGAAGGAACTAAATAAAAGACGATATTTCAACGATGAAATGAGTTTGGCAACGCCCTCTCTTACCAAGGATTTCACGGGCTTTTGGAAACGTACGCTTGTTTTGATTCCATGCCAAATTCAATCTAGCTTAGTATTTATAAAGAATAATATTTTCAGGAGTACATTCCGGTTTTCATTTATTTTATTTTTAAAATATATTCTTCCAGTGTAATTCACAGCTTATTCGTCGCTTGTTAAAAGTTTGGGTTTCTATCTTGACACCAACGTAAGTTGTAACATCCAAATGAAGCAAATGTATTAAAAAAATATTTTCAATAATTCATTCAAAAATTCTTTAAACTTTATTCTTTATTATTTATTTTGTCTGTCCATTCTATAAGCTCCATCCTTCTCAATATCCACATCTCAAAAGCTTCCAGTCACTTTTCCTCATTCCGTCATTATGTCCAAGTCCCTGCACCATACAATGCTACACTTCAAACAAAGTACTTCTATTGTAAAGTAAAGTGATCCCACGACAGGCCTCGAGAGGCCCTTGGGGTAGTGGAAGGTTAAGGCTCCCACTTTTTCTGGACAATCGGCACTTGATGTCAGCCGGCTTATCAGCCCTGCGTGACGGTCGCCTTTACCCCCAGAACAAGCGTCTGGTACTCATTTACGTTAGAGGCTGAGTCGACCCCAGGGCCACAGTGCCGCCAGAGGGTTTGGGTCAGTTTAAAAATCCTGACCCCACCGGGACTCGAACCCTCGATGATGAACAAAAGAAGCAAATGAAGGGTACCAATCGTTTCTCGTTTGTTTTCAAACATCGCCGTTTACATTAAATATATAAATATTTTAAAATAACTATAGTTAAACAATTTGATTTGTGAGTAAATAGGTTAATTTTATTCGTTAAATAGTCCTAACAAATGCCACTCTTGATTTCCAAATTATGTAGATAAATTCACTCCTACTTCGTAAGTCGTGAATTTATCGATAATTTGGAAATCGCTCGTGGCATTACTTATGACTATTTAACTCATGCCCCAAATGGGAGTCAATGACCAATCACGTTTCAATGATTTCTGTTTTACAACCAATCAGAGTCGTGTTTCACCAAATATTTATCTGTGTTATAATTACCATATTAAAGAAAGCTCCTCCTTACAATATTGCGTTCCTTTGGCAATAAATAGTATGATCTGGTTGCAGTGATAAACAAAAGAAGCAGATGAAGCGTACCTCTCATTTGTTTTCAAACATCGCCGTTTACATTAAATATATAAATATTTTAAAATAACTATAGTTAAATAATGATTTGTGAGTAAACAGCTTAATTTTATTCGTTAAATAGTCCTAACAAATGCCACTCTTGATTTCCAAATTCTCTAGATAAATTCACTCCTCACTTCGTAAGTCGTGAATTTATTGATCATTTGTAAGTCACTCGTGGCTTTACTTATGATAATTTCCCTTTAGTGCTGCTGCTGATGATCCCGCCAGGAATCGAACCCGGGTCCCCGGAAATGATATAGGGACTTTCCGACTAAGCCGCGGCAACCGACTGGGTTCGATAGTGCCTGTGTTTTGATACAAAGTGACAAATGAAGAGGAAGTTTCTCTGACAGAATATCGTATTGTACTTAGTCCTGGCATTTTACTTGTGATATGTTTATTAAACACAACTGGATGTGCAATAAAAGATTAAAGACGCTATGTAAATGCATATATACAAGCTCACGTATTCAACTAACAGTCTCGTTAAGCTCCTCTGCTATATCGTGATCAAGAGCTTATGGAAGCAACTTAAGTTCAAAATAATCTGGTCTGGGTTATTTGTATGCATGAAATTTCCTTCCAGCTACAGACATCTGCCCTTCATGTTTTGTCGAACACCCACTTGATTTAAAAATCAAGAGTTAACAAGACGTTAATTAACTTTATGCATATCAGTTTGTTGAAAAGAGATTTTATCTTACTAACAAAACTTGCTATTTTATAATTTAAATTAATAGGCCTATACTACAACTGTTTAATACATTCTCCAATTGTATTATGTTTAAATCTTGTGTAATTAAATGCATCTAACTCACTGTAACAAAACTAAAATCACTATCTTAATATATAAAAATTTCGTGTCACGTTGTTTGTCCGCGATGGAATCCTAAACTACTGAACCGATTTTAATAAAATTTTACACACTGTGCAGTTTGATCCAACTTGAGACTTAGGGTAGTTTATAACTAAATTTATAATCGCATTATTTTTTATTGCAAATGATTTGTTTATTATTTAACAAAGAGTTATAATTATCTGTGAGTTCCATACGATTCTAACAGATGACGGTGTAATTATCTGTGAGTTCCATACGATTCTAACAGATGGCGGTGTAAGGTAATTGGTTTATTATTTAACAAAGAGAGATCCAGATGGCTGTGCTTTTTATTGCAACCGCGAATTTCAATTGAATTACAAATATTGATTATTTCATAATTTAGGTGTGTTCAGAGTTTATTTTATTTTCATTATTATTAATTTCGTGTGTAAGTATTAGTTTTAAGTAATCTGGCTGAAAGACAGCGACTTAATTTACATTTTTAACGTATATCTTAACCACAGCAGAGCGTGGCAGGGACTTCTAGTTTTATATAAAAATTCATAAAGACGAGGAAAAGAAATTGGTTTAACTTTTGACGGATGACGTAGAAGGAATTGTACAACGGAAAGAAGGTTAAAGGCAGAAGACATCAAATGATACACAATATTAAAATAAATGGTTTGTATGCGGATACAAAAAGGAAGGCTGAGTTAAGGAAAGAGAGGAGAATGCTGAGTTTGCAGTAAAAGACCTGCTCTTTGGCAGAACACTATGTGTATATGAATGCTTGAGTCGGGATTTGAACCCGAGTCTCTAAACTCTGTACGTTTAGCACTCTAACCAACTGAGCTACCCAAGTATTCCAACACAAACATACATTTTTCTTATATATGTAGTATTCTCAATTCACACAAGAGGCAGCGGGAAGACGTTCCAACTACCGTCTAGCGGCCACCATAACAGGTAAGCAAAATTTTAAAGAGAAGTCAATAAGCCAGACGAAAAAAAAATACCTTGGTGGAAAGAATGACGATATTTCGCCGTCAAGATACTCGGCCGTGGGACCCACCAAAAGTAATCCTATCCACTTTTTCTCAAATACTTGTAATGATTTCTGCTTTATTATAGTAAGAGGTCATGTTTTCATACAGATGGGAGAACAGGAGTTAGCTTCAGTTTTAGGATATTAAAAATTAAAAAGACACATCGAAAGATCTGGTATTAGAAGACGGGCATGGAAAAATATGTGATGTGTACTTGCGGACAAAAAGTAGTGCAGATGGAAGTCATTCATCTACCCATAGTAATTCTTACCGAAGGCAAGTCCTTCACGGCATTCATAGCATTTTCATGCTATGCTTGCAGCTTTACTAGGGAATTGTAGATGTTGTAGCTTCCCGTTGCTTTCCACACCGGTGAAGGATGTGATGGTGATGATGATGATGATAATGATAAGGATGATGATGATGGCCATATGATTTCGGGGACCGTTTAGGCCTTAACGTTTTCCTGACATTTGTCTTACAGGTGAGGAAAATTCTAAAATTAATGAGAGAATAAATAAGGAGAAATCGTAATATCAAAATTAAATTGTGTTTTATGGCACTTGAATAGAAGTTCTAAAACAAAAATAAATATTTTTTGCGCGATAGTGCGTTTTGTTCCACTTGCCAGCAATGGCGACCATTATTGAAAGTTGAAATTCCTACATTTCGGGGTTGCCAATCTAAATAACTATACTGTAATATTACAGTTATACCCACGTGCGGGAAGTAAAACCACTGCCCTCTATGTATACTATGTAAAATGTATATACAGAAAATATCCAAAAGGTAGTGTTAATATACATTATACGAAACAAATCACTGCATTTTAAATGAACTGAACTTTATTTGAAACAATATAAAACAATAAATACGTACTTGCGGCCATGTTATCAATAATCGTTCTCAAGGCCTCCTGTTGTTTCAACTAATAAATATTGCCCACACTGTTAACGTTAGTCAATTGTTTATAATGAACGCAAATATTTCCAACAAAGATGTTATTATTTGTCTATTATTTATTATTTTGAAAACACCATCGCGCAAAAAATAATGAACAACGCACGTTTGTGAAGTGTTTTACAGAATCTCGGAAATTAAAAACCGAGCGACAGCGAGGTTTTTAAACTTTTTCTTCGATTCTGTAAAAACCACTTCCCAATCTCGCAACGTAATGTACTATTAATACAATAACAAATAGTGCAACGACATACGGTGCAGAAATTTGACAATTAAAATCTAGAACAATAAGTAAATTAATTTCAGCAGAAATGGATTTTTGGAGGCGATCAGCTGGGAAATTCCAGAAGAGATAAATTAAGAAACAACGTAGTTAAACAAAATATGAATATTCAAACTTGAATTAATTGTGGGTTTAATACAAATATTTAAAATGGTATGGTCATGTAAAAAGTATGACAGAAGATAGATTCGCAAAAAGAATTCTAGAATGGCTGCCACTTAGTAGAAGAAGAAGAGAAGGGCGAAAAATAAGTCGACTGATGATTTTTTAAGCAGCTTGAGGGAAAAATTTGAACGATGGAGATTGGAATGACAGAGAGAGATGTGGAGGAGAAAGACAATAGATTAATTGTGCGCAGGAAGATTATGTGAAATATTTTGAAAACTGCTATGTAAATAGGCTGTGGCAATCAGTAATAATAGACTCGTGAGTATTAAAACGTACCATTAATAGTAATAACTGGAAGGCGCACAAACGTGCACACGAGTCTATTACCAACATAGAAACCTAAACGAATTGTACCTACCCTTCTAAGCTATAATGAATAACATATACACTCGGAGTGGGGATGGGAGGAGTCATCGTCCTTATAAGGCGAGGACGCGTGTGAAAACACTATCACGCTCCTACGTTCTACAATAGTCAAGTTTGTCACTAACAGTTTGCGAAGGTGATAATAAAACACGTGGGCGGAAGTAATTCATCAACTTCACTCCGAGTTAGTTAAATATCAAACATTGTAAATACCATTGTACACACAAAATTGTACAATAAATTGAAATAAAATGTGTGTAATATAAGCATCCCTGATTGATCATATTCTACCCTGAGCGAACCGGCACAAGGCCTAAATGAAATTATATCGAATAGTCCAGTTATGTGAGTGTGAAATACGGCGCTTAATCTAATATATAAAAATTGTTTGTTTGTTTGTTTGTTTGTTTGTTTGTTTGTTTGTTTGTACGTACTTTATGCGCGGCCATACCGTTGATCCGATTGTGATGGGGTTTTTGTAAAATGTTCAGGAGATTCCCGGGATGAACATAGGCTATAAGAGAGTTGTGATACTCAACTCCTACACCCTTAAAAATCACCCTTTGCAGTGAAAAACGTAAAAAATAATAATTTGTTGACGCTTAAATGGCTTACGCTGCCTAAAGCATAACAAATACACAAAATTAATTTACACAGAATTGAATATCTCAAAAAGCTCTACAAAAAAGTCCCCGACAGCATATGTTTATCTTCTACGGATAACTCACAATAACCATTTTTGTATTTCATTGATAACAAGAAGATCGGGATAAGCAAATTCCCGGGCAAATATAACAGCGCAAGGCTGGTGGTAAAAACACACACAACAGTATTTGAGATTTTTTTTTTCAAATGTCCCAGGTTGTCATTTCAACATTTCTGGTGTTCTGTCTTGACATGACGTGCTTGTAATCCACTTCTGAGGTTGGGGCGCCTGGAAGGCAGGGTTACGCTGCCCCGATGATATGAGAGTTGATGATAATGGAAATGACACGGAAGGAGAGGCCTTAAAGTAAACTTAAGCTAATTAGGTGATGATAATTGATGATAATGATGATAATGATGGCCAGATGGTGTTCGGGGACAGTTTAGGCCTTAAAGTTTCCTGACATTTATCTTACAGGTGAGGAAAAATCCCGAAAAATACTTCACCCAGGAAACCTGTCCCGACCGAGGATCGAACCCGGGCCCGCTGCGTGACAAGGCAGCACGCTACCTCGAGACCACAGCGGTGGACTATATAGTCATCATTATCATCACATTCGTGCTACAGTCCTTTGTGGGCTTTACTTTCTTCACAGTATTCCTAAATAATCTCTAACCGGCATGTTTTTTTTTTTTCGCCATCTGTTGTTTATCCTCATCTTTTTATTAACTTCATCTGTGTCCTAAAGACATCATTTCCGGAATCTTACTCTATGACAAAGTCCAAGAATCTCAGTGTTTAAAACTTTTTTTTTTTGGCATTCTCCCATTTTCCAAGCTAAAAACATGACAAAACCAACTAAATATGAGAGACTTAATATATCTTACAATATCTTCTCCACATAACATTCCGTTTATTTCAGAGTTTGTTCTCATTCTCCAGATGGTTTCCTCCCAGACTGGACCATATGAGGAGTTCAGAGTAAAAGTGGACCAAGTTCAAAAATTGAAAATCCTATTTATACGTGAATTTGGATTCAAACATCAATAATTCTACAGATCAATGGTAAACCAAGTATTTTATTTATTATTTTTAACTATAAAAATTAATGTATAATTCATTTTATTGAATCTCCAATAATACGAACCCTATTTCACCATCCGTTATGTAAAGGTTTTAGTTACAATACAATTAATTATTTACATTAATTTATAGTATGGTTAATTTCTAGCGTTACATAATAACGTAATATGAACAAATTAACAAATGAATTAATTAACAAACCAAAAAACT
Source organism: Diploptera punctata (assembly GCA_030220185.1). Classification (NCBI taxonomy): domain Eukaryota; kingdom Metazoa; phylum Arthropoda; class Insecta; order Blattodea; family Blaberidae; genus Diploptera; species Diploptera punctata. The sequence goes on from JASPKZ010007437.1 coordinate 472,963, forward strand.
AACTCAAATTCTCTTGATAGATAAAATAACACAGTTTTCTACAGCAACACTTTTTACATAAAATATTTGACAAAGACAGTTGAAATATATTAAGGCAATAACCTATTTTTTTTAATAAATTAATGTATTTTGGAATTACTTACTTTACTTTATTTTGGAATCAAATGCGGGTCACTCAAATAACAGATGTGAGATTGTCTGGCTGGAGTTCTTGCAAATACAGGTAGCTGCACCTATTTTAAATCGTTTCAAATAAAGTCCAAATTTACCGTGTCCATTTAAAAATTGTGTTAATACAAAATTTGGTTCTATTTTGCACTTTATTCTGTCAAAAAATAATGTTCTTGTCAAAGCACCAATAATACTGTTTAACCACTCAGCATTCCAATTTTGTATGAGATAATTTCTTGATATTTCTTTAATATAAAGTATAATTCATTGCAATTAAATGTATTACTCTAACTTTATATCAGTTTTTCTCAAACGAATAAAATATGGACTTGATCAAATTTTGCTCTGAACCATGATATATTAATCTTATTACTTAAATGGAAAAATATCTAAATTTTTAAGAATTTTACGGTTAATAAATTCTATCTTCAAGTCACAGTTAGTCCAAAAGCATTCAAGATTAAAAGTGTATAAAACACTGGCTCTTCCAACTCTTTTGTATGGCTAGCGAAGTATGGACGTTGAAACAGAAGGATATACAGAGACTTAGATCTACTGAAATGAGATACCTTCGGAGGACTGCAGGATACACACTACTAGATCACAAAAAAATGAAGGCATCTTAGAAGAATTACACATGGAATCTTTAGAAAACAAAATTTCTGATTATAAGTCAAGATGGATGCAACATGTTCATCGAATGGAAGATCACAGAATACCCAAACTAATGTTAAGATATCAACCTGCAGGAAGAAGAAGACCAGGACGTCCACTCAAAAGACTTCTGGATGGTGTTTCTCTTGAGGCCGAAACAGGCCAACAAATGGCCTAAATTCGTGAATGTACTATGATGATGATGACTTTCCTTTCAAATATTCAATTCTCATCACATTGGTTTAATTTCCATGAACATATTTTTGAAAAATTGTCATTTGTCTTCGTCTATCTTTTAACAGATAACAAAAATAAGCAATACATGCATATGCCTTTATACGCTACACCGATCTCAATTTATTTCGGAACCAAGCTAGGCATATAGCAATCAATTAAGAATGGTAAAGTCGAGTTCCATAACTTAAAAAAAAGGATCATTACGAGGGGGTTCGTGTGATATAAAAATTTAAAAATCTCTCCAGCGAGTACAATTTTGGTATATGATATTTAAAGAAAACTAGGAAACCAAATGGGGGAATGCCTGAAACCCGGAATTAAAAAATCACTCTAGCAGCCACCTTGTTTGCATGGTCTCAATGTTAAAGTTTACCATATAATTTAATTATCCCTCAAATTGCCAATGTATCCTATTAGATGAATTTATTAATTACACAGAGCAACAAAAAAGAATTAGATCAAAAATTGTACTGGATAACAAAATAATAGAACAAGTATCACATTTCCAATATTTAGGATGTGATATAACTTATAGAGAAAATAAAGATGTAGAAAATAAAGTAAATAAATTTCAGGCTATTTGTGGAACCATAAAAAGAAGCTTAGGTCGGAAAACAAGGAAAGATACGAAACTTAAATTATATAAAACAATGGCTGTTCCTTTGTTGTTGTATGGAAGTGAAAACTGGATAATGAAATCAAGGGATAAAAGCAGGATACAGACTGCGGAAATGCTGTTTTTACGTTATGTGAAAGGATGCACAAGAGCGGATAGAATAAGGAATAAAACTATACGAGAAGAATTAAATATATATAAAATTGAAGATAAAATCAGCGAAAATAATAAGAAATAGACAGAACACTTAATGAGAATGAACAACGAAAGAATACCAAAAAGAACCTTCCTGTATAATCCCAGAGGAACGAGAGATGTTGGCCGACTACGTAGAAGATGGACTCCATTTTTAACTTCGCCGGAACAGGCTGCATAGCCTAAACCTTGTAGTAGAAGAAGAAGAACAAAAAATAAACGTTCTGTTTTGTCTCAGAAAGAAAAATATGTGATTCTGGTAGTAATTTTTCTCCTGAATTCAAATATGATATCGGCTTTTCTCCATCACGCAAGGTTTCCGAAAGACAGGAATTTATAATTTCAAACAATTTAATACTTTCTACATTCGTAACTAAACAATATTCGAACATTCAGACTCACCTAGAAAGTAAAAAATGACGATTTTCTGCTATATTTCGCCTGTGGAGCAGCCCTCTTGATGGTCCAACAATAATCGGCCAGCATATTAGGATTACATTTGCATTGATATCTGTTTTCCATAGCTGAAATCTCCTGAGTTAGCTCATTTGGTTTTATTTTACAATGGACAAATGGACGAAAGAACGTTTATTAAAAGAATAATTAATTAAATATATTAATTTAAATTCAAATAAAAAACTGTGGGTGAATGAGAAATTCCGAATACATATTTGAAAACACGATAAAAACTGCATTAAGTGGAGCCTACAATTATTGGTACTCATGAGACAAGAAATCATGTTGACCAATGTTATTTTTTATGAGCACAGATCTTTCCGAGGAATTAGAAATAAATGGAACAAAGATTAAAACAGTGGAATATTTTAGCCCTTAAATTGCAAACCACACATTTCTTCTGTTAGTTATTTGAATGTGCCGGACCGCAGCGAAAACGGAATCTTGTGCAACTTATATTATTAGGATTACATAATTAGACACATATTTAAGTGGTTTCTTTTTGTTCCTTTTCTTCTGATTTATTTAAAATATCAAATTAATTGAACCAACTGATGTATCCAAAAGGATACATTACGAATTTAAGGGTTAAGTATTTGGGATCAATAATTTAAAAAGGTGGACCATCTGAATTAGACATTGAAAAAAGAATAACAGAGACAAAGAAAGTTATTGACATATTAAATTCTATTTTATGCAGTAAGCATATAATCAAGAGGACTAAATTATTAATATATAACACACTTGTGAAGAGTATTTTATTATATGGTGGCAAACATGGACGTTCAAACAAAAACACAAAAATAATTGTTTAGTCACAGAAATGGACTTTTTAAGAACATCGGCAAGAATATAAAAATAAGATAAAATAAAAAATAATACAATAAGGGGAATAATGAATATGGAAAAGAATATTGTACAAGAGACTGAAGAAATCCTTCTAAGATGGTATGGACATGTAATGAGAAGAAGGTACACAGAAACAAACAAACAAGTATTGAAATGGATACTTCCTGGAAAAGGGAAACATAGCAGACCAAAGCCAACATGGATAAAGGGAATTCAAGACAACATGAAGAGGAGAAATATGACAGAAGCAGCCACTCAAGACCGGGAAGTGTGGAAGAAACAAATCGTATATTTTGGTTTAGGATTGTTTGTATTGTAAGGCTATATTTTCCCTTTACAGAGATTTAGGCGCTCTCCCCCTACAGGAAAGAATTTGAACCATACTAATTTAGTTACACTTGTTTTCGTATAGATGTCATTTTGAGTGGTCCGTGGTCAGCGTTCCGCCTAATACTGACATCTAGGAAACCAAGGTAATACTAGGACGGGAAAATTCGGTAAATTTTACTTAGAGGCCTCTTCATTCAGGCTTAAGAATTTTTTACGAGCCTGAAAATCTTCAGACTCGGGACCCACGGATTAAAGTCCCTCCCGGAAGACTTGCTCCTTGGATTTTTCCGTCCTAAAAAGTCCATCGACCCCGGCCGGGTTTGAACACGCGACCCTCGGGACCAGAGGCAAGGAGCATAACCACTAGTCCACCGCGGTTTAGGATACCTGTGTAAATAACAGAAACGATCCTGAAATAAAATAAATTAATAAAGCAATGAAAAAATTAATAAATACAAATTATTTAAATTTGTGTTAAAATTTTAGAACAATAATCAATGGTAATGCATGATTTGATTTCACTATTTTACGAACATTTAAATAAGCTAGTACGAGTATGAGAAATTAAATATCACCTATTTTAAAATTAACAAAAGACAGATAGATTGCGTAAACAAACAAAATTGGACCGTAAATTCCACTTGTGGACGACTTTATTGTTTTCTGCGTAAGGGACGTTTTTTAAATATAAACTGAGTGTTATATATATATATATATATATATATATATATATATATATTATGATAAGAAAAGTAAATGCCTGGACGAGATTCGAACCCGGATCTCTGAGTCTGTACCTCAGCGTGTTATCCATTACACTACCAGGCGAATCCAATTCAAACACTTATTTTTCTTATATATGTATTATACTCTCCATTATTACTAGATGTCGCGAGAACACTGTCTTCACTGCCATCTAGTAGCTGACTATAACAAGTAAGCAAATTAAAGAGAATATTTATTTTACTTTATAGCAGTGACGCTTTATCGATGTTATAATTAAATGTTTTAACATTGAGCATATATATATATATATATATATATTAAGCTTGCATTGCTCAATGCTAAACATTTAATTATAACATATATATATATATATATATATATATATATATATATATAATGGTATAATTAATGTTATATTATATAAATATATATATATATATATATATATATATATAGAGAGAGAGAGAGAGAGAGAGAGAGAGAGAGAGAGAGAGATAATGAGATTTTTGAATTAATGGCAGTGCAAATGTGATATTATAGGAGAAATTAGTGGTGATGAGCTGTTTGTGACTAAAACCACAATTCGGCTGGAAGTTTGCCACTTTGTGTGCGGTGACTCATACATTCGTTTCCGTGAATTTTCAATTCCAACACCAGCGTTCATCACTGCACCGTTTAATTCAACAAATTTGTAAAATTAAAGTTGGAATTGTAAAGACAATATACTTCTAGCGAATTTCGAACGAATGCAACTAACTAACACACTGGCTCTATCGAACCCATAGGTTCATAGCCGTGCCGATATAAGCCCTCCATATATCCCTATCCTGAGCTAATGTTTTTTCAATCATCCCCTGCATAATCTACTGCCCTCAAATCATGTATAATATTATTCTCTCACCTCATTCTTGGTCTACTAACTGGGCGTTTTCTTTCTGGTTTTCCTACAAGAAACTTCGATGCACCTCTTTAATTCCGGATTCGAGCCACATGTCCTGTCCATCGCAGTCTACGAGACTTAACTGTTCTTATTATATCTGACTTCCTATACATACCATGTAGATCACTATTATGTAGTTTTTTTTTCATTCGCCTGTCTGTTCATCTCTTTTCAGCCCGAAAATACTTTATTCTCAAATACTCGTAATCTTATTTTTTCCCTTAAAGTAAGAGTCCATGTTTCGCGTTCATATGATATAACTGGGAGAAGAACAGTTTTATATATTTTTCGAACGAATGAAGCTATAGAATTTTTAAATAAGCAGTCATCAAAAATTGAGTTTCTCCAATATAACAAAATAAATCATCATCATCATCATCATCCGGTATCATGGCAGCTGCCGCCGTCTTCCGGAAACCAAACGCCATTCCTCTCTGTCCATCCATTGATCTTCCTCCAAACCTCTGATATTCATAGCTGCTTGTATCCCTTCTATCCAAGTTTTCTTCGGTCTTCCTCCTTTCCATTGAGGTCCATTCCATAACAATTTTTGACAATATATGCTCTGGCATTCTTTTGACATGGCCATACCACTGTAATATTTTCTTTTCTGCAATGTCTATGATGTCCGGCTCTTCTTCTACACCCATAATTTCCCTTATTTCTTTATTTCGTATTCTATCCATTCTAGATTTTCTAGCTGATCTTCTTAAAACATCCATTTCTGTACTTAAAATTATTTTCGTTTCCATGGGAGGAATTTGCCAGACTTCAGCACCATATGTTAAAATGCTCTGAATCATGATTTGAAATATTATAATCTCAAAGTCTCAACTTCAAAAAATAAATTATGGCTTTTCAGGACAAAGTGCCAGTCAGAGCAAAAATAGTAATCAATAATGAAATAATAGAACAGATAGCACACTTTAACTGTCTTGGTTCAGATATAACATATAGCTGTGATTGGGATATACATAATAAATTAAACCGATATCAAATGATGTGTGGCACCATAAGAAGAACCCTCCGAAAGACTCGAAGAGAAACTCAGCTCAGGTTTTATAAAACTATGGATGTTCCTGTTCTTTTAAATGGATCTGAATCTTGGGTACTTACAAAAAAATATATCTCACACATTCAAGCCACTGAAATTAATGTTTAAGATCCGTAAAAGGATGTACACGCATGGATAGATTACACAATGATTCAATAAGAAATGAACTGAAGATAGTTTCAATACTCGATAAACTACACGAGCACAAATACCAATGGAAAGAACATTTAAACAGAATGGACAATACACGATTACCCAAAAAGATCAATGCCTACAAACCATATGGAAAAAGATCTTTGGGACGGCCAAGGAAACGATGAGCTTGAGACCGGAACAGTTCGCATTGACCTAATCCTGGAAAGGAAGAAGAAGAACAAGAAGAATAAATATGCTCCATAATCGTTTTTTTATAATTGGAGCACACAAAAGGCATCACGTAATATTTTAAAGGGCCGTGCGCGAGTGGTTTGGTTGCCCTTTAAATCTATAAATCAATTTTTCTCAGTTTCTGTTTCTTTTTTTTTTTTTTTTTTAAACATTTTTCAGTCTTCAAAATTCTCGTCATGATGTACTTTTTGACAGATTAGTTTTAAAATTTGAAAAGACGTACAGAAACATTCAATAAAGAAATGTATCATATAATTTTTTTGTAGAACAAGTACTTTTCCAGATATTGATTTTATAACATTATGTACATTTATGGATGTGAAACCTGGACATTAACAAAGGCAGATAGTAAATAAATAGAAGCTGCTGAAATGAAGATGTTGAGAGCAATAGCAGGATACCAAAGGACCGATAAAAAGAAAAACGAAGATATAAGAACAGAACTTAATATATTTAATCTCTGTGAAAGAATAAAATATTATCAAAATGCTTAACTTCAGCACGTATTACGAATGAATGAACAGCGCTTACCAAGAAGAATGTGTAATTATAAACCAAAAGGGAGAAGAATGTTGGGAAGACCATTGAAGAGATGGAAGGACCAATTTGACCTATAATGATATCGGAACAGGCCATTGGGCTTAATCCTTGTTGTTGTTGATGATGATGATGATGATGATATGTACTTTTTTTTAATTAAAACTACAAATTTATTATTTTTTCCTCAGTGATTAAACATTGTAAATAAAAATCATATGATATATTCATATATTATGGTTAGGTTAATAGAAATATATTTTTAGAATCTTAAAAAAATTAATTTGCATCATGAGTGACTTTTTTTTTGAAGTCCATATCTCCATAACCATTGAAGATATCTACATGACATTTTGTATATGTACATAAGTAATTGTTGGTAATTTGTGCATACAATTTCAAGTTAGTAGCACAAAAACTATAGAATTGAGAAATTTCACCTACGGGTTCCCTTAAGACACGATGGCAAATATGATCCGAAAAAGTTGTCCATAAATTCGACTTCCTGAGGAATTTGCATAGTTTACACACCCCTGCATGATGGATTTTTGATGTTTTAACCTGATATTACTTACTTCATAATTGAAATTAATTGCACGCGAACTCACGGTTGTACAGCGTCTCCTTGAAACGCTCAGGTATAACTTATGTCTTGTTGTATTTATGTACAGTGTATACCGTGGTGCGGTATGCACAGTGCGTGATCGCAACTGTTATTTGAATTTAACATTTACATGAAATCAATATTATCAGCCATAACGGAGCAATGACCTTGGTGCTGAAATTTCCACATAAAACACAAAAAGTAACCCTATATCGCTTTCATTTTTAGCGAATTGCGAAGGAATGTACCTATTGCAGTTGTTTTCCTGAAAAGGTTTTCGACACACTTTCAAAAAGCTTCACCAAAAAAAAAAATAACCATGTGAAAGAAATGTCACCATCATCTGCATTCATGGATTAGGTCTGTTGACCCGTTCCGACTTCAGCCCATCTCTTTCTAGGTCTGCCCACATCTCGGGTGCCTTTAGGTTTGTATTTTGTTATTTGTTTTGGATATCTATCTTCATTCATTCTATGTGTTGCTTCCATTTTTGTCTATATGTATCTATTTTATCAATTATCGCAAATATTTCAAGTTCCTGTCTTATTTCTGTGTTCTTGATTCTGTCTTCCTTAGTGCACCGTTTAACAGATCTCAAAAATTTCATTTCTGCCGCCGTTATCCTACTTAGATCTTGTTTTTTATGTATCCAGGCTTCTGAACCATAGAGCAGTACCAGTACTGCCAACGTTTTATAAAATTTCAAATGGGTCTCTCTTGTTGTTTTGATATTTAGTGATCGTTTTATCGTACCGCATATTCCCTGGAATTTTGCTATTTTATTATTTATACCATTATCATAATTAAATGAAATGTCACATCCTACATAATTGAGATGGTTCACCTGTTTTATGATTTTGTTTCCTATTACTATTTTGGATCGGATTTGAAAGAAATGTATATATATATATATATATATATACACATACATAGATATTCCATTCCATAGTGTTCTGCCCGAGTGCAGGTCTTTCACTGCAATCATAGCATTTTCATCCTATGCTTTGCAGCTTTACTAGGGAATTGTAGGTGTGGTATCTTCCCGCTGCTTTCCACACCGGTGAAGGATGTTGATGATAATGATAAGGATGATGATGATGGCCGGATGATTTTCGGGGACAGTTGGGCCCTAAGCTTGCTGACATTTGTCTTACAGGTGAGGAAAAATCCCGAAAAAACCCTTACCCAGGAGCCTGTCCTGACCGGAAATCGAACCCGAGCCCGCAGCACGCTACTTAGAGATCACAGCGGTGGACTATATATATATATGTGTGTGTGTGTGTTTGCGTTTTGTCGTACTTACAGCAATGGCGACCATGATTGAAAGTTCAACTTCCTACATTTCGCGATTGCCAACTTAAATAACTATACTGTAATATTACATTTATACCCACGTGCTGGAAGTAAAACCACTCTCCTATATGTATACTATGTACAATGTATATACAAAAATATATACAAAAGGTAGTGTTAATATACATTATACGAAACAAATCACTGCATTTTAAATTAACTGAACTTTATTTGAAACAATATAAAACAATAAATACGTGCTCGCAGCATATTTTATCACCCAAGAAACCTGTCCAGACCAGGGATCGAACCAGGGCCCGCTGCGTTACAACAAGGAAAAAAGCATGCTTATGCCTATAAAAAAAGATAGGATTGCACGGTACTGAGACAAATAGATGGACCACATCAATAGAATGGATAAGAACAGATCATCGAAACAGATTCTTCACTACAGACCACTAGGACGAAGAAATGTAGGAAGACCCAGTAAAAGATGGACATATCAATTCTAACATGAGATCGGAATAGACCTTAAGGTATAATCCTTGACGCTGATGATATTTAACACCCTGTATATTCTGATGACGTAAGCACTAGAACATATTAAGTGTTGGTGGATGATAAAATATGGAGAAGGTAATTTAATGATTTGCTGTTGATAATGAGCACTGCCTTGAGCGACACACAGCAAAGCTAGAATTGAATAATCATGGAGCGAATTTAGTTAGCTCATGTGTTGGCGGCGTTAAGTCGGAAATAGACAAATATTGATAACATGTCCGTCGCATTTGCGCACATTGATGCAATTTGAGGAATCCGATACGTTTCCAATGACTGTCTGTGCTACTTTCCTTTACTTGAAATACTGATAAACAATATACAGATTCAGAAATATGGCTATACGTTTGATCGCATTTTGTGACGAAATTATTATTATTAAAGAAAATATGATGTTATCATTGGAAAGGGAATCCTTCAAATTACAACAATAGAACAAAACAAAGCAAATCACTGCTCACGTGCAGCTTGGTGGGTTGATTGTTTTTGAGCTAGCGTCAAACACCTCCACAATTCTCTTCGTTGCTTCTGCATCCGTGCAAATGCGAGGCCTTCCAGGAGTTTGATTTTCTGCATCCTTCCCGTTTCCAGCAGTCGTTTTCTCCACTTCCCCACAGTCGACGGCTGCAATGCTACGTTAAACTCACGTCTTTTCCGTCTTGCGGCCTCACGATCATTAGCATACGTTATTGCCCATGCAGAAATTGCAATTTGCTGTTGTATATTCAACACCATTTTGACTAATGACATAAGTTGTACACTGGTTTGTTTTATTCCATTGTTGTAATTTGAATAATTGCCTTTCCAACGGTAATTTCATATTTCCTGTAATGGTAATATTTTTATCACACAACGCGATCAAACGTATAGCCATATTTATTATTTACCCCTTAGTCTGATTCCATAGTTGATGGCATTCAAAGGTTTAGAAAATAGTGCGCATGTTATTGCAAAGTTGCTACTAACTAACTCACTGGCACTATTGAACCTGTAGCTTCATAGCTGCGCGGGCATAAGCTCTTCATACATCCCCATCCTAAATTAATTTTCCAATCATTCCCTTATAACCAACCATTCCCAAATCAAGTTTAATATTATTCTGCCAACTCATTCTTGCCTCGGGGCACGCCGTAGCGTAGTGGTTAAGGCACTGCGCTACAAGCCAGAAGGTCGAGGGTTCAAGTCCCGGTGGGGTCAGGATTTTTAAACTGACCCAAACCTTCTGGCGGCACTATGACCCTGGGGTCGACTCAGCCTCTAACTGAAATGAGTACCAGACGCTTGTTCTGGGATAAAGGCGGCCGTCACACAGGGCTGACATCAAGTGCCGATTGTCTAGAAATAGTGGGAGCCTTAACATCCTACTACCCCAAGGGCCTCCTGAGGCCTGTAGTGGGAATACTTTACTTTAATCATTCTTAGCCTGTTTATGATTTCCCTCTGGTATTCCCACAAGCAGTTTCCATGCTTCTCTTTTATTCCCCATTCGTGCCACATGTCCTGATCATCGCTGTCTATGAGACTTAACTGTTCTTATTATATCTGGTTTCCTATAAAGCTCATGTAGCTCACGGTTATATAGTCTTCTCCATTCGCCTGTTTGTTCATCTCTCTTTCGTCGAAAAAATTGGCCTAAGAACTTTATTCTCAAAAACGCTTAATATTTTCTCCTCCCTTAAAAATAAGAGTCCATGTTTTGCATCCATACAATATAACTTGTAGAATAACAGTTTTATATATTTTCAGTTTATTTTTTTTTTTAGAGATGTTGGGACGATAAGAGTCCCTGTAATGCATAACAGCATGCACTTCAAGAATTTAGTCTATGTTAAATTTCTTTCTGTATGCCATTCTTGTTTGTAATTATTATTCCTACAGATATGGATGCGTGCTATTATGCATTATAGGGACTATTGACTTCTCAACTCCTTTCAAAAAAAGTAAAAATGAAAATATATAAAAATATTATTCTACCAGTTATATTGCATGGATGTGAAACATGGACTCTTTCTTTAAGGGAGGAAAGGAGATTACGAGTACTTGAGAATAAAGTTCTTAGGAAAATGTTCGGATAAAGAGAGATGAACAGACAGCTGAATGGAGAAGACTACATAACAATGAACTACATGGTCTTTATAGGAAGCCAGATGTAATAAGAACAGTTGAGTCTCGTAGACTGCGATGGGCAGGACATGTGGCACGAATGGGGAATGAAAGAGGTGCGTGGAAGCTTCTTGTAGGAAAATCAGAGGTAAAACGCCCAGTTGGTAGACCAAGAATGAGGTGGGAGAATATCATTAACTATGATTTGAGGGAAGTAGATTATACAGGGATTGACTGGAAAACATTAGCTCAGGATAGGGATGTATGGAGAACTTATGTCCGCACGGCCATGAACCTACGGGTTCGATAGTGCCAGTGAGTATGTTATAGATTTGGATTCAGCCACTTCTTTAAAATTTTCATCATTTGTCATTAGCTGTCCATTTACATTATATACTGTATATCTATGTGTGACCATATATTTAGTTTTGTTGATATTTACTTCCAGCAAATTTCTTAGTGTTTCTCAATAGAGACAAATTTCTCATTCAACGCTTATAATTGTATGAACCATTCTCTTACATGTGCACGAATGGGGAATGAAAGAGGGGCATGTAAGCGTCTTGTAGGAAAACCAGAGGGAAAACGCCCAGTTTGTAGATCAAGAATGAGGTGGGAGAATAACAACCGTAGCATCACAACGCATCACCAGCTTCGTAGGCCCACTGACTCAATATTTATATGTTGTATCCACGTCCTTTGACATATGAACTTGAAATCGAAGCTAATTGTTCATTACTGCATTTACAATTGAGTGGTTATAGAATTTGTTAATTAGAATTAATTAAAATTAATTTATTTGATTTTAAGTTGGGAAAATGAACTGTTACCTGCTCTCAGTGCAGCAAACACGTCTGTGGAAAACACAGCAATAAGACAGCGTTGTGTGGAAAATGTGTTTCAGAATGAGACAGTAAATTCTGTTCGCTTCATCTAGTGGACTGAAATTAAACAGTTGTTTTTTATAAGAGAACACAAAATTATGAACGTTACTGAAAAAAAAATCAAAGTGAATTTTATGATTCGTTGATTTTTTCCTATTATAATTTAATGTTTTTATTAACCGGTACGGCTGTGAAAGGTTGTACAAGAGAAGAACATATTAGAAATGAGAATATTAGAGAGGAACTAAAAGTACAACCACTTCTTCAAGAAATAGAAGAACACAGGAACAATTGGATAGAATATCTGCAAAGAATGATACAGGATATGATACCTAAGATGGCGCTGATGTATACTCCTGGAGAACGAAGATCAAAACAAATGTTGATATAGAATAGGATCTCCTGCAGGAGGAGGAGATCCTATTCTTCTTCTTCTTCTTCACTTCACGGGCTAGGCAAATTGCCTGTTCCGCCTCACAGTTGTTCTGTCCATCTTTTCACTGGCCTTCCTACATTCCTTGAACCTCTTGGCTTGTAGTTGAATGCTTCTCTTGGTAATCTTGATACATTCATTCTTTTCACGTGTGTAAACCATTTTTCTCTATATTCTCTGATCTTCTCATCCAATGGATATATATTTAACTCTGTTCTTATATCTTAATTCCCTATCCGATCCAATCTTGTGCAGCTTTTTGTTCTTCTAAGGAAGTTCATTTCTGCGCTTTGTATTCTACTTTGCAGTTTTTTTGGTCATTACCCAAGTTTCGCTCCCATAAAGTAATGCAGGAACTGCCAATGTTTTATAAAACTTCAATCTAGTATCTCTTCTTGTTTTATTCTTTAATGTTTTATGTATAGTTCCGCATATCATTTGAAATTTCGACAGTTTCATATGTATGTCTCTTTCAGTTTTTGTGTTTATAGTAAAATTACAACCCAAATATTCCTATTCTATATCAACATTTATTTTTATTTTTTGGTCACCCAGAAGTTTATATTTTAATTCTCCCTGGATTTGGTATGATTTCTGGTATTATTTGTCATGAAAGAGGTAAAAAGGAGGCTTTCGGTAAGTACGAAGAACAAGAACGCGTTGGGCTGAACACATGTGAGATCGGAACAGGCAAAGACCAAATCCGTGAAGTTTGATGATGATGATAATGATGATTATCCACTATACAAAAATAACATGTAAGCAGTTCTAAGTATTCCCAGTGGTATCAGAAGTAAATAAACTTGCATTGTGACACATTAAATTGCCACTTTCTTTCTGGGCCACTGAGGCATCCCTGCTGGAATTAGATGTAACTAAAATTACCTTGGCAATGCTAGAAATAACCTGATTTACTAATCCATTAAATAATCTGTGCAGGCGAAAAATATGTTAACTAACATGCTGTCTTTCTCTTTCTCTTCCTTACAATATTACCACTTCCTGTCCTCTGTATATTTTCTTTGTCTGGCAGGTATAGAGCTGACAAATACTATGGATTTTAACGGTCCGTCCTTCTACGCGGTCATTGGCAAAATTACTAATTTGACAACCCTGTTACTATTGGGGTTACGTGTAGGAATGGGTTGTCCCTTCTCAGTACATGTTTCCAATAGTGATTTATTGTGAGGCTGGTAACGGAGAGACGACAAATACTGCGATTTTAAATGTCCCAACCGCTTGAACTTTCCATGCTTAAATGACTAATTTGACAACCGTGTTAAGATATTTCTTACATGTTTAGGGATTCTCCGCCCACACTTAAAGTTGAAACATTTCAGTATGTGATCGGATGTACAGTCTTCTCCTACATCCCTTCCATAGATTCAGTAGTTTGTTGACACAACACTCTAATTCAACCCAGGAAGTTACTACAGACCTTATGGGCTACTCCAGTGTCCCCATACGTACGGAGGGTAGATGTTGCCAAACTCATAATAACGGTATTTGTTTGTTTAGGGACGGATGGAGCGGCAAATCAAATCTATGTACTATACATTTAAAAAACATAGTTTTTGTTTTACGGCATGCAAACTAGTTTTATAGTAAATATGATATTCGACAATTCCACATAGGATAGTACAGGTCCGCACGAGCTCAGTGACAAGTGTTAACTGTTTTTTTCTTTAACCCTTAAATTCGTAATGTATCCTTTTGGATACATCAGTTGGTTCAATTAATTTGATATTTTAAATAAATCAGAAGAAAAAGAACAAAAAGAAACCACTTAAATATGTGTATAATTATGTAATATACCTAATAATATAAGTTTCAAAAGATTCCGTTTTCACTGCGGTCCGCCACATTCAAATAACTAACAGAATAAATTTGTGTTTTGCAATTTAAGGGCTAAGAGGGGGTGACTTGGACGGCTACAACTTATAACTTTGTACCTGCTGTGTTGCATACTTCAGTTTTATATAAGGATTCCTCTCAAGAAAATACTATTAAAATGGCAACCCACTTCCCTATTCCAAACACACAGTAACTTCCTGGGTTGAATCTGACTGTAGCGCAAAAACTCTTCCCCTCCGCCCGTGCAGAGTTAACTTGGTGGTGTAATAAGAGAAATAGACTAAAGGAAGTTTAATTAGAAAATATTTGCTCAGAATAGGAATATATGGAGAGCTTAAATCCGTGGAGCCATGTTGTAGATTCGATAGTGCTTGTGAGTTAGTTATTTAGTAACAAATAAAAATTCTTCATAATTTAAGAAGAGAATATTGTGCGGTTCACACCAAGAAGAATATCATCAGGTATAACACATCGAATTTCGATATTGGGTTTCGTGTCGGACGAAGTCTTGATTTATTTATGCTTTATCTTCACCCTATCGTGACTGCCATCGTCATTAGCTTCCAAGGAAAAGAAGCGCAACCTTATTATACCCGGAGCCAAACCAACTTCAATTCAAATAATGCTCATGGATTTTTTCCATGCATCTTACTCAAAAATTGTTATTGTAAGTTATCCGTAAAAGATAAACATATGCTGTCGTGGACTTTTCTGTACAGGTTTTTGAAATATTCATTCTGTGTACAATGATAAGTGACGGATTGTCGGACAAACTGCAGCGTGTCCATAATATGTGTATCAGATTCATATTTAATGTTCGAAAATACGATCACATTTCTCCATTATTCCACGAATTGTCATGGCTACATCTAAAAGAGAGAAGAAAATCGCACTGTCTAATTCTCCTATTTAAGATCCTACATACCTCGATTCCCAATTATTTATCATCCCGTTTCCAGCATCTATCCTCAAACCATAACTTAAACACAAGATCACAACATAGTCTCTTGCTTAATATACCGCAACATAGGACATCACATCACTCCATGTCATATACCATCTTCACTTCTCGCAACTGGGATTCCTTACCACAAGAAATAAGGGGCTGCCGGACATTGGCATCTTTTAAAAGAAATCTAAATTTATATTTTCTCTAAACTCGACTTCATTATTATCCAGTGTAAGGTATATATATATTAATTGGTGTTTCTCGTATAATGTATCATATTTATATAATAATAATAATAATAATAATAATAATAATAATAATAATAATTATAATTATTATTATTATTATTATTATTATTATTATTATTATTATTATTATTATTATTGTATCATTATTCTTACCTTATAAAATGTTGTTTGTACATGACATTTACATTGCTACATTATCGTATCTTTAACTGTTTATAATTAGTATAGTGTATATCTATATTTGTCAAATATTTATTTGTATTTGTGCTGGTTGAGTGGAAGAGAGGGCCTTATGGCCTTAACTCTGCCAGAATAAATAAAGTATTATTATTATTATTATTATTATTATTATTATTATTATTATTATTATTATTATGATTTTGTGCATTTGTTATAGTGTAGACAGTGTAAGCCATTTAAGCGTAAAAAAATCCACTTTCATTTTAATTTTGCACTACAGAAGGTGATTTTTAAGGGTGAAGGGCTTGAGCATTAAAACTCTCTTATAACTTATAACTTTCCCGGGGAAAATCCTTAACATTTTGCAAAAACCCCATGACAATCGGATGAATGGTGTGGCAGCACATGCTTGCCCGGGAATCTACTTATCCCGATCTCCTTGGCATCAATTAAAGACAAAAGTGGCTATTGTGTTTTATCTGTAAAAGATAAACCTATGCTGTCGCGGACTCTTTTGTAGAGTTTTTTGAGATATTCAATTCTGTGTACATTAATGTTGTGTATTTCTTGTGGTTTAGGCAGCGTAAGCCATTTAAGGGTAAAAAAATGACCTTTTCGCGTTTTCATAAGTAATGCCACGAGTGATTTCCAAATTATCGATAAATTCACGACTCACGAAGTGAGGGGTGAATTTATCTAGAGAATTTGGAAATCAAGAGTGGCATTTGTTAGGACTATTTAACGAATAAAATTAAGCTGTTTACTCACAAATCATTATTTAACTATAGTTATTTTATAATATTTATATATTTAATGTAAACGGCAATGTTTGAAAACAAATGACAAACGATAGTAACGCTTCATCTGCTTCTTTTGTTTATCACTGCAACCAGATCATACTATTTATTGCCAAAGGAACGCAATATTGTAAGAATGCTCTCTAGTGGAGAAAAAATGAAACACATCAAACTGTATATTAATTCATTTCTGATATCGTATGATGTAAATATGACAATTATATTTTTCTGGATTATTACCTGGGAAAAAATACATTTAAGAAAGTGGAAACAGTGGTTTCTTTTTTTGGTGGTATAATCAATTGCTACAAATGTTTTTATATTAACTACCGCATGTGGCATGTGTTGACATTCTTTCACTATATATAAAAATCTGGTAGCCGTATTTCTCACAGGCTCAGTCACTGCAAAATAATGGTCAGACCTATTCAGAATATTAAAAAGGAGGAGCTTTCTTTAATATGGTAATTATAACACTGATAAATATTTCGTGAAACACGACTCTGATTGGTTGTAAAACAGAAATCATTGAAAAGTGATTGGCCATTGAGTCCCATTTGGGGCATGAGTTAAAGTCACAATAAACGGTGTTTTTAAGGGTGTAGGAATTGAGTATCACAACTCTCTTATAGCCTATGTTCATCCCGCAAATCTCCTGAACATTTTGCAAAAAACTCCATCGCAATCGGATCAACGGTATGGCCGCGCATAAAGTACAAACAAACATTTTTATATATTAGATATATAGAGATTGATATTGATAAGAAAGTCCATATTAGCTTCATTTTCCCATTTTCTTGATGTTCCTTTGTTGCCGTGGAGTTAGTTGAATGTTAAATTGAATTAATGGCACGACAGTCGAGTGTGTGTGGAGTATTAAATTAATTGCAGACGCAAAGTGGCAGAGTTCCATCAGTATCAGGTGTGTAACTTCTCGACAGCTCATTAGAGCAAGAAAGAGCAAGCGAGGCAACAAACAAAAGCCTGTCGACTTCATACAATACTGCCAAGAAACACAAAACAATAACAGACAGGTGCAATATCACGACCTTTACAATGAAACCGCAAGCATTCTAAGCTGCTGTCAAAATCTACAACCTGTTTACATTGGACATTATGCATAATGCAGTATTACTGCTGAATATTCAAGTTGTTTTGTTCTGAACTGTTCACTTAGTGGCTTTCTGACATACAATACTATTTCATTAGTGATGCACTGGGATATTCTTCTTCTTCTTCCAGCTCTACAGCCCTTTATGGGCCCTGGCTGCTGTTAGGACACTCCTCCACGCATTCCTGTTCAACGCCCTCCTTCTCCTTCCCCAGACACCGACCTTTCGGAGGTACTCCTCTATTCCATCCATCCATTTGAGCTTCGGTCTTCCTGTTCTTCCTCCTTCTGGATATACTCGTATTAAAACAGTATCTCAAAAATAATATCAAAATTATATAAAATAAAAAATAATGCAATAAGAGAAATAATGAATGTATAAAAATATATTGTACAAAAGATTGAAGAAATCCAACAAAGATGGTATGGACATATAATGAGAAGAAGGGACACAGAAAGAAACAGAAAAGTATTGAAATGGATATCTCCTGGAAAAGGGAAGCATGGTAGACCAAAACCAACGTGGATAAAGGGAATCCAAGACAACATAAAGAAGAGAAATATGACAGAAGCAGACACACAAGACCGGTAAGTGTGGAAGAAAAAACTTGTATATTTTGGTTGAGGATACCTGTGTAAATAACAGAAACAATCCTGAAATAAATTTTAAAAAATCCTGCTTACTTTCACCGAATTCGTAGTAATAAAGTTATTGAGGTTGTTCTTATGAAAATATTTTAGAAATCGTTACAAATCTTCATCGATCCTACTTGATACAAGCCGAAAATTATCTTGACAATGATATAAATATATGAAAATAAACACCTGAACCGGGATTTGAACACGAGACATCTAAGTGGAAGTATTCCACTGGGCTCAGTTTTGATATAAGTGAAACGCGTTCACTTGTTGTTTTTAACTGTTTTGGTGATTGGAAAGTGTTTTTTTCACTATGTATTTGCATTATATTAACACAATTGTAAGTACAATTTGGTGTACGCAGATCCACGGCAACCTGTGCTGCCTTGTTTCAGCACTTGCAAACTTTGTAAAGAAATATATTGACTTAGGCTTTCACGGCCGGAGTTACTATGATGATCTTGTAGAAGATTTCCGGGCTGTTGGCAGTGGTCTTGAGGCTTGTAGTTCCCCAACGTTTCGCCAGAGACTGCGTCCGGCATCCTCAAGGGTTGTCTTGAGACTAGCAATTTTGTCTAGGAGTAGAATTGAAAGCGCAGAGATATTTCTGTCGCCTTCAGACTGTTTTAGGGTCTTATGGTTGCCCTCTTCAGCCCAGTTTCTTTCAAGAATATCGAAGGAAATGAATGAATTCTCTCGTTTAATTAGTGCTTCTAAGCCTCTGATAGAATATCCCATCCGCCTAGGTGTCAGTTCGCCGTTGTGGGAGAGTCCAGGATAGAGAAGCGCGGCGATGAAGCTTCTCTGGTCTTTCTCCTGCTGGTTTGCTGATGATGATAATGCTGCCATGCCAAGAGGAAAACCGCGAAAAACCGCGAATGCCGCCCGCGGTCCCGTGAGGCGAGGACGACCCGACCACGCCCCCAGAGTCCCCATCCTCCAATGAGAATCGACCATTCTCGGGCTAAGCTGATCATTGGTTAACGTGAATTTAGAATTTGGAAAATAAAGTTAATTAGAAATAATAATATATAAAATATATATAAATTAAAATTGAATAACTCCTCAGGGGTCCTCATCTAGTGGATATATGGATGGCGACCACAAGGTGCCCAAGCTGTGCAAAACATTTCTTCCAGTTACTTGTGTTTCGCACTCTTTTAACTTTACTATCTAACCTCTCTTGGTTAACTCTTGTTTTTTTGACGCCGACGCTATTAGGGCATCCGAGGGCTAGGGAGTATTTCCTTTCTTCCATTTCTTCTTTCCTTTATTTTCTTTTCTTCTCCAGAAAAGCCTGACCAGAGGCTATAAGATGGCAGCCCCATCATTGGTCTTGCCTTCCTTTGGCCAGCAACCAATCGAAGGGACTATTATTATGCTTTCAAGTCTTATACGAGAATTTCCCTCAAACGCTGGAGGGAAAATTTTCTATAGGATCGTAACAGGCCTTGGCCTTGGAAGGAAGAAGAAGAAGAAGAAGAAGTTAATTAAATTTATTTATAATTAAAATTAGGGGAATTTCGACTACCTGCTCTATTTATACATTTAACCGCGACGTGTTCTCTGCGCGGTCCCCTTGAGGATGCCGGACGCAGTCTCTGGCGAAACATTGGGGAACTACGGTACAAGCCTCAAGACCACGGCCAACAGCCCGGAAATCGTCTATCAAGATCATCATTTGTAAAGAAAATTTGAACAATAATGTTTTTTTTATTGTAAAATAGTAAATGCTCATACTTTCGGGCATATTTATGTTTTATTTACTCATCTTGATTACGTATGGAGCAGAACTTCGGCCATTAACAACAAAAACACCATCATCATCAACAACAACAACAAGGATTAAGCCCAATGGCCTGTTCCGATCTCATTATAGTTCGAATTGGTCCTTCTATCTCTTCAATGGTCTTCCCAACATTCTTCTCCCTTTTGGTTTATAATTATACATTCTTCTTGGCATGCGCTGTTCATTCATTCGTAATACCTGCTGAAGATAAGCATTTTGATAATATTTTATTCTTTCACAGAGATTAAATATATTAAGTTCTGTTCTTATATCTTCGTTTTTCTTTCTATCGGTCCTTTGGTAACAACAAAAACAAATAAGGATATTTTGGCAACTGAAGTGGATTTTATATGAAGGGCAGCAAGAATTTCAGTAAGAGAAAAAAATTAGGAACTCAGTTATAAGGACGAGCGGTTAAGGTAGGAAGCCTTGGCGCAGAGCTACGGGATTTGCGCTGGTTCGAGTCTCCATGGGGGAAGAAATTGTCTCATGGCATTTCGACCAGTATGGGACCGGTGCCCACCCAGCATCGTGAGGCAATTGGGTAGCTACAATAAGTAGCGGCTCCAGGTTGAGGAACCAGATATAACGGCTGGGGGACTCGACATGCTAACCACATGTCACCCCTACACTGGCTGTTGATCATCTACCTCTGTGACTGACACATGTGGATGTGAAGGGCCGGCAGCCGGCTGGTAAAAGGGCAACCGCTGAAAAGTGGAAAGACCCTCAATCGGAATCGGAGTTATAAGGGAGAAAATGTAGATTGAAAACATTATTTTAGATTATATTAAAATTCAGCAATTAAGATGGTTCGGACATGTCCAGCGAATGATAGAAGATCGGCTACCAAAATGTGTTTTGGAATGGAAACCTGAAGGAAGACGAGGCAGAGGAAGACCTAAAACCTCCTTGAGTCAGGGAATATATTTATACATCAAGGAGAAACATCTACAACTAGGAGAGTGGATTGACCTACAAAATTGGCTATTAGGAATCGGACGATGTCAAAGACATTAATCAACCGATGATCTATCTATCTATAAACTTTTATATCTATAATCCTTCTATACAACCCAGTACAAAATTCCATATCTTATGTTTGGCGTGAAGTCGGCACGGGTTGTCAAGATCCAAACGCAATAATATTTGAGTTATTAAGGTCAACCAGAAAAAAAAATAGAGGGTATACGTATTTGGTTTTGCGGAAAAATTTCCTTTCAGTCTTGGGACACCGTAATGTACATGGATGACAGATTCTATAAAAAAATTAGAGTCAAATATGTTGACCATTTTCAAATTTTATGAATGTAGAAATGCTTTTTTTTTCCATTCCAAAATCATATAGAATACGTGTCAACTAAACATCTACCCAAAGAAATTAATCACCCCGCAATACAAAGATAGTTTGAGCCCATTCACTTTATCCATTTTTCTCTGAAATCAAATAAATGAAAGAATCTATTGTACTGGACTTCCGCAATGATATATCGCAAGTAATCAAAGAGAACAAATTGTGTTCGCCACATCTAACAATAATTCAACAGTTAACAAGAGAAAACTCTCTTTTGTCTGCTGTGCAGATTTACAAATTTCCCTTCGAACTGACTACTATAAAGTCTATTGAAATGAAGGGCTAGGGTTATGAATAGCGTTTCTATAGGCCTACTAAAATTCACCCTAGCTAAGTTTGAGTTGTAATGTAAACAAAGATGTAATACTGAAAAGTATATATGTAACACTGGTAAACATGATTTTTGTCTCATGAGTACCAATAGTTGTACTTAATGCAGTTTTTTATCGTGTTTTCAAATATGTATTCGGAATTTCTCCATCACCCACAGTTTATTTTTATTTCAATTTAAATTAATGGATTTAAATAATTATTGTTTTTAATAAATCTAGATTTCTTCCCGGAAAATCTTGGCGCAGTGAGCGATGAACACGGGGAACACTTTCATCAGGAGATTTCAGCTATGGAAAAGAGATATCAAGGCAAATGGAATCCTAATATGCTGGCCGATTATGGTTGGACAATGCTCCACAGGCGAAATATAGCAGAAAATCGTCATTTCGTACTTTCTAGGTGAGTCCGAATGTTCGAATATTGTGTAGTTACGAATGTAGAAAATATTAAAGTGTTTGAAATTATAAATGCCTGTCTCTCGGAAACCTTGCGTGATGGAGAAAAACCGATATCATATTTGAATTCAGGAGAAACAATACTATCAGAATCACATATTTTCCTTTCTGAGACAAAAAAAAAGTTTCTTTTTTGTTGCTCAGTGTAATAAATTGTCAACAATATATTAGAAATGGGGTTTTGAAAATCAACAAAAAGCAGGGTATTTAACAAATGACCCAGATGAATTATGTATTGTTGGGGTAGCCGCGATGGAGTAGTACTTACGCTCTTTGCCTCGGGTTCCGACGGTCGCGGGTTCAAACTCAGCCGCGGTCGATGGCTCTTTTTAGGATGAAAAATCCAAGGAGCAAATCCTCTGGGAGGGACATTAAGCCGTGGGTCCCGAGTCTGAAGATTTTCAGGCTCATAAAAGAGCCTTAAGTCTGAAAAAAGAGGCCTCTAAGCAAAATTTACCAATCGATCTCAAACACCCTAGTAATACCTTAGTTGCCTGCTAGATGTCTCATTAAGTCGGTGTGTTAACCGCATGCCACTCATGCCATCTTTGGACAAATAAGGTAATTAAAAATGAACTTGATCTATAAACTGATAAAGGAGGGATTATGGGTCAACAATGGGCTACGCTATTAATCATAAAATATAAGAGCGATAGTTTATGTTATTTAGGATCAATTTATAGAGAAAGATGGAACATTAAATAAAGAAGTAGCAAAAATAATCAGTAATGGAAGAAAAACCATAGGAATGTTAAACTCAATATTATGGAGTAAAACATTACACTGAGCAACAAAAAATAAACTTTTTTTTTGTCTCAGAAAGAAAAATATGTGATTCTGATAGTATTTTTTCTCCTGAATTCAAGTATGATATCCGTTTTTCTCCATCACGCAAGGTTTCCGAGAGACATGCATTTATAATTTCAAACATTTTAATAATTTCTACATCCGTAACTACACAATATTCGAACATTCGCACTCACCTAGAAAGTAAGAAATGACAACTTTCTGCTATATTCGCTTGTGGAGCATCCCGCTTAATGGTCCAATAATAATCGGCCAGCATATTAGGATTCCATTTGCCTTTATATCTCTATTCCAAGCTGAAATCTCCTGAATTAGCTCATTTGGTTTTATTTTGCAATGGACAAATGGACGAAAAAAAGTATAGGCCTATTAAAAAATAATTATTTAAATTCATTAATTGAAATTGAAATAAAAAAAACTGTGGGTGATGGAGAAATTCCGAATACATGTTTGAAAACACGATAACAAAACTGCATTGAGTACAACTATTGGTACTCACGAGACAAAAATCATGTTGACCAGTGTAATTGACATAAGAAAACAACTAATTTTTAAGTTCTTGCTAGAAAGTATAATGTTATATGGATCGGAAGTTTGGACAATGACACAATAAAATAGACTAGAAATTCATATCAAAGACGAATTTACTGTCATATATCCTTAAGCTATCATCTCGGACCCTAGGTTCCCTATCTCAAATTGTTCAGTGGAATATTCCCCATGACATGTCTAATGTTTGCACGCTCTTACAAAATCGCCCTCTATAGTGCTTCTGTCTGAACGCATTCATCCGATCCTTGACGTCACTGCAACAACATTATACCCCTACAGCAGATTTTACACCTTAAGAAATAACAGCACAGACTACCAACCGCAAAAAAACCGTATTCTGACATTAATTATGGAATATCTTAATTGAAGACACTAATTGCTGCAGGTATATACTAATGTATTTATTTGATGAGGAGGCCTCTTTTGAGTTATTTTTCTTTGTGTAATCGATCAAGTCATGTTTGTGCTTAATGGTGCATTAACCAGTGTCATTAGCGTATACACACATAACAACAGAGGGGGGAGTGGAATCGACACATTCATCACGTCATGAAAGCACGATAAATGGAGATACAATTATATGTTTTTACAAACCTCAAACATATCAGTAATCAAGTAATCATATACTTTGTTTCACTTAGGGTTCAATTCGTCACTAGCCATTTTCTTAACAAAAAACTCCGTCAAGCAGAAACTGCATTAAATAAGAGAATTCATTGAAAAGTAAGCTTTATTGTCAGGTTTTTTTGGTTTATGGGATCTTCCTTGTGACTGCTTAAGTCATGCCATAAATAGGAGTCAATGACCAATCACTTTTCAATGAATTACAACCAATCACAGTCATGTTTCACCTCGCTATTTATCGAATTCTGTTTACCAAAATAAATAAAACTCCTCCTTTTTTAATATTGTGAACAGGTCAGAACATTATTTTTCATTGAGTGACTCTCCTAAAAAATACATTGAATATAGCAAACAATGAACAGATTCCTTCGACCTACACATTTGATAATTGTGTGTTCAATAATTGTGTTTTAATACTGATTTTACTGAGTTGTTTCCGAAAAAAATGAATAACCTAAAATGTTGGTTGTAATGTACTAGGGTGCATTCTTACAATATTGTGATTTTAGTGAGTTATCGCTGATCGCGATCGTATTTGGCAATAAATAATATGATCAAGTTGCAGTGAATAAACATAACCACGCATTTCTGATTTGTTTTAAAAATATTTTAAGAGGTCTTCCTTATCGTCGATATTATTGGGCTTATATTGCATCATGTTTTGAATTCTTGAATTATCCATTATTTTTTATACGGTCTAGCCAGTTTAATTTATATCTGTTGAGTTTTTCTTCTACTGATTCTACTTCCAATTGTTCTAAAATTATTCATTTTTATCTAAAAGAGTGTATCCTGCTGATCTTCTGCGAAATTTCATTTCCGTTATTTTGATTCTGCGTTCTGTCTTTTTTCTTAATGTTCAAATCTCACTTCCACATAGAAGAGAGGGTAATGCTAAAGTATTATACATTTTTATAATTGTGGAGTTTTGTACTAATTTAGCTTTTAATGTATTATTTATTATTCCTAAGAATTCGGTAAATTTGGTGACTTTCTTGCACAGATTTTTTTTTTTTTCCATTTCGATTATATCCCTTATTGCCTTAACTCTGCCAGAATAAATAAAGTATTATTATTATTATTATTATTATTATTATTATTATTATTATTATATCCCTCCTCATCATACTACGTATTATTCGATTTTTTTTTTACAATTTCTCTTGCTAGAACATGGAATTCCCTTCCACCCTATGTCAGAGACTGCCAAACTTTACCGTCTTTCAGAAACAAATTGAAAATAAAATTACTGACAGAAACAACTCACTAATATTACTTTTTAAAAATTAATAGTGTTTTTTTCATTATTTAATAAAAATAGATTTAAGATTCGTTAATATATTTACTTAATGCCTTGTATAAAAAGCATAGATTAATTAATTGTAGTTTATTATTTCTTTCTATTTTTTCCTTCTTTTATTTTTATGTATAGTTGATTCGAGCTGTTATTCTTTCTGTATTCATTCTATCATTAATTTAATTTTAATTGTATTTCATTTCAATATCAGACATTATTTTCATTATTATTCAATTTGACAGATAATTAATTGTTTAGTATGACTATTATCGTAATTTTTTGTATTTATATGTAACATATGTTTGTCCTGGTGAGTGGAAGAGAAGGCCACATGGTCTTAACTCCACCAGGCTAAATAAATCTATTCTAAATCTATTCTAAATATTTCAGAACTAAGTAGATGAAATTTTGTACTTGTTCTAGTCATTGGTTATTGTGTATTATCTTACTCCTGATTGGATCTTCTCCTAATAATGCCATTATTTGACTTTTATACTGAAATTTCCATTCCAAAATCTTGTAGTATTTAACTTAGTGTATATAGTCCTATTTGTAAGTTATTCTCTGAATTGGAAATTATAACTTGATCATCTGCGAAGAGTAGGATATTTAATGTTAAGGTACTAGTTATTATGATTCCTGATGTATATATTAGGTTCCATTTAGAAATAATTTCATTCATGTAAATATTAAATAGTGTTGGTGATAGCTAGGGAAAGCATTTTCTAGGTGCAAATTTTGGTCGTAAAGGGGGAAAAAAAAAGTTCTGAAAATACATACAAATAGGTGCAAAAAAGTGATGCTCAAATAATTGAATTAAGATAAAATTAAGAGAAAATAATCCAGCGAAGATAAACGTACTCGAAGAGATGGAAATCATGAAAGCAGCTCACAACAACGACAATCTGATAAACGAAAACGAACCCAATACATGTAATCCCCTCTACCAGATCTTCAGTGAAACACCAGTTTTGAATCCTGCCGACGATGGGACAAGTCTAGAAAGCGCTACAGTTAAATAATTAATTAAGTTGAGACGGACCTTTCAGGTGAATACTCCATAATTTTATATTTCAAAATTGAATTAAGGTTTTAACAGTTACATGAACTCAGTTTATATAATATGCATATCATTTTCCACCATTTTTTTCTTCTTTATAGAGTTGGCATGAGCAAGTAAAACAAACATCTAAAAGGATATTCTCCATAATGCATTCCCTAAAGCGACTTAAACATTTTCTTCCTACAGCTCTTAAAAGAGTTTTAATCCAAACTTTAGTGATGCCGCATTTTGACTACTGTGACGTTCTACTAACTGACATAAATGACGGATTGTCGGACAAACTGCAGCGTGTCCATAATATGTGTATCAGATTCATATTTAATGTTCGAAAATACGATCACATTTCTCCATTATTCCACGAATTGTCATGGCTACATCTAAAAGAGGGAAGAAAATCGCACTGTCCAAATCTCCTATTTAAGATCCTACATACCTCGATCCCCAATTATTTATCATCCAGTTTCCAGTATCTATCCTCAAACCATAACTTAAACACAAGATCACAACATAGTCTCTTACTTAATATACCGCAACATAAGACATCACATCACTCCATGTCATATACCATCTCCACTTCTCGCAACTGGAATTCCCTACCACAAGAAATAAGGGGCTGCCGGACATTGGCATCTTTTAAAAGAAATCTAAATTTATATTTGCTCTAAACTGGACTTCATTATTATCCAGTGTAAGATTCCGATTGAGGGTCTTTCCACTTTTCAGCGGTTGCCCTTTTACCAGCCGGCTGCTGGCCTTCACATCCACATGTGTCAATCACAGAGGTAGATGATCAACAGCCAGTGTAGGGGTGACATGTGGTTAGCATGTCGAGTCCCAGCCGTTATAGCTGGTTCCTCAACCTGGAGCCGCTACTTATTGTAGCTACCCAATTGCCTCACGATGCTGGGTGGGCATGAGATATATACCAGTGTAAGATATATATATATATATATTAATTGGTGTTTCCCGTATAATGTATCATATTTATATTATTATTATTATTATTATTATTATTATTATCGTATCATTATGTTATTACCCTATAAAATGTTGTTTGTACATGACATTTACATTGCTACATTTATTGTATCTTTAACTGTTTATAATTAGTATAGTGTATATCTATATTTGTCGAATATTTATTTGTATTTGTGCTAGTTGAGTGGAAGAGAGGGCCTTATGGCCTTAACTCTGCCAGAATAAATAAAGTATTATTATTTATTATTTATTATTATTATTATTATTTTATTATTATTATTATTATTATTATTATTATTATTAGATTCATGATGTGTTCCGTTGAGGTTTATTCAAAATTAATATCGTGAATATTCTTAATTTTATATTAATTATTATTATTATTATTATTATTATTATTATTATTATTATTATTAAGAGGTAATTCACAGTTCTTTAGTTTTATTGCAATAGGCTATTTACTTCGCAGATGGAACATCGAAGAATGATGCAATCAGTTTCGATAAATTGCATTTTGAATTCTGAAAGTGCATACAACTTATCCTTCTTAACATTCGCCATGTTATTGTTGTGAAAACCCAGTTGTAACACTAATAAAAATACGTTGTGGTTCAGACTAGTAAAACACAGCCAACAACAAGTCGGTAGATAGAAAACTCTTAAATTATTGCCAGTACTAACTGAACTTTTTTCAAACTGTTACAGCAACACTGTTGAAATTAAAATTTGACTTCACAGCTGCAGATTGACCATTGTTGCTGGGATATAAATTACTGGTGGTTTACATAAATTATATTTTAATATTTATTATTTACTATTGTCGACTGCACACTGCAGATTGACCATTGTGTCTGGGGTATAAATTATATAAATTATATTTAATATTGTTGACTTCTGATTGAGATTTTAAAAAGCTGTTCAAGAAGAAAAAAAAATACATTTTCTGCTTTGGCTTTCACGGCCGGAGTTATTATGATGATCTTTTAGAAGATTTCCGGGCTCTTGGCCGTGGTCTTGAGCCTTGTAGTTCCTCGAAGTTTCGCCAGAGACTGCGTCCGGCATCCTCAAGGATTGTCTTGAGACATGGTCTTGAGGCTTGTAGTACCCCGACGTTTCTTCAGAGACTGCGTCCGGTATCCTCAAGGATTGTCTTGAGGCTTGTAGTTCCCCGACGTTTCGCCAGAGACTGCGTCCGGCATCCTCAAGGATTGTCTTGAGAACATGGTCTTGAGGCTTGTATTTCCCCGACGTTTCGCCAGAGACTGCGTCCGGCATCCTCAAGGATTGTCTTGAGACATGGTCTTGAGGCTTGTAGTTCCGCGACGTTTCTTCAGAGACTGCGTCCGGCATCCTCAAGGATTGTCTTGAGACATGGTCTTGAGGTTGTAGTTCCGCGACGTTTCTTCAGAGACTGCGGTCCGGCATCCTCAAGGATTGTCTTGAGACAGGTCTTGAGGTTGTAGATCCGCGACGTTTCGCCAGAGACTGCGTCCGGCATCCTCAAGGATTGTCTTGAGACATGGTCTTGAGGCTTGTAGATCCCCGACGTTTCGCCAGAGACTGCGTCCGGCATCCTCAAGGATTGTCTTGAGACATGGTCTTGAGGCTTGTAGATCCCCGACGTTTCGCCAGAGACTGCGTCCGGCATCCTCAAGGATTGTCTTGAGAACATGGTCTTGAGGCTTGTAGATCTCCGACGTTTCGCCAGAGACTGCGTCCGGCATCCTCAAGGATTGTCTTGAGACATGGTCTTGAGGCTTGTAGTTCCCCGACGTTTCGCCAGAGACTGCGTCCGGCATCCTCAAGGATTGTCTTGAGACATGGTCTTGAGGCTTGTAGTTCCGCGACGTTTCGCCAGAGACTGCGTCCGGCATCCTCAAGGATTGTCTTGAGACATGGTCTTGAGGCTTGTAGTTCCGCGACGTTTCGCCAGAGACTGCGTCCGGCATCCTCAAGGATTGTCTTGAGACATGGTCTTGAGGCTTGTAGATCCCCGACGTTTCGCCAGTGACTGCGTCCGGCATCCTCAAGGATTGTCTTGAGGCATGGTCTTGAGGCTTGTAGATCCCCGACGTTTCGCCAGAGACTGCGTCCGGCATCCTCAAGGATTGTCTTGAGACATAGTCTTGAGGCTTGTAGATCCCCGACGTTTCGCCAGAGACTGCGTCCGGCATCCTCAAGGATTGTCTTGAGACATGGTCTTGAGGCTTGTAGTACCCCGACGTTTCTTCAGAGACTGCGTCAGGCATCCTCAAGGATTGTATTGAGACATGGTCTTGAGGCTTGTAGTACCCCGACGTTTCTTCAGAGACTGCGACCGGCATCCTCAAGGATTGTCTTGAGACATGGTCTTGAGGCTTGTAGTACACCCCGACGTTTCTTCAGAGACTGCGTCAGGAATCCTCAAGGATTGTCTTGAGACATGGTCTTGAGGCTTGTAGTACCCCGACGTTTCTTCAGAGACTGCGACCGGCATCCTCAAGGATTGTCTTGAGACATGGTCTTGAGGCTTGTAGTACCCCGACGTTTCTTCAGAGACTGCGTCAGGCATCCTCAAGGATTGTCTTGAGACATGGTCTTGAGGCTTGTAGATCCCCGACGTTTCGCCAGAGACTGCGTAGATCCCCGACGTTTCGCCAGAGACTGCGTCCGGCATCCTCAAGGATTGTCTTGAGACATGGTCTTGAGGCTTGTAGTACCCCGACGTTTCTTCAGAGACTGCGTCCGGCATCCTCAAGGATTGTCTTGAGACATGGTCTTGAGGCTTGTAGATCCCCGACGTTTCGCCAGAGACTGCGTCCGGCATCCTCAAGGATTGTCTTGAGACATGGTCTTGAGGCTTGTAGATCCCCGACGTTTCGCCAGAGACTGCGTCCGGCATCCTCAAGGATTGTCTTGAGACATGGTCTTGAGGCTTGTAGATCCCCGACGTTTCGCCAGAGACTGCGACCGGCATCCTCAAGGATTGTCTTGAGACATGGTCTTGAGGCTTGTAGATCCCCGACGTTTCGCCACAGACTGCGTCCGGCATCCTCAAGGATTATCTTGAGACATGGTCTTGAGGCTTGTAGTTCCGCGACGTTTCGCCAGAGACTGCGTCCGGCATCCTCAAGGATTGTCTTGAGACATGGTCTTGAGGCTTGTAGTTCCGCGACGTTTCGCCAGAGACTGCGTCCGGCATCCTCAAGGATTGTCTTGAGACATGGTCTTGAGGCTTGTAGTTCCGCGACGTTTCGCCAGAGACTGCGTCCGGCATCCAGGATGCACCACGGCCAACAGCCCGAAAATCTTCTACAAGATGATCACAATACATTTTTCTGTCATATCTTTTAAAAATGTGGATGAAAATAAGGTGCTGAAGCATGAAAAAAGAGGGAAAAAGGGGAGAAATGTAGTAATCTCATGAAAAGGTGTAAAATGTGCAATAAATTGTTATCATTTCGCTTCATTCCATCCCCACAAATACATATATTGAACTTTTGGTATGAAAACCGCTATACTTTTGGAAAGGTGCCTCACCCCAAAATCCTTTCCATAGTGATAACTGGCAACCTTGTCGACCTCCATTATTAACATATTTCCTGTTAATAAGTTTATTATTATTATTATTATTATTATTATTATTATTATTATTATTATTATTATTATTAAACAATGGTTAGCGGTTGGAACCTCAATGGCTTGTTTCTTTAATAGAATTTGCCATAGAGCAGTAAAACTGGAGAGAGGATGAAAGTTTATTGCATATAATGAAATGAAAGAGTAAAATTATGACCTGGTTGTAAAAGCCGAGTGGAATAGCAGATGAGGCCACAAAAAAATCTTAAGATTACAATTTTCATTCCATGAAAAACACGCTAATAATCGAAGTGGAGGAAGTGGAACCCATACAACTATCTTTTCTCTTCCTATAATAAAGAAACATGTTATCTTTCCAGTAATGTTTCGTGCTGCGTCAATTCTTCCTACCGGGTGCAGTGGCGGCTGGTTGTCATTTTTTTATGACTGTACACTCTTATAAACTTACAGTCTTATGCGTGTGTTTTTTTTTCTATCTGTTCTACAGCTACTTTTTATTGTTGTACAAAGTGAGAGTTTTTTATCTGTTCTATAGTTTTTTTATTATTGTACAAAGGAATCTTTTTTTATATCTGTGCAGATGGTATTTTTGTGTATGAGTGTAGATTTGTACAATTGTGTTTGTATATACTCGTATTATAGAGGTAGACTTAAACATATGCATTGTGTTGTGCCTTTTTTGTATGAGTGTAGGTGTAGTCACTAGGGTTATAACTTTTTGGACTTTTGTGAAATAAAATATTTCCTGTGCAATGAATGGATGAACGTTTACTTAAAACCATTGAAAAAGGTCTTCATTTCACTGAGCTTCAAGAAAAGGTCTCCCCCAAAATATATTTATATATCAATATTAAATATTAATTTGGGGGTGACCTTTTCTTTCAGCTCAGTGAAATGAAGGCCTTTTTCAATGGTTGAAAGCCAAAGTTCATCCATTCATTGCACAGGAAATATTTTATTTCATAAAAGTTCAGAAAGTTATAACCCTACTGTGTACTCTTATAAACTTACAGTCTTATGTGTGTGTTTTTATCTGTCCTATAGCTATTTTTATTATTGTACAAAGTGAGAGATTTTTGTTTAATTTTCTGTACTTTTTAATGTACTATAGTGTTTTTTTATTATTGAACAAAGGGCTTTTTTATATCTGTGTATATTGTATTTTATTATGAGTGTAGATTTGTACAATTATGTATGTATATAATATAGACGTAAATATTTTCATTGTTTTTATGCCTTTTTGTATGAGTGTAGGTGTGTAGTCATATGTGTATTTATTAATTAAATAAAAATAAAACTTAGTTTTATTTCTTCTTCTTCTTCTTAAACTTAATTTGTAGGATTTTCATCCTGTTTATTTCCAAAATCACTCCTCAGAGGAAGACGTATTGGATGACCATTCACTGTCCATCTCTTGGCTAATCTTCCTCTTGTTCTTCTCCCGTCCATTGGTCTATCTTCTTTAGCTCTTTTTTGCAAGCCGGTTTTCTTCCATTCTTTCTATATGAACCTTCCAATATTTTCATCTATCTATAATAAATTTGGTTATGTCTTGAATATGGCAGTTGTCCCTAATTTCTGTGTTGTGTATTTTATCAAATAATGTTTTCCTCTGAATAGTTCTTAAGATTTTCATTTCGCATGTGCTTATTATTTGTTTAGTTTTTGTTGTATCAGCCATAGTTTCTGCTCCATATACGATAACTGGTCGAACTATCGTTTTGTATGTGCGGGTTTTGATTTTTATTTGATTTTCATATTTATTAAGATATAATTCAGTGGCAGCTGTTTCGGTACACTGTACCTTCTTCAGACATGTTAACATATTATGAATTGTGTTATTATAGTACATATCAACTGATCTAAGCAACAATACAACAATAATTTATTTAAAATTTTAAACTGTTAAATTCTCAACTTGATTTGAATGAATCGCCTTTCTTAAATTTTAAAATTTAAAATTAAATTAATGTTGAATTGTTGCTTAGATCAGTTGATATGTACTATTCATAATTTAACATGTCTGAAGAAGGTACAGTGTACCGAAACAGCTGTCACTGATTTATATCTTAATAAATATGGAAATCAAATAAAACTAAGTTTTATTTTTATTTAATTAATGAATATGGATTTTCATCAAGTAAACACCAACTCAATTGATAATAATATATGTATTTGTTTATATATTCGTACTTTTTTATTCTTAGAATAGAATATATACGTACGGCCTCAAACAGGTCAGTGGGCAATGTAAATTATAATGTTATATTTGCTTTCTTTGGAAAAAAAAAGTAAAAAAATTCTATAACTACTGTATATATTCTTAACACTTATATTAAAATAAAAATTCAAAACAAATTCAAGCAAATAAAAATTAACACGATCTATTGAACAGATAATCATCATAATTATCCATTTATTTAGGTTCAGGTCGTTTGTACCTGTTCTTATACGATCACAAGAAGTGGTTGGACAGCCCATCTCAATTTTGGTCTTCTTTTATCTCGAAGTCCTTTAGGTTGATACTTGCAATGCTAATTTAAGAAAGTAAGATGGGTCCATTGTTTGGACGTGTTGTAACCAATTCCTTTGATATTCTGAATTTCTTCAACTACATTTTGAATCATATTTGAAGAGAAAAATTATACGCTCAGACCGGGACTTGAACCCGGGTTCAAGTCCCGGTCTGACCGTATAATTTTTCTCTTCAATGTCTTCTTAATAAAGGAGCCGCCATTTGCAAGATAGAAGCATGGCTTCACAGCATTTGGTGGATGGGAATTACAATGTATATAGAGAAAGATTTGCGTTTAGATCGGTACTTGCTCAGGTAGCTCAGTTGGTAGAGCACTTGGTCTAGAGAACCAAGGGTCCCGGGTTCAAGTCCCGGTCTGAGCGTATAATTTTTCTCTTCAAATATGATTTATCCATCATTGAGATGTACGAAATCAATAATAAATACATTTTGAATGTTTAATTTGCCTTTTTTTATTTTAGAATATGTTAAATTTTACAAAATTATGGCAGTGCCTGTCTTAACATATGCAAGTGAGAATTGGACTCTTTAACCGTTCAGACAGAAGAAAAATAGAAACAGCAGAAATTAAGTTCTTACGTTCAGCAGCAGGTGTGACAATTTTAAACAAAAAAAGAAATGAAGATATTAGAAAATACTTAAATATTTTTAATTTAACAAATCGAATTGACAACATGAGAAACAACTGGTATGAACATGTTAAAAGAATGCCTACAGATAGAATCCCTCAGCTGTTACCAAAGTACAAACCAATAGGACATAGAAGTGTTGGACGCCCATTTACTAGATGGGAAGATTCAGTAAATCCCACTTGATGTGAAAACAGGTCAAAAGGCCTAATTTCATGATGTAGAAGAAGAACAAGTATCCAATTTTCGCTGCTATATTTCAGTCCTGATTTTGCAGTGTTACAATTTCAGAAACGATAGCAAACCCAGATCAGAATAACTGGCCTTCGGACCTTGGTCATATTTGCAATTGTTTGGCATGCTGTTAATGGAGAGGGCCTAAAATACTCTTGTTAAAATGGTCAAATAGACCTGCAATGTTCACCCCTCGTTTAAAAAATCAGACAATTAATAATCCCCTCTATAAGTGAGTTATTTATACAATCTGAGTTGAAGTCAATTAGAAAAAACACGAACATGATTTCTCAGAATTGCATCACCCAATCAGTGGCGGTTCATTGGATATTCGCCATGGATCTTTTGCACATATTGTATTATCTAACCTGGTGGCATTGCAAAAATGTTAGTTTACTTTAGTTTTATTTGTTTATTTAGCCTGGTGGAGTTAAAGCGAAGTGGCCTTCTATTGCACTCACCAGCACAAACATATGTTACAGTAAAATTAAAAAAACAATGTAATATTATATACTAAGCGATTTTCTGGATAAACTGAACAATAACAAAAAGTAATGTCTAATAATACAATACATTTAAAAAGAATTAAAATTATAACTAATAATAGTATATTGCAATACGACGTTGGGAAGTGGTTTTTACAGAATTGAGGAAAATGTTTGAAAACCGAGCGATAGCGAGGTTTTTAATTTCGGAGATTCTGTAAAACACTTCATAAACATGCGTTGTACATTATTTTTTGCGCGATGGTGTTTTCAAAATAAATAATAGTAAAATAATAACATCTTTGCTGGAAATATTTGCGATCATTAAAAACAACTGACTGACGTTAGCAGTCTGGTCAATGTATATGTGTTAAATGCCGAAAATAATTTTTGAGTTTGCAGCAGGCCTTGATATAAATCTCGCATAAAATGGCTGCAAGTATGAATGATTGTAATCAAAACGACAAAATTGAAGAAGCGTGGGAAGGTGGGTGGCTTCTTTAGCGCCAGAGAAATCTAAATTAAGACATGAAAAAACATACATTTCATTCATAAAATAGCTGGAGGAGAAGAATTGTAGTGTACGTGAAAAAAGTATGGCTGCTTATTTCGTGCTTAGGAGTGAAACATTGAAGTCTCCAGCGAGTTTGTGGTCAGAATATTCAATGCTGATGACGATAAATTTTAAAAGAAAGTATCAATATTGCAGATTTTTTTACACTATTTAGCTTCCTCAAAAAGAAGAATATTGGACATAAAGCTAAAAAGTCTAAATGTTTTCAGTAGAATTTTGTTAAGTCAACTTTCGATACTTTTTCAAATAAAGTTCTGCTCATTTAAAATGCATTGATTTCTTTCATATAATGTATATTAACACTACCTTTGGATATTTGTGTATATACATAAAGGCCTTGCCTCTGGTCCCGAGGGTCGCGGGTTCAAACCCGGCCGGGGTCGATGGATTTTTTAGGACAGAAAAATCTAAGGTCGTAAAAAATCCTTAGGCCTGAATGAAAAGACCTCTAAGCAAAATTTACCGAATTTTCCCGTCCTAATACTACCTTGGTTTCCTAGATGTCAGTATGAGACGGGACGCTGACCACGGACCACTCAAAATGACATCTATACGAAAACAAGTGTAACTAAATTAGTATGGTTCAAATTCTTCCCTGACGGTTTTCTAATAAAGTGTGTTGTTTTAGTGTTTTAAAACTATTATTTATTTTTTAGTTTTAATATTTTACAGAATAAGATAAAAATGTAAATATCTTTAAATTCGATAATATTGTAGTATCAGCTAAAAGTAATACTCTTCCAAAAAGAAATCCCCCAGCCGGATTTGAACCAGCCATCTATGGATTACTGAAATTATATACCACTAGAGTTCACTGCTCTACCATCTGCGCTCTTACAACAATTGACAAAAAAGTCGACAAGTCCGCAACCTATTATACCAGTTTTCATTTTTTTGATTTTCTGAGAATTCTGGCCAGGATTTTAGAAACAAAATATAAAATTATTGTATTGTCACAGGTCCCTTACAAGTATACAAAGTTTCAAGTCGATGCAATGTTTCTAAATGGCTGAAAATCGTGTTCAAAGATTCCGTTACATAGATACAAAGACACTTTTTTGATTTTCTGACGATTCTGGCCAGGATTTTAGAAACAAATATGAAAATATTGTATTGTCACGGGTCTTTTACGAGTATACAAAGTTTCAAGTCGATCCAATGATTTTAAGTGGGTATAAATCGCGTTGAAAGATTCCGTTACATAGATAGATAGATATAGGTCAAGCTAATATAAAGCGTTTAAAAAGTGTCCCTTCTTTATTGTTTACAAGTCTGCGCAGCGATATATCTGAGTGTATAGTTTTGTGGTATTCCCCTACAGTCCTGCAAACTGCATGCAAGGAATAACTTAACTGTTGACCAGTAGAGACTGTGATAGCATCGTCTCACACACAAGGAAACCAACAAACTTAGTGGCTTTTTTGCATATATTTTGCATATAAATTGGACAATTTTCGATGTTGGAAGCTGTCTTATACACGCTAACTTTGTATATAATGAAACACGCTCTGGTGGCAGATTCGTGAAAGAGCGGTACAGTTTCATATAGGTCCTGGCTTGCATTTACTTTTATTTCAAGCACGAACTTTCAAATACACTCTCTTCTCTCGAATAACTGCTATTATCAGCTGCAATAAACACACAACAAACTTTACAAAACACTGCAAATAGGGTTGTTTACAAGCATGTAAATCTTATCCAAAATATAGACTTCATTCCTAACTTGGAAATGTTGTATTATAGTAGCTAAAACTCCTTTAAGACAGGAAATGAGATTACAAGTATTTGAGAATAAAGTACTTAGGAAAATTTTTGGACCAAAGAGAGCTGAACAGACAGGTGAATGGAGAAGACTACATAACAATGAACTACATGGTCTTTATAGGAAGCCAGATATAATAAGAACAGTTAAGTCTCGTAGATTGCGATGGGCAGGACATGTCGCACGTATGGGGAATGAAAGATGTGCATGGAAGCTTCTTGTAGGAAGACCAGAGGGAAAACGCCCAGTTGGTAGACCAAGAATGAGGTGGGAGAATAACCTTAACTATGATTTGAGGGAAGTAGATTATGCAGGGAATAATTGGAAAGCATTAGCTCAGGATAGGGATGCATGGAGAGCTTATGTCCACGCGGCCATGAACCTACGGGTTCGATAGTGCCAGTGAGTAAGTAAGTACTAGCTAAAACTCGGTGCGCGATGTTACGCCCAAGTAAATTAAAAGATTTTCTTTATTTTTATTTTATCGAACACATAAAGTATGTTATGAAAACTCGAAGAGTTTCTCTTTAATCCCGTGTAAGTTTTTGAAAATGAAATAAACACTGAACACACTTAAAGTATGAAATAATCAATATTTTTAATTCAATTGAAATTCGCGGTTGCAACAAAAAGCACAGCCATCTGGATCTCTCTTTGTTAAATAATAAACCAATTACCTTACCAAATTACCTTACACCACCATCTGTTAGAATCGTATGGAACTCACAAATAATTACACCGCCATCTGTTAGAATCGTATGGAACTCACAGATAATTATAACTCTTTGTTAAATAATAAACAAATAATTTGAAATAAAAAATAATGCGACTATCAATTTAGTTATAAACTACCCTAAGTCTCAAGTTGGATCAAACTGCACACAGTGTGCAAAATGTTATTAAAATCGGTTCAGTAGTTTAGGATTCCATCGCGGACAAACAACGTGACACGAAATTTTTATATATTAAGATTATATATATAGTAATACAATTTTCACATTTAGCAATGAAGGTCAAATCTGACAAGAAACGAAAATTAAACTCCTACTGAATCGGAATTTGAAAAATAAAAATGAATGTATATGCAAGGAGTCTGAGTGGACTAGTGGATATGTCACTAACGTATACAATTTAGAGCTCTAGTTCAAATCACGGTTAAGGCGTTTATTTTTCTTTCCATGACATATATAAAAATATGTGTTATACAGTATATCGTTGGGTCAGGATTTTTAAAATTGACCCAAACCCTCTGGCGGCACCATGGCCCTGGGGTCGACTCAGCCTCTAACGAAAATAAGTACCAGACGCTTGTTCTGGGGGTAAAGGCGGCCGTCACGCAGGGCTGACAACCCGGCTGACATAAAGTGCCGATTGTCTAGAAAAAGTGGGAGCCTTAACCTCCCACTACCCCAAGGACCTCCTGAGGCCTGTTGTGGGATCACTTTATATTTCGATGTTATAATTTCATTTTCTACATTGAGCAATGCAAGCCTAATACGACAGGAAAAGAAAAATATGTGCTTGGACGGGAATTTGAACCTGGACCTCAGAATTGAATTTATCTTTTCATGTCATATTAGGCTTGCATTGCTTAATGTCAAAAAAAATTAATTATAATATCGAAACAAAGAAGCGTCGAAATAAAGTAAAAATTATTCTTAATTTTCTTACTTGCTACAGTGACTACCAGAGGGCAGTGAGATCAACTTCTCGCTACCTCTCATAATAGAGATACATATAGAGAAAAATAAATGTTTGTACGAGGATTCTTGGATAGCGTAACTGATAGCGCACTGAAGTATCAGTTCAGGATTCAAATCCCCGTCCAAGCATTTTTTTTTTTCATTTGATGCCATTCATAGGGTTGCAAGGGATAGTGACGTACATTTCATCGCCTCTCCTATCCAAATCTCATCCTCTACCTGCTTGTGGTGCAACCTGCTATTACAAATGAGGCTCTGAGGACCGAGTACTGGCGGTATAACCACATCACCTTAATGTAGAGGAAATGCTACGTTAGTGGGAACCCCACAATAATACCCCTCTAGGCCAGCAACCCATTGGGCGAAAAAATGTACATTTGCTTTCAAGTCTCAAACAAAGCCTCGGATGAATCAGACAGATCAACTTGTTGACGACCTTTGTGAGAATAAGGATACGACATGGAAGAAATAAAATATTTTAAAATTTGCAACCTGGAATGTACAGGGAATTTTCCATAAAGAGGACCAATTAGACGACATTCTGGAAAGAAGGGAATTGCATGTGCGGCAATTTCTGAAACCAAAAATAAATTAAAAGGTTAGATAATGTCATTCATATATATATAAATTTCGTGTCACGTTGTTTGTCCGCGATGGAATCCTAAACTACTGAACCGATTTTAATAAAATGTTGCACACTGTGTGCAGTTTGAACCAACTTGAGGCTTAGGGTAGTTTATAACTAAATTTATAGTCGCATTATTTTTTATTGCAAAATATTTGTTTATTATTTAACAAAGAATTATAATTATCTGTGAGTTCCATACGATTCTAACAGATGGCGGTGTAATTATCTGTTAGTTCCATATGATTCTAACAGATGGCGGTGTAAGGTAATTTGGTAAGGTAATTGGTTTATTATTTAACAAAGAGAGATGCAGATGGCTGTGCTTTTTGTTGCAATCGCGAATTTCAATTGAATTACAAATATTGATTATTTCGTAATTTAAGTGTGTTCAGTGTTTATTTTATTTTCAATATTATTAATTTCGTGTATAAGTATTAGTTTTAAGTAATCTGGCTGAAAGACAGCAACTTAATTTAAATTTTTAACGTATACCTTAGCCACAGCAACGCGTGGCCAGGACTTCTAGTATATATATATATATATATATATATATATATATATATATACATAGTCTGTTCAGTGATGATCTGCCAAATTAAAAAAAATCATAAGAACAACCTCAAGAGCTTACATTCCTTCGAAATTCACTGAAACTTGCGACATTATTTAATCTAATGTTGTGATTACAAATTATAATTCTTTCCCTATCGATAATTAAATATATTAACATATAAATATGTCCCCCTTACTTGAATACAAGCAACATTTTCTGTTAAAATTTCTAATAAAAATACTCCTAACCAGGAAACTAAGTTCATAATATTAAAAAAACATTCCTTTACCAACATTTAGTTGTTTACAAAAGTGCATCAAGTTAAACTACATAGATCAAAACACTTTCCATGCCAAGGAAATTCAAAAGTTTCCATTTAACAAAGAAACACGAATAAAAACCAGTTGAAGAACGGAAGGCGAGACCTCGTGCCAATGCTTTCAGATAAAAGCACAAAACTTACAACCACAAAAACTGTTTTTATGTGTGAACTGTCAGTTATTACAGTGTGGGTCGAAAATGACTTAGTTCTGATTGGATTTTGCTGAGATCGTTTCGATATCATTAGACCATTCTATAGCAAAGAAAAGAGTAATTTTCGGCTTTCATGACATCCCTTAAAATTTATTAAACTACGCTGAAAAATGTTCACATAAAAATGTTGGTAGAAACTCGTAAATTTAAAAGAATCAATTTTACAGAGGGCAGTATTTCAACTAAATAACATTGCTAAGAAATGGGTAACATGAAATAGTATATTTCAATGCGAGGTTGGGGATTAGTTTTTACAGAATCGAGGAAAAATGTTAAAAAACCGAGCGATAACGAGGTTTTTAATTTCCGAGATTCTGTAAAACACTTCACAAACGTGCGTTGTTCATTATTTTTTGCGCGATGGTGTTTTCAAAATAATAAATAATAGTAAAATAATAATATCTTTGCTGGAAATATTTGCGTTCATTATAAACAATTGACTAACGTTAACAGTGTGGGCAATGTTTATTAGTTGAAACAACAGGAGGCCTTGAGAACAATTATTGATAACATGGCCGCAAGTACGTATTT
The DNA here is from genome assembly GCA_030220185.1 of Diploptera punctata. NCBI lineage: Eukaryota > Metazoa > Arthropoda > Insecta > Blattodea > Blaberidae > Diploptera > Diploptera punctata. Next base: position 514,768 of record JASPKZ010007437.1, read on the forward strand.
ATTGTTTTATATTCTTTCAAATAAAGTTCAGTTCATTTAATAAAACGTGCGATGCACATTATTTTTCGCACGATGGTGTTTTGAAAATAATAAATAATAGTAAAATAACAAAATCTTTGTTGGAAATATTTGCGTTCATTATAAACAATTGACTAACGTTAACAGTGTGGGCAACGTTTATTAGTTGAGACAACAGGAGGCCTTGAGAACAATTATGATAACATGGCCGCAAGAACGTATTTATTGTTTTATATTGTTTCAAATAAAGTTCAGTTCATTTAAAATCCAGTGATTTGTTTCGTATAATGTATATTAACACTACCTTTTGGATATTTTCTGTATTTACATTGTACGTAGCACACAGTCGGTCGCGGTGGACTGGTGGTTATACTCCTTGCCTCTGCTCCCAAGGGTCGCTGGTTCAAACCCGGCTGGGGTCGATGGATTTTTAGGACGAAAAAATCCAAGGAGCAAGTCCTCCTGGAGGGACTTTAAGCCGTGGGTCCCGAGTCTGAAGATTTTCAGGCTCGTAAAAAATCCTTAAGCCTGAATGAAAATGCCTCTAAGCAAAATTTACCCAATTTTCCCGTCCTAGTACTACCTTGGTTTCCTAGATGTCAGTATGAGGCGGAACGCTGACCACGTACCACTCAAAATGACATCTATAAGAAAACAAGTGTAACTAAATTAGTATGGTTCAAATTCTTCCCTGTAGGGGGAGAGCGCCTAAATCTCTGTAAAGGGAAAACATAGGCTTACAATACAATATGTAGTACACATAGAGGGCAGTGGTTTTACTTCCCGCACGTGAGTGTAAATGTGATATTACAGTATAGTTATTTAGGTTGGCAACCCCGAGATTTTGGGAATTTAACTTTCAATCATGGTCGTCATTGCTGTAAGGCAACAGAACGCTCGATCGTCAAAAATGAAATGAGTACCAAACACTTGGTATATGGGGTAAAGTTAGTCGTCACACAGAACAGACAACCGGGCTGAATTTAAGTCGATTGTCTAGAAAAAGTGGATATTCTACCTTAATCTTCTACTACCCCAAGAGTCTCTGTACCTCAAACTAACTCACTTGCACTATCGAACCCGTAGGTTCATGGCAATAAGATTTTCATACATCCCTATCCTGAGCTAATGTTTTCCAACCATCCCCTGTATAATCTACTTCCCTCAAATCATAGTTAATGTTATTCTCCCACCGCATTCTTGGTCAAACAACTGGGCGTTTTCCCTCTGGTTTTCCTACAATAAGCTTCCATGCACATCTTTCATCCCCCATACATGCCACATGTCCTGCCCATCGCAGTCTACGAGACCTAACTGTTCTTATTATATCTGGCTTCCTATAAAGACCATGTAGTTCATTGTTATGTAGTCTTTTCCATTCACCTGCCTGTTCATCTCTCTTTGGTCCAAAAATGTTCCTAAATACTTTATTCTCAAATACCCGTAATCTCCTTTGTTCTCTTAAAGTAAGAGTCCATGTTTCACACCCATATAATATAACTGGTAGAATAATAGTTTTATATATATATATATATATATATATATATTCAGTTTAACATTTTTTGAAAGGAGTTGAGACATCAAGAGTATCTGTAATGCATAATAGCACGCATTTCCAGAATTGAGCCTATGTTTAATTTCTTTGTGCATCTCATTCCTATTTGTGATTATTGTTCCAAAGTATTTGAATCCAGCCACTTCCTCAAAATTTCCCTCATTTGTCATTAGCTGTCTATTTCCATTATATAATGTATTTCGACGATAATAACTATATAAATTTATAATTATTTTTCTTTTTACTTATTCAACTAAACTTATAACATATATAACTTATTTAGGCGTAACAGCACCGACGAGTATTGGCTAGTATATACAAACATATGAAATTACGTATATAGGCCTACTCTATCCATGTTTATAGGAAGCGCAGCGTGCGACATCTGACGGAGAAAGGGCTGAACAACGACACAATGAATTATCTGCAGTAGTAGAGAATTTATCGTAACAGTCGGTATGCGTGTGTGTAAATCTATTTTGAGAAAGAAGTCAGTAGTACATACAATACACTAGCTCCCAGTCTCGCGTGATTATGGAAAAATAATGTCTACTATATCTTGTTTTATGCAATATTAAAGCAAGTCACTTAACACGTGATTCGATCGATCCGATCGTGAAGCGAACATTCTCCTCTTCTTCTTTTTTTATAAGTCCACACACAGTTATCTTTGGGACACACACATTTACGCTAGATATGTTAAATTAATGACAAATGACAGAAATTTTGAGGAAGTGGCTGAATTCAAATACCTAGGAACAATAATCACAAATAGGAATGAGATGCACAAAGAAATTAAACATAGGCTCAATTCTGGAAATGAGTGCTATTATGCATTGCAGAGACTCTTGATGTCCCAACTCCTTTCAAAAAACGTTAAGCTGAAAATATATAAAACTATTATTCTACCAGTTATATTATATGGATGCGAAACATAGACTCTTACTTTAAGGGAGGAAAGGAGATTACGAGTATTTGAGAATAAAGTACTTAGGAAAATTTTTGGACCAAAGAGAGATGAACAGACAGGTGAATGGAGAATACTACATAACTGTAAACTACATGGTCTTTATAGGAAGTCAGATATAATAAGAACAGTTAAGTCTCGTAGACTGCGATGGGCAGGACATGTTGCGCGTATGGGGAATGAAAGACGTGCATGGAAACTTCTTCTAGGAAAGCCAGAAGGAAAACTCCCAGTTGGTAGACCAATAATGAGGTGGGAGAACAACATTAACTATGATTTGAGGGAATTAGATTATACAGGGAATGATTGGAAAGCATTAGCTCAGGATAGGGATGTATGGAGAGCTTATGTCTGCGCGGCCATGAACCTACGGGTTCGATAGTGCCAGCGAGTAAGTAAGTAAGTAAGTATGTTAAATTTCTCGCTAGTAGCAAGTAGATAAGTCCAACGCCGCGCCGTAGCAGAGCGATTTAAGGCATCACCCATTGGTGGGTAGAATTTTTTTGTGTAATTTCGACCAGTATGGGACCGGTGCCATAGAAATAGACTACATTATATAATGTAAATGGACAGGACACTTAATGAAAAATGAGGGAAATTTTGAAGAAGTGACTGAAATCAAATACCTAGGAACAATAATTACAAATAGGAATGAGCTGCACAATAGTATATTACGATACAAGTGTGGTAAGCACTTGTTACTGATCGAGAAAAAGTGTTTTCAATTTTCGAGATCTGTTACGTGCTTACCTCATGTGTATTGCATACTATTTTTTGGTCAATGTGACTAATTTTTATCAAATATAGTAATAAATGAATTAAAATATTGGTTGGATGTAAATGACTTCTATGAGAAAGAAACATTTGGTGATCGTTGCTATGTAGCTTTTCATTTGTTTTATTATAAGCAAGGATTGTTGGCTGTGGAGACATTTTTATATGTAGTACCGTGATTAGAATCTGTTTGATAATTTTATTATGGAAAATGATGTACCTCGTTCAACAGTAGAACATTCTTCACCGGTATGGAAAACAATGGGAAGCTACCACACCTACAATTCCCTAGTATAGCTGCAAGCATAGCATGAACATACTATGATTGCGGTGACTATTTAACTCATGCCCCAAATGGGAGTCAATGACCAATCACATTTCAATGATTTCTATTTTACAACCAATCAGAGTCGTGTTTCTCCAAATATTTATCAGTGTTATAATTACCATATTAAAGATAGCTCCTCCTTACAATATTGCGTTCCTTTGGCAATAAATAGTATGATCTGGTTGCAGTGATAAACAAAAGAAGCAGTAGAAGCGTACCTATCGTTTCTCATTTGTTTTCAAACATCGCCGTTTACATTAAATATATAAATATTTTAAAATAACTATAGTTAAATAATGATTTGTGAGTAAACAGCTTAATTTTATTCGTTAAATAGTCCTAACAAATGCCACTCTTGATTTCCAAATTCTCTAGATAAATTCACTCCTCACTTCGTGAGTCGTGAATTTATCGATAATTTGGAAATCACTCGTGGCATTACTTATGAAAAACCTGCCTTCCGCAGAATCACTATGGATGGATGGATAAACAACTGATTGATGCTAGCAATCTGGCCAATGTTTATACGGTAAATGCCGAAAATAATTTGATACTACAGTAGCCCTTGAGACCAATCATACATAAAATTGCGGCAAGTACGTATTTATTGTTTTATATTGTTTCAAAAAAAGTTCAGTTCATTTAAAATGCAGGGATTTGATTCGTATAATGTATATTAACACTACCTTTTGGATATATGTTTGTACCGGTCGGGGTCGATGGATTTTTTAGGACGGAAAAATCCAAGGAGCAAGTCCTCCGGGAGGGACTTTAAGCCGTGGGTCCCGAGTCTGGAGATTTTCAGGCTCGTAAAAAATCCTTAAGCCTGAATGAAAAGGCCTGTACGCAAAATTTACCGAATTTTCCCGTCCTAGTACTACCTTGGTTTCCTAGATGTCAGTATGAGGCGGAACGCTGACCATATACCACTCAAAATGACATCTATACGAAAACAAGTGTAACTAAATTAGTATGGTTCAATTTCTTCCCCGTAGGGGGAGAGCGCCTAAATCTCTATAAAGGGAAAACATGGGCTTACAATACAATATACATTGTACGTAGTATACATAAAGGGCAGTGGTTTTACTTCCCGCTCTAGGTAGGTAATTTGTAATATTTCAGTATACTTATTTAGTTATTTATAGGTTGGCAACCCTGAAACTTAGGAAATTGAACTTTCAAATCATGCTCGCCATTCCTGTAAGTACGGCAGAACGCACTATCCTGAAAGAAAAACGTATTTTGTCTGGGTTTTGTGGCAAGGACAGTAGAATATATAACATGACAACAGTTCTAATTGGTCAAATAGTTAGTGATAATTTTTATAGAACAGAGCTGTATTGTTGCTTCTAGGAAACAAACAGCTGCAATGGACATTCATTAACTGTGAATCTCTGATGCTTTTAATCTTTGGTTTGTTAAACACATTATATGTCCGCTTCCTAATAACAAAGAAGGCTATGCATGTGCACAATAATAGGTTTAGCTGCTTTGCCAACAAGAAGAGAATTAATCAACCTACCAAGTAATTTGAAGATTTAAAATGTGATTAATTTTATAATTAGACAAGAGACTGTCTTTTCCAACAAAATCCGTGACACAGGAACTGCGTATACTAACCAAATTATTCAGCAAGTCATATTTTGCTAGTTTGCAGTAGGCATAATGCAGGGCTATGCCAACACGCACACACTACTGAGTAACACTAAGAAATTGGGACTAGAAATAAATATTAATAAAACTAAATATATGATCACACATAAAAATACATTATGTAAAAAATACATTATATAATGGAAATGGAGAGCTAATGACAAATGAGGGAAATTTTGAGGAAGTGGCTGAATTCAAATACCTAGGAACAATAATCACAAATACGAATTTCATTTTTTTTTTCAATATTACTATTTTTTTGTCTCCTTTTCGTTTACACTGTTCGTCCTTTATGTTTATCTAATTGTTTTTACCTTTTTGTTAATTTTATTTCAATCTCACATACAGACACAAGGACAGGACACATACCCAGACCCAAGGTGGAGATTTAAAATAACCTACCCCGCCGGGAATGGAACCCGGGTCGCCGGAGTGGAAGATAGGGACTCTACCGACTACGCCACAGCGACGGACAAGGAATGAGATGCACAAGGAAATTAAACATAGGCTCAATTCTGGAAATGTGTGCTATTATGCATTGCAGAGACTCTTGATGTCCCAACTCCTTTCAAAAAAACGTTAAACTAAAAATATATAAAACTGTTATTCTATCAGTTATATTATATGGATGCGAAACATGGACTCTTACTTTAAGGGAGGAAAGGAGATTACGAGTATTTGAGAATAAAGTTCTTAGGAAAAATTTTGGACCAAAGAGAGATGAACAAACAGGTTAATGGAGAAGACTTCATAACAGTGAATTACATGGTCTTTATAGGAAGCCAGATATAATGAGAACAGTTAAATATCGTAAACTGCGATGGGCAGGACATGTGGCACGAATGGGAATGAAAGATGTGCATGGAAGCTTCTTGTAGGAAAACCAGAGGGAAAATGCCCAGTTGGTAGACCAAGAATGAGGTGGGAGAACAACATTAACTATGATTTGAGGGAAATAGATTATACAGGGGATGATTGGAAAATATTATAAAGTTATATTTAAAAAAAAAGAACAGACTTCAAACATTTATTTCTTCCAAACTACAAAAAATAGAAAAACAATTCCAACGTTCCTGGAAAGAGAAAATTTGAAGTTCCGATCACGACCAGATTGGCGCTTTTTGCTTGTCATGTTGATTGTTTGTATTAAAATGGCGACACAATAGAACGTTGGATTGGAAGAGGAGGAGCAGAAAATCAACTTCATAGCCGGTGGCCTCCCAGATCACCAGACCTAACTCCGTGTGATTTTTATCTGTTGGGATACGTAAAAGACCGTGTTTTTAACCCCCCTATGCCTGACACTCTTAAAGTCTGCGACATCGAATTGTTGAAGCTGTGAATTCGATAACTAGAAACCAGCTGAATCATGTGCGGCAAGAAATGAGCCACCGTTTTGATATGTGTCATGTAACACATGGTGCTCATATTGAATGCATAAAAGAGTGAAATTTGTACTTTTTTCTTTTCAGAAACGTTGGAATTGTGTTTATATTTGTTTGTAGTTTGGAGGAAATAAATGTTTGAAGTCTATTCCTTCTTTCTGTATAGTCCTGTATATTTATAAAGACCCCAAACGGGTGTCAATGAACAATCACTTTCAATAATTTTCTTTTAGAACCAATGACAGTCGTATTTGAATCTTTACCGATTTCTATTAACCACTACCTGCTTAGTGATAAAGAAAGCTCCTCTTTTTTAATATTCTGAACAGGTCTGAGCATTATTTTGGAGCGACTGACTCTCCAACAAAGCCGCCAAGATTGAATGTACAAAATGGCAGACACAAAATTTGCTTGCTCTTCAAATGAAGATCTGGGGGAAATAATCCAGAAAACTAAGCCTCAAAACACTCAAAATAATGGGAAATATATTTGGAGTCAGTTCGAAAGATTTTGTCAACAACAAATTAATAAATGAAACCGTAACAGGTTCTTAGCCTTAATATTTTTGTAAGAAGAAGATGAAGAATATGATGATGAAAAAAATTTAGTGTGATCTGATCGGCAATCGATCGCAGGATCTCATAAAATATAGTCAGAAACTCTGAACACAAGACCATGAGGCTTGTCTGTCTGCCATATTTAATTTCTAGAATAATATTACAGACACGTCCACCGCTGTGGTCTCGAGGTAGCGTGCTGCCTTTTCATGCAGCGGACCCGGGTTCGATCCCCGCTTGGGACAAGTTTCCTGGGTGAGGTTTTTTTCGGGGTTTTTCCTCACCTGTAAGACTTTAAGTCCCAAACGGTTCAGAACATCGTCTGACCATCATTATCATCAATATCATTAGATTAAGTTTAGGCTTAAGGTATCTCCTGGCGCACCACTATCGTCATCATCATCATCATCGTAACTCATCATATTATCGAGACAGCGTAACCCCGCCCCAACCTCGGAAGTGGGTTACAATACGTCAATGTTAGGAGAGGATATCTGAAATGTCGAATGACAAATAATAATAATAACAATAATAATAATAATAATAATAATAATAATAATAATAATAATAATAATAGCTTTATTTTACCTGGCAGAGTTAAGACCTTAAGGCCTTGTCTACCACTCAACCAGGTTTAAAAAAATACAAACAAAAAAATAGTCTTAAATCTAAATTACAATGTATATATTACAAGTTATGAATACAATAGAATTAATATTTATAATGTATTTTGATTTACTCTAAATTTAACGAATTAAATATATAATTTGTACAAGATATATAAAAAACGAGGAAAAGATTAATGACATAGTATAAAATTAAATAAATAGAGAAACATTAATTATTAGACAACAGGTAACTGTATAAGCGTGACTTAAAGGTACCAAGTGTGCGGCAACCCCTGATATCTTGAGGAAGGAGATTCCAGGAGCGGGCAGAGGCTACTGTGAAGGAAGTAGAATAGGAGGAAGTGCTATGAAGAGGTGGCATTGAACAAAGAAAAATATATATTAGAGACGTCTCCATGTCAGAAACTGTATAACATATTTACTTTCTCTGAGGGTTTTATAGCTGATGAAGCTATTTATGTATTCCAATAAACACTTCATAAAGGTCCACAAAATATATTACATTAGCAGTGTAAATAAATTCTACATTAATTAATTTTAAAATTATGTAATACTCATAATATTAAATGTTGTTTAAAGTTAATTATATTATAAGGTCACGTGATAGAAGTGCCTGCATTGCGGAATGCACCTTCATTTAGCCATGATAGCTTTTATTTCTGAAAATACAGTTGGTTCATGAATATACATAAAGATAACTTAGTGGAGAGAAATTTAAAAATACAGGACCTCGTGAGATCCCATTAAAATTTCATTATAACTGGCTTTTTCATTCTGATAATTATAAAATGTATTTATACAAAATGTGTAGATTTATTCTATGCAAGACCACTGCAGACGAAAAGAGGTCGATAAAATTTCTGCAAAAAGAAAAACTTTTCTTTCATAAGGTCTCCCTACATCTCTATCCTGAACCAACGTTTTCAGACCAACCCATCTATACAATTTTATCTATCTGCGGGATTTTACAGCTGCTGCCGTCTTTCCGTGCCAAACCTCCAAAACCTACGATCATGGACATCTTCAATGCTTAACCCTCTTGCTTGCATTACTATCCTCATGCTTTCGTTCCATGTTAATTTTGGTATCCCTTTTTTCTTCTTTCTGGGCGGTTGCCATTGATATAGTTTTTTCGGCCATAGCTCATCTTTCATTCTTAAAACATGTCCTTACTTACTTACTTACTCACTGGCACTATCGAACCTGTAGGTTCATGGCCGCACGGACATAAGCTCTCCATACATCCCTATCCTGAGCTAAAGCCTTCCAATTATTCCCTGTATAATCTACTTCCCTCAAATCATAGTTAATGTTGTTCTCCCATCTCATTCTTGGCCTACCAACTGGGCGTTTTCCCTCTGGCTTTCCTACAAGAAGCTTCCATGCACGTCTTTCATTCCCCATACGTGCAACATGTCCTGCCCATCGCAGTCTACGAGATTTAACTGTTCTTATTATATCTGGCTTCCTATAAAGACCATGTAGTTCATTGTTATGTAGTCTTCTCCATTCACCTGTCTGTTCATCTCTCTTTGGTCCAAAATTTTTCCTAAGAACTTTATTCTCAAATACTCGTAATCTCCTTTCCTCCCTTAAAGTAAGAGTTCATGTTTCGCACCCATATAATATAACTGGTAGAATAATAGTTTTATATATTTTCAGCTTAACGTTTTTTGAAAGGAGTTGGGACATCAAAAGTCTCTGCAATGCATAATAGCACGCATTTCCAGAATTAAGCCTATGTTTAATTTATTTGTGCATATCATTCCTATTTGTGATTATTGTTCCTAGGTATTTGAATTCAGCCACTTCCTCAAAACATTCCCTAAGCATTTTAATTCCTTCTCTTCAATTCTTTCAATTATGCGTTCTTCTGCTTCCATTATGTTTCTAATTTCTTTATTTGTGGCATGTTCTAATTTTGACTTTCTGGCACTTCTGTGTAAGTAATCAATTTCTAGAGATATTAGTCCATTCTTGTAGTACTTATTGCCCATACCCTGTATAAATTACCTGTCTCAAATCAAACGTTGTTCTCCAACTTCATTCTTGGCCTACGTACGGGGAGCTTCTCTCCGTCCGTTTTTGACAGCATTTTTGTCGTCCAGTGTGTTATTTGCTGGGAAAGTCTTTAATTCCTGGACAGATAAATTACTAATGACTATCAGTAAGTGGTCATTATGGCCATCATCCTCATCATCATCCTTACCATTATCATTATCATCATCATCCTTCACCGGTGTGGAAAGCAACGGGAAGCTACCACACCTACACAATTCCCTAGTAAAGCTGCAAACATTGCATGAAAATGCTATGATTGCAGTGAAGGACCTGCCTTCGGGCAGAATTACTATGGATGGATGGATCAGTAAGTGGCTTTCTTAGTGCAACCTTGGCCTAAACGGCATTTTTTTAGGAATTTGGTGCTGGATGTGTCTGCGGATGTGGGGACATGCGCTGTGATGTTGTTTTAGCGTCATGTGCTAATGTTTTCGCCTCTGCTTGTCCTTATGGAGGTTGTTCTAGGGTGAATATGTTTCTATGAACTGTACGCCTTTGCGGTAATCGTCTCGATTTACCTACCCCTCGTTCATAAGCTTTTCATACATCTCAATCTTGAAGAAAAGTTTTCCAATCATCCCCTTGTATAATTGGTCGGTGTTATACATCAACCGGCTATGGGCCATTATCTAAGTTTCGAGAAAAATACGTTAAAAATTTAAGTCGATCTTCAATAATCGTTGTTGCGCCCAACCACCAATACTGGATATTGCAAGTTATTTTCCTCGTTTGACAGTTATGTATCAACAATCTAATAGCGGGAACATTTGGTTCTTAGCTACATTATGCAAAATTTAGATTAACATTTATGAAAATCTAGTTTCATAGCCGTTTGTTACAAAACATACAATCTCTGATAAGACTGATGGCGTTTACATGTTTCCTTTAATAATAAGGCTATATTTAAAGATTTGGTGTTAAAAGTGTGTATATACTTGCTTCATGATCCAGTGCAACAGATGGCATCTAAATCTCAATTAATAAAAATGGCGCTTAACTGGTTGATGCATAACATCGTTCAATTTACCTCCCTCACATCATGGTTAATGTTGCTCTCCCACCTTATTCTTGGCCTACCTAAAGGGCGCTTTCCCTCAGGTCTTTCTACAAGTAGTTTCGATTTCCCTTTTTCAATCCCCATTCGTGCCACATAATAATAACTAGAAATTCTTCTTCTTCTTCTTGCAAGGATTGAACCTTTTTAGGTTCGTTCCGGCTCCAAGTATTATAGCTGCTGTGACCATCTCTTTCGTGGGCGTCCCCGATCTCTTCCCCCCCCCCTCTTGGTTGATAGTTCAGTATTTTCCTAGGCAATCTGTTGGTATCCATTCTGCAGAGATGTTCATACCATTTTCTCTTTTACTCTTATATTTTATATGTAAAACTAAATATTTGTAGTTCTTTACGAATATCTTCACTTAGTTTTTTATCCATTAAAATATATACTGCCACAAATTGTAAATACTTCTTCTTCTTCACTTCCTGGTTTAGGCAAGAGTTGCCTGTTCCATCTTCACTAATAGATCTAGGACCATCTCTTCCGAGGACGTCCGACATCTCTTCTTCCTCTTGGAAAATAATGGAAGATTTTATTTGGTAATCTACTTTCTACTTGTAAATACGAGTATTTTATTTCTGCTGCTTCTACCTATCTAATACCTAATACAGGCTTCCTATTTTACAGCATTTCGCCCTTGATTCCTGCTTTCCAGAAATTCCTATCTTCCCATTGTCCCTCTTCCATATTCCTCTTCACCAATTGCATCATAAATTCCCTCATACCTTGTTCTTCTACTTCTCCCTTTCTTCCTTCTGCCTGGTACCATCCAATCTAACACCTGTTTAGGCCACTGGTCTTCCGACATCCGTTGTACATGTCCATACCACTGTAGAGCTCTCTTTGTTACCCGTTCGATAACAGTTTCTTATGCATCCATTTCTTGTCTGATATATGTAGGTTATTTCGAATATGTTGTAGCCTGGATATTCTCATACTTCTCCGTAATCCATCCATTTCGGTCGCCAAGATTCTTTTCTGCATCCTTTCATTTATTGTCGAGCTTCCTGATCCATATCTAAGTATACTTTCTATTATTGTCTGTATAATCACTTTTTTTGTTTTTCTGGTCAAATTTCTATTCCATAAAAGACCATTCAGGGATCTAATCGCCTTCCTTGCACAATTTACTCTGTTAATAATATATTTTTCACAAGTACCAGATTTATCTATTATACATCCAAGATATTTAAATTCTTCAACACGTTTAATTATCATATTATTTATTTGTAGGTCTTCTGAATTTCCTCCGATTACCATATATTCTATTTTAATATAATTTATCTTAAGTCCACCTACCTTAAATGCATCTACCAACTTTCTAATCATATATTCTATATCTTCTTTATCTTGTCCTATTATAATCTGGTCATCAGCGAATAATAAATTGTGCAGTAAACAGTCATTAATGTTGATTTTCCATTCCATTTCATTAATACATCTTCTAAATATATCTTGAACAATGTTGGTGACATCCCGCATCCTTGTCTTAATCCTTTTGTTATATCAAATCTGCCGCGTATATTTTAAAAATTCAATGCAGATGTTTCAATACCGTCCATTAATATTATTATAGCTGCAATTTATATGGAGTACAAATATTTTAAACATTCGTGAAACACTAAAACGCATTACATGTAACACCCGAGGCTTAAAATTATTGGAAGCCACGATAATACCCGAGAGGGAAATATAAATTCAGTTTATTTGAAATAAACATTCTAGGAATTGGCCGTGGTTTTGATAAGCGAAAAGGGAACAGCACACTTCAAAGAGATAATAAAGCGTTGTATAACCAGTTCCAGGTATACCAACCATGTAAACATTACTCTAGTGGTAGAAATGATGTTGCAATTTATTGGGCAGTTCTCGCTCTTCAACTATTTCAATTCAGTGAATTACAATGTAAAAAAAAGTACATTATTTTAGTGACGTTACATTGTTCAACTACCTTCAATTTTTAATAAATGTTCATTTGTTCCATTCCATTAACGCAGTTTTGCCTCTCACTTTGTAATAATAACTATATTTCAGCTGGCAGAGTTCAGGCCTTGTCTACCACTCAACCATGATAGAAAAATACAAAAATTAGTAATATCTAAATTACAATAAACAAAATTAGTAGATGCTATATCTACAATGCAATTATTATTTACAATATATTTTGATTTACTCTAGATTTAACGAATCTAATATATAAAAATTAATGTTTGTTTATTTGTTGTTCATACTTTATGCGCGACCATACCGTTGACCCGATTGTGATAGTGTTTCTTGCAAAATGTTCAGGGGATTCCCGGGATGAACATAGGCTATAACAGAGTTCTAATACTCAACTCCTACACCCTTAAAAATCGCCCTTTGTAGTGGAAAAAGTGAAAAAGTAGCTCTTTGAATGCTTAAATGGCTTACGCTGCCTAAACCATAACAAATACACAAAATTAATGTACACAGAATTGAATATCTCAAAAAGCTCTACAAAAAAAGTCCCTGACAGCATTTGTTTATCTCTTACGGATAACTCACAATAACCATTTTTGTCTTTCACTGATGCCAAGAAGATCGAGACAAGTACGTAGTTCCCTGTGCAAGCATAGCAGCACATGGCGGGTATTCTTTTACGGATAACTCACAATAACGAATTTTGTCTTTTTGCTCATTTATGCCAAGAAGATCGAGATAAGTAGATTCCCAGGCAATACCGGGTGAGCAGTTCGGGGAATCTTAAAATAATTACGATATACATTTATAATTATTTTTCATTTTACTTATTCAACTAATCATTAGAAGTACATTAATTTTTGTCCTTCAGCTCATTTATGCCAAGAAGATCGGGATAAGTAGATTCCCGGGCAATACCGGGTAAACAGCACCTGGTATCAAAAATAATTACGATATATTTTTTTTTCCTATTACTCATTTAACTAAATATAAAACGGATTAATTTTCGTATTTCAGCTCATTTATGTCAAGAAGATCGGGATAAGTAGATTCCCGGGCAACGCCAGGTAATCAGCACGGGTATTAGCTAGTGTAATATAAAATGTACAAGATAGAAAAATGAGAAAAATATTAATAACAATGAATAATTTTAGTTCTGCAGAAAAAATCAATTATTTAACAACAAGCAATTGTGTGTCAACCCCTCATATCTTGAGGTAGGGAATTCCAAGAGTGGGCAGAGGCTACTGTGAAAGAAGTAGAATAAGAGGAAGTGATGTGCAGACGGATTGTAAGCAGATTGTCTTCTTAACTGTAGAGCACAGAAATCGAAGTAGGAATTCAGCGATGTCAATCCACTGTATGGAGCAGATGGCCTCCCTGAATTAGTAAGAGCGAAGTGGAGTGAGGCGGACGGCAGATAGTGAGAGTTATCCAATCTATCAATTCAGGTATTTTTACGGTTTAAATAAGATTTTGGGCCCTGGCTTTACTGCCTTGCAGTTAAAAACGTATTCTATACGGCATTTGTACAACACAGCTCTTCTCTGGAAAAACATTCAAGATAGGTTTCGGCTTGCAATGGTTGACTGTTTCCTTGTTAAATTACAATGTTAATTTATGGTGCCAACTCTTTTCCATATCACATGTTTTTTTTTAATCAATGTCATCGTGTTGTCATTTAAACATTCTGGTATTCTCTCCTGGCATGGTGTTATTGTAACCACTTCTGAGGTTGGGGCACCTGGAAGGCGGAGTTACCCTGCCCCGATGATATACCGTGTGGCCCAAAAGTCGGTTGACAAATGTAAGTTTTCTCAATAACAAGAATGTGCTATTTTAGGTATATTTTTTTATTCTGGAAACGATGGTAACAATGAAACAATAAAATAAAAAGCAAATAATTATTATAACAATGAATAATAATACAATTACAACAACGTCTTTGGACTGACAATAGCTATGAAGATACAATTTTGCGAAATAATAATGAGACAGATTCCATAATATCATTGGAAGAATTGAACAATAGTTTAAAGAAATTAAAAAATGGGAAGGCAACTAGCACAGATGGCTTGAATTCAGAATTGTACTATGATGATGATGCATATTTCACCAGATACACTTTCAAATGTGAATGCTGAATTTCGTGATTCAGTGAGACATTTGTCTCCAGGTGGATGAACGTCACTTTGAACATCTGCGTTAGCTCTGAAATGAAGTCCATGAACATGACAATTCAATCAGTGTGGTTAATTTTAACATTTTAACATCAGCCAAACTTCTTCCATTTGTCAACCGACTTTTAGGTCTCACGGTACGGTATGATAGATGATGATGATGATGACGGTAATGATGCGTCTCAAGAGGCTCTAATCCTAACCTTAATGAATTAGTTAATGATGGCCAGATAATGTTCGGGGACCGTTTCCTGGTATTTGTCTGACAGCGGATCGAATCCAGGAACATTGCGTGATAAGTAGAGACCGAATGTTAGGGAAAATGCCTATAGTTAGCCTATATATTACAGAAATTTTAAAAGTGACTTCATATAAGTTCATACCAACTACCCTAGAGTTGTTTTCCATTAAGTTAATTTTGCCTATAAATGCCTATTTCAACTTATAATGCCTATAAATGCCTATTTGCAATATTTTCTGGAAATTAACTCAGTATTTCAATGAAATCAATTGAAATGGACAAACTTCATGGCATAAATCATTTCATAGAAGTTTTCAATTGTTCTTTTTATTAATTTCTTTAGAATGTTTTAGGATAAGGGGCAATAACCTAGCAGGTAGATGGTTTTCCCCTCAATGCACTCCCGTTAGGTAAATATTGTATTTTTCCATCTCACGCATTCCCGTTAAGCGAAATAGTCCTATGCTATGTCCCATTGTATTATGCTCCGGCTCTAAGGCTTGGAGAAAAGTCCTTTGCTACTTTTCGATACAAACATTGCTGAGTGACAAAGAGTGTAGATGGCTCAAGGGTTCTTTCTCTATCTCACACCTGGTACTGAATCCGGCAATATTATTTTTCATGTTGGTAACACTGAATTCAGTCTGCAGTCCTCATTCACAGACAAGTGATTCAAAGACAAAGTGGTGCTGCAAGTGTATATTTTGACAACAGTAAAATACAAACTGACTAATATCGTGAAAGAATTTGGCGCGGAAATATTCTCAAGTGACGGTTCTGCTCTTTGTAAAAAGGCAAAACAAATTCCAGTAGCATCTCTGATATCTTCGCATGCTATTGATAGCATATGTTTATATTCTTAACATAAGACTGTAAAAAGTTATGTTGTAGTCCATTTTCTGTAAGAGCCTATTTTGAATGTTTAGTGCCTATATTAATGATTTTAGTGTCTTTTTTCCTGCCTATTTTGAATATTTTAAGTGCCTAAACATCAATAAAACTAAATATATGGTCACACGTAGAAATGCATTATATAATGGAAATGTACAGCTAATGACAAATGAAGGAAATTTTGAGGAAGTGGCTGAATTCAAATACCTAGGAACAATAATCACAAATAGGAATGATATGCATAAAGAAATTAAACATAGGCTCAATTCTGGAAATGCGTGCTATTATGCATTGCAGAGACTCTTGATATCCCAACTCCTTTCAAAAAACGTTAAACTGAAAAGATATAAAACTATTATTCTACCAGTTATATTATATGGGTGCGAAACATGGATTCTTACTTTAAGAGAGGAAAGGAGGTTACAAGTATTTGAGAATAAAGTACTTAGGAAAATGTTTGGACCAAAGAGAGATGAACAGACAGGTGAATGGAGAAGACTACATAACAATGAACTACATGGTCTTTATAGAAAGCCAGATATAATAAGAACAGTTAAGTCTCGTAGACTGCGTTGGGCAGGACATGTTGCACGTATGGGAAATGAAAGACGTGCATGGAAGCTTCTTGTAGGAAAGCCAGAGGGAAAACGCCCAGTTGGTAGACCAAGAATGAGGTGGAAGAATAACATTAACTATGATTTGAGGGAAGTAGATTATACAGGGAATGATTGGAAAGCATTAGCTCAGGATAGGGATGTATGGAGAGCTTATGTCAGTGCGGCCATGAATCTACGGGTTCGATAGGGCCAGTGAGTAAGTAAGTAAGTAAACATCCGGACTCTAGTGATAAGGCAGCACACTACCTCGAGACCACAGAGGTGTAAATTAGCGAATAATATAAACTACTTGATCTTAGTGGTAAAGGAATGAATGGGAGTTGACTTAAGTCCTTTCATCTGGATACAATGTGTCATTCATTTAGAGAGAGGCGTTGTTTCCCCTCCGGACCACTAAAACAAATACAGTGGCCATTGAGGTAACGTTCTCTCGAGAATTTGACTTATGTTCTGCAGCTAATGTAATATTGAAATTGTTGTATTTAGGCTTGCCATCCGCATACAATGTTAATACAATTAAAGAAAAATGTTGGCTCAACTATAGATTAGTCCTCACTGTGCTTACACCGCGCAATATGCTTATGACACTGTTACACTATTTACTTTTTTTTAGTATCAATTACCTTATTTTTTATAATTTGAATTAATGTAGTAATAATGGAATGTATCCCCTCCATGGTATCTTTACCTTGTCGTGGTGGAGTGGCTTGCGTGCTTAAATGATCCTGAGAGCTATGCCGGCGGTAGCATTGCTGCCGATAGGGTTACCCATGCCGGACTGGTCGAAGGTGATAAGCCAGACGAAAAAAACTACCTTGGTCGAAAGAGTGACGATCTTTCACCGTAAAAATACAACTGTCAAGAAATGCGGACATGGGCTCAACTGGGGTAAAATTTTCCGGAGGTCAAATAGTCCCCCATTCGGTTCTCCGGGCGGGGACTACTTCAGGGAACCCATGCCAAAGGCTCAATAATGGAATTTATTGACTTTATTATAAATAAAGGATATACATTTTCATTTACATTGCACAGGGGTCTGTTTGGTCGTATGTGCATGATCTATTCTATCAAAAAAGAAAAAACATAAGAATGTAAACAAATACATACATGGATACACACCTACGTTAATAAAAACAATATATATGTGTGTGTAAGTTTACCTCCACAGTACATACAGATAATATACGAATTTATGTAGACTGATATGTGGCATAGAATCCACGAAAATTCTAATTCCAAACATTTAAGATTTAATAAAATAAAAGAAGTCAGATGTTTAAATTTGTATGTTAGTACAATCATTGTTTCAACTGTGTGTGTGTGGGAAATTAGAATAAGCTTGCACCTTGAAGAGAAACAAAACACGAGTTCGTGCCAGACACCTGCGATAACAGTTGATTCGTTACTCCATCTACTGTGTCAAGCCGCTAGATTATGGCCTAATATTATCTAATCTCATAACTAACTTATAATAAACGCTTATCAAGATTTATGCTTTCTTTAATGATATTACTTTAATATTATAAACTTAAGAAAATACAACACGAATTCTTACCATTATGTAAATGTCCAGGAGAATTTTCCCATCATACCCCATTTCAAAGTTGCCTTATCAAAAATGTTCCAATCATACGTTTATCAAATATAAACACCATAAATATCACAACACCATATTATATCACTCATGTACACGATAAAACAGAATAAAACAAGAAAGAAACGTAACCGCATGGACATAGAACAACCCAACACTGCGAACAAATAGCAACTGGTTTTTTTTTTCAGCGACCTTGTGTTGGCGCATTGATATCCAAGAATGTCTTTATAGTTCAGTGTTTATAAACGAATTAGTCCCATGTTAATCTCCTATATCTATCTTTGTCAGTTTTTCAATTATGTATATAGCATATATAATATTTTAGTAATTATTTCTAGTTTATTTTCGTTAGAGTAAGGGACTATGTTTTGGTAAAATAAAGGATTAATTTACTTACGTGATTCTCTCAATGCTGGTCATTTTCTAATGCGATACATTCTCAAATATCTCACATAAATGGAATGAAATAAAAAATATGGCATGCATTTCAAGGTTTTAATTTTCTTCCTCCTTTTCATTCTTGTCTTCTCGGTCCCAAAAATATATAATAATAAAAATAATTATATTAATAATATTTTTTACAATAATTAAGCTTATGTTATATATATATATATATATATATATATATATATATATATTCTGGTACAGTTTAAGGACAAAAGGCCTTATCTCCCACTCGACTATCTCAAGCATATAGCTAACACACACACGGACACATACGCATTATATATATATATATATATATATATATATATATATATAGGGGCTCGGTAACCCCAGACAAATGTATTTTATTCGTCCGGATATCGGGTGAAACATAAGTGCGTATGGGCAAACATAATTTCTTATTGTGCTTTCTTTTATCATTTATTTGTTATTTATTTTATATACTTACTTCCTTACTTACTCACTGGTACTATCGAACCCTTAGGTTCATGGCCGCGCGGACATAAGCTCGCCATACATCCGTATCCTGAGCTAATGCTTTCCAATCATTCCCTGTATAATCTACTTCCCTCAAATCATAAAATGCCAAAATCGCAATATATGCAAAATTACAGAGTAGCATGGGAAAAATGGCGGAATTCAAATATTGGATTCAACCCAATTCTTCTGATAGAACAAAATCGTTTTGAAAAATTTAAATTAGGTCTAAAGTGTTTATATATATATATATATATATATATATATATATATATATATATATATACTAGAATGTGGGTGATACTTGGTAGAAGGAGAAGAGGACGGCCAAAAATAACGTGGATTGATGGTATTTTGAGAAGCATGAGAGGAAAAAGGATTGGCAATGGAGGTTGGAATGACAGAGAGATGTGGAGGAGAATTGCAGTAGATTAATTGTGCGCAGGAAGATAATGTGTAACATTGTGAAACCTTAAGTAGGCTATATATATAATATATATATATATATATATATTTATTTGTATTTATAATTATATTTATATATAAGTGATCCCACTCCAGGACATAGGAAGCTCTTGGGATGGTAGGAGATCAAGGCTCCCACCTTCTAGTTCATAAACGCAAGATGTCACCCGGGTTATCAGAACTATTTGACAGCCGCCTTTACCCCAGAACAAATGTCTGGTATTCAATTGGGAAAGAGGCTGAATGGACCTCAGACAATGATACTGCCAAGACGTATCAGTCAATTTACGTACATATCCTGATCCAATCGAGACTAGAACCCACCACCTTCCGACTTATAGAATAATGTTCATAAACACATGAAAAAATAGACCGATATAAAAAAAACATTATATATATATGACACATTGTACCGCAGATTATTAAAATTGTTGGTTTTTTCTTTTATTTTATTCTCTAACGAGATTTCTTTAGTGGCTCATAGCCTCGAAAAGCCATTTTAAGTAGATATTTTCACCTTATCATCATCATCATCATCCGTTCGAGTATTAGGCCGTGTGGCCTGTTACGGTCTCAAAGAGGAATTTTCCATCCAGCGCTTTATTGGACGTCCCAGCGATCTTTTGTCTTCGGGCAATAACGAAATATGACTTTTGGAGTTCTATGAGATGGCATTAGTTGAAGATGGGCTTTCCAGTTGTTCTGGTAGTTTTGTATATGGTGGAGAATGGGTTCTACATCCAACTCTTCCATAATTTCGTCATTTATTTTATGGTCCCACTTTGTATAGCCTGCTGTACGGCGCATAAATCGCATCTCATGTAGTGTTATTCGGCTTTCATCTCTTCTTCGTATTGTCCATGCTTCACTACCATATACTAAAATTGGTCTTGCGAGAACCTTATAAAGCCGTAATACTGTGTTAATTTGTACTAAATGTTTCACAAATTATACTCAATTTATAAATTGTTCGTTGTAAACCATCTTCTGCCTTAGATATCACAACCTGATCGTCTGCATAAAGTAAAGTATCTAATAAAATATCGTTGTCCACCGCTGTGGTCTCGGGGTAGCATGCTGCCTTATCACGCAGCGGGCCCGGGTTCGATTCCCGGTGGGGACAGTTTTTCTGGGTGAGGTTTTCATCGGGGTTTTTCCTCACCTGTAAGGCATTGTCAGGAAAACTTTAAGGCACAAACGGTCCCCGAAATCATATGGCCATTGCAATCATCATCATTCATATCATCGAGGCAATGTAACCCCGCCTTCCAGGCGTCCCAATCTCAGAAGTGGGTTACAATTACGCCATGCCAGGAGAGAAACCGGGAATGTCGAAAGACAAACCTGGGGCATTTGTAAAAAAAAATTAAATATCGTTAATTTTAAAATGTTCAGTTAAAAATATTCGCCAATTCTGTATGGCATCGTTTTTAAATATATTATAAATTATTATTATTATTATTATTATTATTATTATTATTATTATTATTATTATTATTATTATTATTATTATTATTATTATTATTATTATTATTATTATTATTATTATTATTATTATTATTATAAAAACCTCCTGGAGTCAGGGAATATGTTTATATATCAAGGAGAAACATCTACAACCAGGAGATTGGATGGACCGACAAAATTGGCTATTAGGAATCGGACGATGTCAAAGACATTAATCAACCGATGATCTATCTATTATTATTATTATTATTATTATTATTATTATTATTATTATTATTATTATTATTATTATTATTACAGTACTTTTATTACTATTATCATTAATTATTATTATTATTATTATTATTATTATTATTATTATTATTATTATTATTATTATTATTATTAAGTCCACCGCTGCGGTCTCGAGGTAGCATGCTGCCTTGTCATGCAGCGGGCCAGGGTTCGATTCCCGGACGGGATAGGCTTCAGGGTGAGGTTTTTTTTCGGGCTTTTTCCTCACCTGTAAGACAAATGTCAGAATGCATAAGGCTCAACGGTCCCCGAAAATCATTCGACTATCATCATCAACCTTATCATCATCATCCTTAACGGTGTGGAAAGCAACGGGAAGTTACCACACCTATAATTTCCTAGTAAAGTTGCAAAGCATAGCATGAAAATGCTATGATTGCAGTGAAAGACCTGCCCTCGAGCAGATTACTACGGATTAATTATTATTATTATTATTATTATTATTATTATTATTATTATTATTATTATTATTATGTAGATGTTTTCGGGGGCACGCCGTAACGTAGTGGTTAAGGCACTGAGCTACAAGTCGGAAGGTCGAGGGTTCAAGTCCCGTTGGGGTCAGGATTTTTAAACTGACCCAAACCCTCTGGCGGGACTATGGCCCTGTGGTCGACTCAGCCTCTAACGGAAATGAGTACCAGAAGCTTGTTCTGGTGGTAAAGGCGGCCGTCACGCAGGGCTGACAACCCGGCTGACATCAAGTGCCGATTGTCTAGAAAAAGTGGGAGTCTTAACCTCCTACTACTCCAAGGGTCTCCTGAGGCCTGTTGTGGGACCACTTTACTTTTGAGGGCACGCCGTAGCGTAGTAGTTAAGGCACTGCGCTACAAGTCGGAAGGTCGAGGGTTCAAGTCCCGGTGGGGTCAGGATTTTTAAACTGACCAAAACCTTCTGGCGGCACTATGGCCCTAGGGTCGACTCAGCCTCCAACGGAAATGAGTACAAGAAGCTTGTTCTGGTGGTAGGGCTGACAACCCGGCTGACATCAAGTGCCGATTGTCTAGAAAAAAGTGGGAGCCTTAACATCCTACTAAGGGCCTCCCGAGGCCTGTAGTGGGATCACTTTACTTTACCTTATATAGATGTTTTCAAAATGGTCAAATCAAGCCTAAAAGTGGTTAAATTGGCAACCCAGCGTATTATAGACATGATGTCACAGGGCATAGTTCGGAAACACGTCGGACATATCACAGCCTTCGTATACTAATGCTGTTTTGTTGAGGAAGTTGAAAATATTTATAACTTAAGTGTTTTCATTCATGAACTTGTGCATGATAAAGTAAACTCTATTTGCTTTGTTTACTGTGGAGTTACTACGAGTCGTAATTCTATTTGATGAATGGATGTAGCTTCCTTTATATGATACATCAGCGTCCAAGCCTCACTTGAATTGTAGTGGAATATTATTCCCTTCTTCAATCTACGTAAACAATAAAACATTAACAATATCAATCTGCCAGTCATCATGTTAGATAACAAAGCAATACCTTATTCGTCATTTGTTAAAAGTTTGTGTTTCTATCTGAGTGCTACAAAATGATTCAACAACTCCAAAAACTACAGAAAATAATTCAATTGCAATGGATACCTGCACATTGTGGAATTGCTGGAAATGACACTGCTGATTTTCTTGCCAAAAAAGGCTCCAATCTAATTCAGAATACTACTAAAAGCTTACCTTTCACATCCATAAAAATAATAATTAAAAACAAATATAAAATCAAACAAAACCAAGACCTATATAATAAAGCCAAAGACAAAAAATGGAATATTTTAGTAAATAAGCCAGATATTATTCCAGAAATTCCACACAAAACTACAGTAGCAACATTTAGACTGCTTACAGAACATGGCAACTTGGCCAAATATTTATATAAAATAGGAATCTACACGAATCCAAATTGTCCTCTATGCAATAAAGACGAAGAAATAAACAAAAAACATCTAAAACCTGTGAAATATTACCTGTTGGATCCACCATAGAGAAATATTGGAGAGCAAGAACGCTAATAGCTTCATTGCCAAGGCCCACCATTTGAAAACAACAACAACAACAACATCATCTTGAATCTAACAAAAAAGACTGTCAACTGTTGCTTGTTATAACCTACCTTGAAATATCTCCCAGAGAAGAGATGTGATGTACATAGGCCGTGACAAAAAAAATAGTATATTACGATGAGAAGTTGGGAACTGGTTTTTACAGAATCGAGGAAAATGTTTAAAAACCGGGCAATAGCTATCAGCAGCACCATGTGTGTTCTCACCATATGTGTTGCGGAGAGTTTTGCAATTTAATACAGTAATCTGGTGTACAATCTAGCGAATAAAATTGTACACAACCATCTATCCTGGTTCTCCTAGGGGGTTTATTAATTTCAATTCCTGAATTACGTTATGTCATCATCAACAACAACAAGGATTAAGCCCAATGGCCTGTTCCGATCCCATTATAGGTCGAATTGGTTCTTCCATCTCTTCAATGGTCTTCCCAACAATCTTCTCCCTTTTGGTTCATAATTATACATTCTTCTTGGTATGCGCTGTTGATTCATTCGTAATACGTGCTGAAGATAAGCATTTTGATAGTATTTTATTCTTTCACAGAGATTAAATATATTAAGTTCTGTTCTTATATCTTCGTTTTTCTTTTTATCGGTCCTTTGTTATCCTGCTATTGCTCTCAACGTCTTCATTTCAACAGCCTCTATTTGTTTACTATCTGTCTTTGTTAATGTCCAGGTTTCACATCCATAGATAAGAGATGGAACTGCCAATATTTTGTAAAACTTCAAAGCAAATTATGTTATGTAAATAAATAATTAATAATAGCGAGAAATCAGATCCTTGTCGAAGTCCTTGATTTATTTAAAATCGTTCCATGCTTGTCCAAGATAAATTTTAATTTTCACAATTATTGTACTTTCATACAAGGGTTGTAAGAGATGAAAAAAAAATTCTCCTACCCAACTCTATTCCTCACCTTCTCGTGGTACAACCCGAGCTCTGACGACCGAGTCACGGCGATATAACCGTCCCATCAGTTACTGAGTAAATGCAGCATTATTATGTCTATCCGGAGACTAAAAGATAGCAACCCTACACGGGAATACTTACTATCGGGCCAATAACCCGTCCTAAAGAATCTCAACTCTACTTGCAAGTCTTAACACGAAGGAACATTGAAAAGAAGGTTATAGAGAGACTTAGGTTTGCCTAAATGAGATATCTTTGAAGGACTGCAGGATACACTACTAGATCATAAAAATGAAGACGTCACACAAGGGAACAATCAGCCATTGCATGCCGAAATCTACCTTGAATTATCTGCAAGAGAAACGTTGTGATGTACTAAGGCCGTGGATTCTGGCTTCGATTTCCGAGCCTTGCACTTTAAAACGGCAGATATTTTTTTTGAACACGGCCTTGGTACGTCACAACGCTTCTCTAGGAGAAATTTCGCCATGCAATGGTTGATAGTTCCCTTGTTAGATGAATTAGACGCGAAATCTTTGGAAAACAAAATTTATAATTATAATTCAAGAGAGAATGAAGAAGGCCTACAAATCAATGGTATTAATAAGCTGTTAGTTTATGCTGATGATGTGCTATTGGGCGATAGCGAGGAGATACTAAAGGACAACACGCACACAATATTGAGTAACACTAATAAATTCGGACTGGAAGTAAATATCAATAAAACTAAATATATGGTCACACGTAGAAATACTTTATATTATATAATGGAAACGGACAGCTAATTAGAAATGAGGGAAATTTTGAGGAGATGGCAGAATTAAAATACCTAGGAACAATAATCACAAACAGGAATGAAATGCATAAAGACATTAAATATAGGCTCAATTCTGGAAATGCGTGCTATTATGCATTGCAGAGACTCTTGATGTCCCAACTCCTTTCAAAAAACGTTAAACTTAAAATATATAAAACTATTATTCTACCAGTTATATAAGGCCTATGTGGATGCGAAACATGGACTCTTACTTTAAGGGAGGAGAAAATATTACGAGTGTTTGAGAATAAAGTTCTTAGGAAAAATTTTGGACCAAAGAGAGATGAACAGGCAGGTGAATGGAGAAGACTACATAACAATGAACTACATGATCTTTATAGGAAGCCAGATATAAAGAGAACAGTTAAGTCTCGTAGACTGCGATGGGCAGGACATGTGGCACGAATGAGGAATGAAAGAGGTGCATGGAAGTTTCTTGTAGAAAAACCAGAGGGAAAACGCCCAGTTGGAAGACCAAGAATGAGGTGGGAGATTAACATGAACTATGATTTGAGGGAAGTATATTACACAGCGGATGATTGGAAAAATTAGCTCAGAATAGGGATGTATGGAGAGCTTATGTCCGCGCGGCCATAAACCTCCGGGTTCGATAGCGCCAGTGAGTTAGTTAGTTATAACTCAAGATGGATACAACATCTTCATCGAATGAAGGATCACAGGATACCCAAGCAGATGTTAAGCTATCAACTTGCAGAAAGAAGACCAGGACGTCCACTGATGACGTGTGGATGGTATTTCTATTGAAGATGAAACAGGTCAACAAATGATCTAAATTTGTCAATGGAACATGACGATGATGATAATTTCATAAAACTTTTTATTGCTTTTAGGAGGTCATGTGGGACTTTGCACTCTTCTAAGATTTCACATGCCTAATGTAACTAACTCACTGGCACTAACAAACCCGTAGGTTCATGG
Organism: Diploptera punctata; assembly: GCA_030220185.1. Lineage (NCBI taxonomy): Eukaryota > Metazoa > Arthropoda > Insecta > Blattodea > Blaberidae > Diploptera > Diploptera punctata. The sequence goes on from JASPKZ010007437.1 coordinate 541,104, forward strand.
CCGCGCGGACACAAGCTCTCCATACACCCCTATCCTGAGCTAATGTTTTCCAATCATTCCCTGTATAATCTACTTCCCTCAAATCATAGTTAATGTTCTTCTCCCACCACATTCTTGCTCTACCAACTGGGCATTTTCCCACTGGTTTCCTACAAGAAGCTTCCATGCACCTCTTTCATTCCCCATTCGTGCCACATGTCTCGCCCATCACAGTATACAAGACTTAACTGTTCTTATTATATCTGGTTTTTTTCTATAAAGATCATGTAGTTCACTGGTATGTAGTTTTCTCCATTCACCTGTCTGTTCATCTCTCTTTGGACCAAATTTTTTCCTACGAACTTTATTTTCAAATACTCCTAATATTTTCTCCTCCCTTAAAGTAAGAGTCCACGTTTCGCATCCATATAATATAACTGATAGAAAAATAGTTTTACATATTTTCAGTTTAGCGTTATTTGAAAGGAGTTGGGAGTCAAGAGTCTCTGCAATGCATAATAGCACGCATTTCCAGAATTGAGCCTATATTTAATGTCTTTATGCATTTCATTCCTGTTTGTGATTATTGTTCCTAGGTGCTTGAATTCAGCCACTTTCTCAAAATTTCCCTAATTTGTCATCAGCTTTCCATTTCCATTATATAATGTGTTTGTACATGTGACCATATATTTAGTTTTATTGATATTTACTAAAATGAAAATGTTGAGAGCAATAGCAGGATACCAAAGGACCGATAAAAAGAAAAACTAAGATATAAGAACACAACTTAATATATTTAATCTCTGTGAAGGAATAAAATGTCCCGCGCCGTATCCGAGCGGTTAAGGTTGGAATCCTTGGCGCAGAGCTACGGGACTTGCGCTGTTTCGAGTCTCCATGGGGGAAGAAATTTTCTCATGGTATTTCGGCCAGTATGGGACCGGTGCCCACCCAGCATCGTGATGCAATTGGGTAGCTACAATAAGTAGCGGCTCCAGGTTGAGGAACCAGCTATAACGGCTGGGGGACTCGACATGCTAACCACATGTCACCCCTACACTGGTTGTTGATCATCTACCTCTGTGATTGACACATGTGGATGTGAAGGGCCAGCAGCCGGCTGGTAAAAGGGCAACTGCTGAAAAGTGGAAAGACCCTCAATCGGAAAGAATAAAATATTATCAAAATGCTTATCTTCAGCACGTATTACGAATGAATGAACAGCGCATACCAAGAAGAATGTATAATTATAAACCAAAAGGGAGAAGAATATTGGGAAGACCATTGAAGAGATGGAAGGACCAATTCGACCTATAATGAGATTGGAACAGGCTATTGGGCTTAGTCCTCGTTGATGATGATACTTCCAGTACCAATTTCTTAGTGTTACTCAATAGTGTGTGCGTGTTGACCTCTAATGTAAATACTTACTTACTCTTACTCACTGGCATTATCGAACCCGTAGGTTCATGGCCGCGCGGACATAAGCTCTCCATATATCCCTATCCTGAGCTAATGCTTTCCAATCATTCCCTGTATAATCTACTTCCCTCAAATCATAGTTAATGTTATTCTCCCACCTCATTCTTGGTCTACCAACTGGGAGTTTTCCTTCTGGCTTTCCTACAAGAAGTTTACATGCAAGTCTTTCATTCCCCATACGCGCAACATGTCCTGCCCATCGCAGTCTACGAGACTTAACTGTTCTTATTATATCTGGCTTCATATAAAGACCATGTAGTTCATTGTTATGTAGACTTCTCCATTCACCTGTCTGTTCATCTCTCTTTGGTCCAAAAATTTTCCTAAGAACTTTATTTTCAAATACACGTAATCTCCTTTCCTCCTTTAAAGTAAGAGTACATGTTTCGAATCCATATAATATAACTGGTAGAACAATAGTTTATATATTTTCAGCTTAACGTTTTTTGAAAGGAGTTGGGACATCAAGAGTCTCTGCAATGCATAATAGCACGCATTTCCAGAATTGAGCCTATGTTTAATTTCTTTATGCATTTTATTCCTCTTTGTGATTATTGTTCCTAGGTGCTTAAATTCAGCCACTTCCTCAAAATTTCCCTCATTTGTCATCAGCTTTCCATTTCCATTATATAATGTATTTGTACATGTGACCATATATTCAGTTTTAACGATATTTACTTCCAGTCCCAATTTCTTAGTGTTACTCAATAGTGTGTGCATGTTGACCTCTAATATAAATAGTAAAAGAAAAACTGGATATCCCACTGTCCAAATTAAGTTATTTTTTTACTCCGACATAGCATAAAAAAAGAACTAAGTTTGGTGGGAAAAGAACAGTATTGGTAATACTGTTATTGAATATACCTAATGATTGTGTTTGTAAAAAGAATCTGGGCTATTATTAGAGGTATATGAGTGGACTAGCGCTCACCCACGCGCCGCACAGATATGACCTCCTTCTCATCTCAGCACGACCAAGGACGTGTATACAGTAGTGTCATCTCCAACACATACTTGTTCCAATTCCATTCGTTATGGATCCCTCTCTTACAAACCACTCTAATGGCCAGCTATATAATTACCACCCATTGTAACAAAACACTGTGTACACTATAGATATGGGTAGAAAACACAAAGAGTTAAAATTGACTTAAATGGACTATTTAACTCACGCCCCAAATGGGAGTCAATGACCAATCACGTTTCAATGATTTCTGTTTTACAGCCAATCACAGTCGTGTTTCACCAAATATTTATCAATGTTAAATTTACCATATTAAAGAAAGCTCCTCCTTTTTAATATTCTGAACAGGTCTGACCATTATTTTGCAGTGACAGAGCCTGTGAGAAATACGGCTACCACATTGTATATATAGTGCATGGATGTCAATACATAGCGCTTGCAGGTGTTAATATAAAAATATTTGTAGCAATTTATTATACCTCCAAAAAAAGAAACCACTGTTTGCACTTTCTTAAATGTATTTTTTCCCAGGTAATAATGCAGAAAAATATAATTGTCATATTTACATCATACGACATCAGAAATTAATTAATATACAGTTTTATGTGTTTCATTTTTTCTCCACTAGAGAGCATTCTTACAATATTGTGTTCCTTTGGCAATAAATAATATGATATGGTTGCAGTGATGAACAAAAGAAGCAAATTAAGCGTACCAATCGTTTCTCATTTGTTTTGAAACATCGGCGTTTACATTAAAAATAAAAATATTTTAAAATAACTCTAGTTAAATAATGATTTGTGAGTAAACAGCTTAATTTTATTCGTTAAATATTCCTAACAAATGCCACACTTGATTTCCAAATTCTATAGATAAATTGGAAATCACTCGTGGCATTACTTATGACTATTTAACTCATGCCCCAAATGGGAGTCAATGACCAATCACGTTTCAATGAATTTTGTTTTACAAAGAATGGCAGTGGTGTTTCACTCATTCTTTATCGAATTCTCTTTACCACCTCCTGTTTTTGTCTTCTTCTTCTTCTTCACTTCACAGGCTAGGCAAAATGCCTGTTCCGCCTCACTGTTGTTCTGTCCATCTTTTCACTGGCCTTCCTACATTTCTTGAACCTCTTGGCTTGTAGTTGAATGCTGCTTTTGGTAATCTTGTTACGTTCATTCTTTCTACATGTTAAATCATTTTTCTCTATATTATTTGATTTTTTATCATCCACTGGATATAGGCATATATTTAACTCTGTTCTTATATCTCCATTCTTTAACCGATCAATTCTTGTGCAGCCTTTTGTTCTTCTAAGGAAGTTCATTTCTACGATTTGTATCCTACTTTGTAATTTTTTGGTCATTACCCTAGTTTCACTCCCATAAAGTAATGCAGGAACTGCAAATGTTTTATAAAACTTCAATCTAGTATATTCTCTTGTTTTGTTCTTTAATGTTTTATGAATAGTTCCACATATCATTTGAAATCTTGACAGTTTCACATTTACGTCTCTTTCAGTTTTTTTGTGTTTGTAGTAAAATTACAACCCAAATAATTAACATTTATTTGTTCCAGAGGTTTATTATCTGTTATGATTTTTGATCTTACATGTTCACTTCTCCAAAATGCCATTATTTTCGTTTTTTCCTTTGATATTTTAAAATTATATTCTTGACATAACTGATTCCGCTTCTGAAGCCGTTGAGGTTCCCGCGTTGGAGCTAGTTCGCTTCACTTCTCCTCTTACTAGATAGCAAGCTAGTTAAAAACCAGACTTCTCTATCTAGTCGTCTGGGTCATTAGGTACTGAGCCCTTCCACCACGATAAGGTCAATCCCGTGGGGAGGGGGCTCCTGCTTTTGTGATAAAGAAAATTAATGTTTTCAATGGGATGCCTGTGCAGCGCGATCGGTAACGCAATAGGGTATGAAGTTAGAAGTCCCGAGTTCAAATCCCGGTTTAGGTATTAATTTTTCTTAATAAAATATAAAAAAAAACGTAGTTTTATTTGATTTTCATATTTATTATATAATTCAGTGACAGCTGTTTCGGTGCACTGTACCTTCTTCAGACATGTTAACGAATTATGAATTGTGTTCCAACTGATCAAAAGCAACAATACAACAATATTTATTTTAAAAATTTAAATAAAATTTAAATAAATATTGTTGTATTAGTCCACCGCTGTGGTCTCGAGGTGGCGTGCTGCCTTGTCACGCAGCGGGCCCGGGTTCGATCCCCGCTCGGGGCAGTTTTTCTGGGTGAGGTTTTTATCGGGTTTTTCCTCACCTGTAAGACAAATATCAGGAAACCTTTAAGGCCCAAACGGTCCCCGAAATCATATGGCCATCATCCTTATCATTATCATCCTTACCATAGCATTATCATCATCATCCTTCACAGGTGTGGAAAGCAACGGGAAGCTACCACACCTACACAATGCTATGATTGCAGTGAAGGACCTGCCTTCGGGCAGAATTGCTATGGATGGATGAATTGTTGTATTGTTGCTTAGATCAGTTGTAACACAATTCATAATTTGTTAACATGTCTGAAGAAGGTACAGTGTACCGAAACAGCTGTCACTGAATTATATAATAAATATGAAAATCAAATAAAACTACGTTTTATTTTTATTTAATTAATAAACATGGATTTTCATCAAGTAAACACCAACTCAATTGATTGATTAATTTTTCTTTTCATGACATATATATAATAAGCATATGATTGTCTATGACTGATTATATATATATATATACAGATTCACTATTTTTCCATAACCCAAGTTGAAAGAACTATGTACTTTAAAATTAGCAGAGAATGAATGAATCCATTCAACTTCTTTATTCTCCAGATGCGTAATCGACGGGAAAGATAAGTTCCGAACGTCGAGGCAATACCAGGAGCGTCGAGTGGCAGAATGCCAAAGTACGTAAGGTCGATGGTTACATTTTTAAAGGGGCCGATTAAATTTTAAATAGATTTCATACAGCAGAATTCGCGACTTAAAATCACTGATTAATGATTAGAGTAAGTTTTTTATGTAATAAAAGATAAGAATGCAAAACAGAGAGTATATAGGCCTATTACTCAACTGTTTGTGTGTGAAACCAAGATAAATGACAGTCAGAAGTCTAACTTCTCATTGTACTATGCAACTGTTTGTGTGTGAAACAAAGATAAAAGACAGTCAGAAGTCTAACTTCTCATTGTACTATTCAATTGTTTGTGTGTGAAACAAAGATATAAGACAGTCAGAAGTCTAACTTCTCATTGTACTATTCAACTGTTTGTGTGTGAAACAAAGATAAAAGACAGTCAGAAGTCTAACTTCTCATTGTACTATTCAACTGTTTGTGTGTGAAACAAAGATAAAAGACAGTCAGAAGTCTAATTCTCATTATGCTATTTAACTGTTTGTGTGTGAAATCAAAACAGAAGACAGTCAGAAGTCTTACAATCTGTTACAATCTTACCTTTTAGTACATAAAAATTCTGACTCTAACGATTAATTCAGAATGACATTAAACTCCCGTTTTGATTTCGCTAGAATAATGGTTTCCATGCTCGCATTTGGATTCATGATTCTCGGATTCCCATACGGCGGAGCCAATACTTTTTTTCGGTGAATTAAAACTCTGAGTCTTTATTCCGAAGAAAACCAAAATCATGTGTCCCATATGATAGATTTATGACACGTAAAATATTCTCAAGCCTGAAATATAAGGCCTCTGGCAAAATTTGTCAATCCTTTTACTCTATAGAGATTGGAATGTTTGTTTACTTGCAAGGGAACTGGATAATACTTACTTTTACTTTTGAGGGCCTCTTCACTTTTCAGCGGTTTCAGCGGTATTCCCATTCGCCATTCTTGCCGATCACGCCATTCATCCTCCTCCAGACCTCGGTCGTCCATCAATCTATGGATCTCTCCTCTCCAAGATGTTCTTGGCCTGCTCCGTTTCCTTCTACCAGAAGGTGACCATTCCAAAAGAGTTTTGGGCCACCGATCATCCTCCATTCTCCTGACATGGCCATACCACTGAAGAGCTCGTCTTTCGATCCTTTCCGCCACTGTCTCCTCCATATCCATCATCTGCCTCACTTCTTCATTTCTTCTTCTTTCCAACCTGGACACCCTGGCACTGCGTCTTATTCCATTCATCTCCACTGCCAAGATCTTAGTTTTTTGTCCCTCTACCAAAGTCCATCCCTCAGCACCATAAGTCATTATGCTTTCCACAACAGACTTCAAAATCCTCTTCTTCGTGTGGTTTGACATGGTCCTACTCCACAGTACTCCATTCAACATTTTTATGGCTCTTCGTGCTTGTACTAACCTGCTATCTACTTCAGCTTTACAACTCCCTGATTCATCAATAAGTGATCCCAAATATTTAAATTTTTTAACAGCTCTAGTAATGCCTTGGGATAGGGATATATCTCGTCCACTTCCTCCTACTACAAGATATTCAGTTTTTTCCATGTTTACTCTTAATCCTCCTATTTCAAAAGCATTTAGAAGTTTTATCATCCATGTATTTCACATCCTCACGACTCTGAGCTATCAACACTTGATCGTCTGCAAATAATAAGGAATGTATTGTGCCACCTTGGACTGGTACTCCCATGCCTTCACAATATCGATTCCACTGCTCCAATATATGCTGGATAATAACAATAATAAAACTTTAACAATCTCTGATAAAGATAAAACTGAGACAATAGAAATGAGATTCCTGAGATCCGTTGCAGGTGCGTCTTTAAAAGACCAAAAGAAAAGTCAAGACATCAGAGATGAATTACAAATATATAATATAAATAGGAGAATATAGGCCTACAAAAATAAATGTAAATGGTTTTAACATGTACAAACAATGCCTAAAACACTGGTCAACATGATTTTTGTCTCATGAGTTCCAATAGTTGTACATAATGCAATTTTTTATCGTGTTTTCAAATATGTATTCGGAATTTCTCCATCACCCACAGTTTTTTTTATTTTCAATTTCAATTAATGGATTTAAATAATTATTTTTTTAATAAACGTTTTTTCGTCCATTTATTATCTTGACGTTAAGTGAGCGATGAGCACGGGGAACCCTTTCATGAGGAGATTTCAGCTATGGAAAATACATATCAAGGCAAATGGAGTCCTAATATGCTGGCCGATTATCGTTGGACCATCAAGAGGGTTGCTCCACAGGCGAAATATAGCAGAAACCCGTCATTTCGTACTTTCTAGGTGAGTCCGAATGTTCGAATATTGTGTAGTTATGATTGTAGAAAATATTAAAGTGTTTGAAATTATAAATGTCTGTCTCTCTGGGAAACCTTGCGTGATGGAGAAAACCCTGTATCATATTTGAATTCAGGAGAAAACAATATTATCAGAATCACATATTTTTCTTTCTGAGAGAAAAAAAAATATTTTTTGTTGCTTAGTGTTATCGTTTATTATGTACCTCAAGGCCGAAGAAATGTAGACAGACCGAAAAGACATTAGAAGGATGGCCTGTAATATAGTGTGCAGCGAGGAGCATACCTTGATGCTGATGAACAAATGATTTTCAAGAAACGTTTGGGCATGAAAGTTTCCTGGCATTTGTCTTATAGGTGACGAAAATTCCCGAAAAAAAAAACATTATCATAAGTAATGCCACGAGTGATTTCCAAATTTATCGATAAATTCACGACTCACGAAGTGAAGAGTGAATTTATCTAGAGAATTTGGAAATCAAGAGTGAACATTTGTTAGGACTATTTAACGAATAAAATTAAGCTGTTTACTCACAAATCATTATTTAAATATAGTTATTTTAAAATATTTATATAATTAATGTAAACGGCGATGTTTGTAAATAAATGAGAAACGATTGGTACGCTTAATTTGCTTCTTTTGTTCATCACTGCAACCAGATCATATTATTTATTGCCAAAGGAACGCAATATTGTAAGAATGCACTCTAGTGGAGAAAAAATGAAACACATCAAATTGTATATTAATTAATTTCTGATGCCCTATGATGTAAATATGACGATTATATTTTTCTGGGAAAAAATACGTTTAAGAAAGTGCAAACAGTGGTTTCCTTTTTTGGTGTTATAATCAAATGCTACAAATGTTTTTATATTAACTCCCGAATGCGGTATGTGTTGACATTCATGCACTATATATACAATCTGGTAGTCGTATAGTGGGTCAGTCACTGTAAGATAATGCTATGACCTATTCAGAATGTTAAAAAGGAGGTGCTTTCTTTATTATGACTATTTAACTCATGCCCCAAATGGGAGTCAATGGCCAATCACGTTTCAATGATTTCTGTTTTACAACCAATCAGAGTCGTGTTTCACGAAATATTTATCAGTGTTATAATTACCATATTAAAGAAAGCTCCTCCTTTTTAATATTCTGAACAGGTCTGACCATTATTTTGCAGTGACAGAGCCTGTGAGAAATACGGCTACCAGATTGTATATATAGTGCATGGATGTCAACACATGCCGCGCATGTGGGAGTTAATATAAAAACATTTGTAGCAATTGATTATACCACCAAAAAAGGAAACCACTGTTTGCACTTTCTTAAATGTATTTTTTCCCAGGTAACAATCCAGAAAAATATAATTGTCATATTTACATCATACGACATCAGAAATGAATTAATATACAGTTTCATGTGTTTCATTTTTTCTCCACTAGAGAGCATTCTTACAATATTGTGTTCCTTTGGCAATAAATAGTATGATCTGGTTGCAGTGATAAACAAAAGAAGCAGATGAAGCGTACCTATCGTTTCTCATTTGTTTTCAAACATCGCCGTTTACATTAAATATATAAATATTTTAAAATAACTACAGTTAAATAATGATTTGTGAGTAAACAGCTTAATTTTATTCGTTAAATAGTCCTAACAAATGCCACTCTTGATTTCCAAATTATCTAGATAAATTCATTCCTCACTTCGTGAGTCGTGAATTTATCGATAATTTGGAAATCACTCGTGCCATTACTTATGATAAACTTTAGTTGGTAAATTCTAGGCGAAACACGACTGTGATTGGTTGTAATCAAAAATCATTGTAACGTGATTGGTCATTGACTCCCATTTGGGCCATGAGTTAAATAGTCCAGGAAACTCGTCTCGACCGGGGATTGAACTCGGGCCTGCTGCGGACGAGGCAGCGTCGCTATCCCCGAGACCTCAGCGGTCGACTATGTAATGTAAATGGCAGAATATGGTCTTTTAAATTTTCAGCTTAACTTTTTTTGAGAGAAGCTGGAACAAGACCACGTAATAAAGTAATGTTGTAATTTTTTGATATAATGAGATTTTTATTTATTTAACGTGGGAATGGGGGTCCGAAGCTCTGAGAACGTAATGCATCCGCTGTGTTCTAATACCTCATTTACATGAACCTCCTCTCACGGGATTAGGAACGTAGGTTGTCTAATCTCAAGCTTATCCACGACTAGAATATTCGAACAGTCCAGTGCTATCTCCAACAAATATTCCCGTCCTATCTTGAAAGTTAGGAATACTGGCAGCAACTCCTTTATCATATGCTTTCACCTCCACACGTACAACTCAAGTCTTACATGTTCGGATTTCTGTTTCTATACAAATAAACATACATTTCAGGGGAAGGTTGCCCTCAATGGGCCACTTAAAAGAAATGTTCACTATATTCTTCAAATTTAGGTATATAAAATGCATGCAGAGACTCTTGATGTCCCAACTCCTTTCAAAAAACGTTAAACTGAAAATATATAAAACTATTATTCTACCAGTTATATTATATGGGTGCGAAACATGGACTCTTACTTTAAAGGAGGAAAGGAGATTACGAGTATTTGAGAATAAAGTTCTTAGGAAAAATTTTGGTCCAAAGAGAGATGAACGGACAGGTGAATGGAGAAGACTACATAACAGTGAACTACATGGTCTTTATAGGAAGCCAGATATAATAAGAACAGTTAAGTCTCGTAGACTGCGATGGGCAGAACATGTCGCACGTATGGGGAATGAAAGACGTGCATGGAAGCTTCATGTAGGAAAACCTGAGGGAAAACTCCCAGTTGGTACACTAAGAATGAGGTGGGAGAACATCATTAATTATGATTTGAGGGAAGTAGAATATACAGGGGATGATTGGAAAACATTGGATCAGGATAGGGATGTATGGAGAGCTTATGTTCGTGCGGCCATGAACCTACGGGTTCAATAGTGCCAGTGAGTTAGTAAGTAAGTAAGTAAAACAGTTAAATGCGAGTGTAGCTGCTGAAATAAGTTATTAAGACCTTTAGGTTTATGACCACATGCGTAATGAAGATATCCGCAAAGCTCTCAACACACCAGCAATAACTGAAACCATCGAAACATACCAAAATAATTGCCATGAACACCTCATTAGAATGCCATACAATAGACTATCTCTGCAGCTATTCAATTACACACCCACAGGACGAAGAGACCCTGAAAGACTTAAAAAGCGGTGGAGGGATCAATTTCTATCCTGAAGCGGAACAGGCCAATGGCCTAATCCCTGATTATTATTGGTGATCTTCTTCTTTCTCTTCGTCACGGTTTAGGCTTTTTGCTAGCCTGATCCGGCTCCAAATTGCTGCTCTTTCCATATTTTCTTTGGTCTTCCCAAACTTCTTCTTCTTATTCTTGTTGAATAGTTGTATGGTGATTTTGGTATTCTCAGTTATCCTTGCGTTTTTCATGAAGCTGAGACAATATTTCTAAACGATTAAAATGTACTTTCTTCTTCTTTTTCTTCTTCTTATTCTACGTCATGGAATTAGGCCACAAAACGTTGGCTCAGCATAGGGATGTATGGAGAACTTATGTCCGCGCGGCTATTTAAGACTTAGTCAGTTAGGCCCCAACAAGTTTATGCAAGAATAAATTCTTGAGAAAATGTTTGGTCTAAAGAGATAGAACAGAGAGGCGAATGGAGAAGACTACTTAACAATGAGCAAAATGAACTTTACGGGAAGCCAGATGTAATAAGAACAGTTAGGTATGTAGATTGCGATGGGTAGGGCATGTAATAAAAGATGGGCATGAAAACTTACAGGCAAACCAGAGGAAGGCACCCAGGAGGTAGACCAAGAATGAGGTTTTAGAATTAAATTAACAATTATTTTAATGAGTGAATTGTACAGAGTATGATTGAAAAATTTAGCTCAGGATAGGGAAGTATGAACAGCTTATGTCCGCGCGGCAACGAACCTATTGGTTCAATATTGCCAGTGTATTATTCACAATTTTGTTTAAACTTCTTCTAAACCTATTTCCTAAAAATGAGGTCAGATATTGTTATTAAATTCAGCGATAAAACTAAAAAAAACTGGCCCAAGTTAGATAAATTAATTATAGACAGATAGATCAACGGTTGATTAACGTCTTTGACATCGTCCGATTCACAATAACCAATTTTGTCGGTCCATCCAATCCCCTGATTGTAGATGTTTCTCCTTCGTGTATAAATATATTCCCTGACTCCAGGAGGTTTTAGGTCTTCCTCTGCCTCGTCTTCTCTCAGGTGTCCATACCAAAACACATTTTGTTAGCCAATCCTCTTCCATTCGCTGGACATGTCCGTACCGTCTTAATTTGCTGAGTTTTAATATAATCTAAAATAGTGTCTTCAATCTTCATTTCCTCCCTTATAACTGAGTTTCTATTTTTTTTTTTTTTTTGTCTTCTTGAAATTCTTGCTGCCCTTCGTATAAAATCCATTTCCGTTGCCAAAAGATACTTATTTGTTTTTGTTGTTAATGGCCAAAGTTCTGCTCCATAAGTAATTATGTTTTTAACAGTTGTATGATATATATTCATTTTATTTTCATTACTCATATTTTTTCCCCACAATATTCCATAGAGGCAAGCAATTGTAAATTTTCCTTTATTATTTCTATTTCTTATTTCCTCTTCACAAATTATATTTTTATTTATAGACTAGCTAATATCTGGCGTTCGCTGTTACGCCTACATAAATTAAAATTAATGTGCTTTTATGTTTAATTGATAAGGTAAAAGCAAAAATAATAATAAATTTATATTTTTAGATACCCGTGCTGACTACCCGGTGTTGCCTGGAAATCTACTTATCTCGATCTTCTTGGCATAAATGAGCTAAACGACAAAATTCGTTATTGTGAGTTATCCGTAAAATAATACCCACCATGTGCTGCTATGCTTGCACAGGAATCTACGTACTTGTCTCGATCTTCTTGGCATCAATGAAAGACAAAAATGGTTATTGTGAGTTATCCATAAGAGATAAACATATGCTGTCGCGGACTATTTTGTAGAGCTATTTGAGGTATTCAATTCTGTGTACATTAATTTAGTGTATTTGCTATGGTTTAGTCAGCGTAAGCCATTTAAGCATCCAAAGAGCTACTTTTTTCACGTTTTCCACTACAAAGGGCGATTTTTAAGGGTGTAGGAGTTGAGTATCATAACTCTCTTACAGCCCATGTTCATTAAGAGAATCTGCTGAACATTTTGCAAATAGCCCTATCACAAACAAACAAACAAACAAAAATTCATTTTTATATATTTTTATATATTATATAGTGTAATATAATTAATCAATTGAGTTGGTGTTTACTTGATGAAAATCCATATTTATTAATTAAATAAAAATAAAACGTAGTTTTATTTGGTTTTCATATTTATTATATAATTCAGTGACAGCTGTTTCGGTACACTGTACCTTCTTCAGACATGTTAAAAAATTATGAATTGTGTTCCCACTGATCTAAGCAACAATACAACAATATATATTTAATTTTTTAATTTAACAAAGGGGATTCATTCAAATCAAGTTGAGAATTTAACAGTTTTTTACTACTTTTAAATTTATTAATTTCTACAGCCTCCAAAAGATCTAACTTCTTACCCTTATCACAAATATGTAAAATTTCAAAATTTGGATCGAAACAATGATTTAATTGGAATAGGTGGTTAGCATATTTTGAATATTCTAAATTTCTGTTATATGCTCTCATGTGTTCCTTTATCCGAGAGATAAAAGGTCTACCAGTTTGTACTATATAGACATTGTCATATGTGCCACACTTCAATTTATATACACCTGATAATTTTTCTTTTTTTGTTTTGGTTTTATTGTTTTTTATTATATTTTGTAGAGTTTTATTAGTTTTAAATGCCACATTAATGTTCAACTTTTTAAAGTGTTTAGATATTTTATTTGAAAGTGGGCCTATGTATGACATTACGACATATTTCTATATGCTAACCACCTATTCCAATTTAATCATTGTTTCGATCCAAATTTTGAAATTTTACATATTTGTGATAAGGGTAAGAAGTTAGATCTTTTGGAGGCTGTAGAAATTAATAAATTTAAAAGTAGTAAAAAACTGTTAAATTCTCAACTTGATTTGAATGAATCCCCTTTGTTAAATTTAAAAATTTAAATAAATATTGTTGTATTGTTGCTTAGATCAGTTGGAACACAATTCATAATTTGTTAACATGTCTGAAGAAGGTATAGTGTACCGAAACAGCTGTCACTGAATTATATAATAAATATGAAATTCAAAATAAAACTACGTTTTATTTTTATTTAATTGTAATATAATTCTCACTGTCTGAGTCTATCTTCTTCTGAAAAATTACTATTTTAAAAGTGGTCAGGATATACCTTTTTTTTTAGAAAAACTAACTTACTCAGTGGAAAAATCTGAATCGACGCAAATTGCAAGTCATTTGTTTCTGTGGGAATCTGCTGAGTAAGGTGTTTCCAGTGCAGTAACCAATCGACTGGCGAGCGGGATTAAATCCCTTACTAAAACGTTATCACTCGGGTTTTAGGTTGGTAGACTTTTATGGGTGTTCTTGACCGAATACTTTTTCTCTGATAACAAATTTACAATATACAGTAAAATTTGCTCAAAGCGGAATCGCATGGGACCAATTATTTTTCCACATTCGACAAAATTCCGTTTTATAAAAATACTAAAACTTACTGATAATCTTAGATTATAGAGTACCGTATATGTCTTTTTACGTACCTTGGATTAACTGTAGTTCCGATGCGCTTCAAAAGTGAAATATAGTATGTACGAGCGACTTCGACGGTAACGCGCGAAAAAATAGTCCCATTTCGTCAGCGTTAAAAATGTCTCTTAAGCGCGTATCCTGAAATTAAAGTATACAGTTTCTTTCCGCTCACTAACTACACTTTCGTTCACATCCTTTGATTTCCCGCAAATTTCATCCCACACTACATTGTGTCGTGTTTTAAAACTGTGCAGCCAACGTGAAGATGCCTTGAAATCGTTATTCCCTAGGGATTTAGCAACAGTTAGAGCTTGACTTTGGAGCATCGGTCCGGAAATATGGAGACGTATCTTCAATCACTTTCACTTTTTCGTATAATGAGAATGATACATACGTTTTAGCCATCTTTATTCCGTAAATTCAGAACGCTACCTGTGAAAGATCGGTCTCAGAACTTAAACTAATTTTAGGTTTTTACAGTGCAAAGTTATTTGTAAGACAAGTATGTGTGTTTCGCACAACGCGTTTGCAGTGACGCTGAAATAAAATTTAAGGTACAGGTAGAATGTCTACTTCACCCAACGGGAGCAATAATTACTTTTTTTGCCTAACAGGAATTCAATGAAGTGGGAACTAATTTATTATTCCTCTGTCTTTCCGCTTTATAAAATGTTTTTTTTTTCGTGAATTGTATTGAAATATCTTTCCGTTTCCGCGTTGGACAGATTCCATTATATAAAATATAAACAGGCTTACTAGTAAAATTACTATTATTTCGCCGGGACCAATACATTTGTTCACATTGGACAGACTTCCGCATTATTGACGTTCCGGATTAAACAAGTTTACTCAATTTTGTTATATCTAGCTAATATCCGACGAGCGCTGCTACATCTAAAATACATTAAATATTAAGGATTAATTATACAGGGTGTCCCAATCAAACCTCCCACATTTTAATTAATCATAACTCTCAAAGTATGCGGAATTATGAAATGAGGTCGGTATTAAAAGAAAGAGAAACTCAAAGAATTTTTGTTTTCATTGTTGCAGTTAATTCATCTGTCGCATGTTGGACAATTATGACATAAAACACGTTCGTCAGACATCACTCCACTGGACTTCTTCCTCTGGGGATATGTAAAAAGACCGCGTGTTTGCGACTCCAGTACAAGATCTTCATGATTTACGAACCCGTATTCTTGACACAATTGCAACAGTACCAATGGACATTTTGGACAGAACGTGGCACTAAATCGAACACAGACTTGATATTGTTCGTGCTACTAATGGTGCACCATATAGAGGTGTTTTAGTGTGTGGCAATGCAATTTTTTTTAGTTTCTGTTTCGTTTAATACCGGCCTCATTTCATAATACCGCATTAATATAATGTACGGTTAAAAACTATAACATAGTTTTTAACCGTACATTATATTACTGTGAACTAATACCTCAACGGAAAATCACCATGAATTTTACTAGTATCGATCAATTCCGCATACTTTGTTAGTTATGATTAATTAAAATGTGGGAGTTTTGACTGGGACACTCTGAATCATATGGTATACACTACGAGAAATCAAACATGGCGGTTCCGAGTCAGTTTTTAAGTTCTAATTTCAGGTAAACCCACACTTCTAATGGTCGGATTTCGATGATTTTTGGCGAATACCTACCTCGGTTTATTTTAATATCTTATACGGAGTTTCGTTGTGAAACATCGAAAATTTCTACTGCTAGAGCGATTTTTAAATTTTTGTTTGAGGTAAATTCCCACACCTAATGATTTTATCGGGTCCAATTGTGAATCTACTGTCTAAAGGGACCCACTCAAACACACACAACAATTTTATCAAAATCGGTCCAGTCGTTTTGGAGGAGTTAAGTAATATACACAAGTACAGAATAATCATTATATATATATATATATATATATATATATATATATATATAATTCTTCTGTACGTGTGTTTGTCACTGAACTCCTCCTAAACGACCCGACTGGGCCTATTTTGATGAAATTATTTGTGTGTATCTGATTAGGTCCCTCGATGGTTCTGATTCACAACTGGACCATCTAAAACCATAAGGTGAGGAAGTTGAACTGAAGTGAAAATCGAAAAATCGCTCTAGCGGTTACATTTTTCGATGTTTCACAACGAAACTCGGTATATCATATTAACATAAACCGAGGTAGGCATTACCCAAAAATGAGCGAAATCCGACAATTAAGAGTGGAGGTTTATTGAAACCCGAAATTAAAAACTGCCTGAATGACATCGATTTTGATGAAAATTTGTGAGCGGGTCCCTGGATGGTTAGATTCACAATTGGAGTCGGTAGATAATACTGCAATCGGGTTATAGGATTTTTTATGTCAGATCCCTGAATGGTCTTTTATGGAATAGAAATTTGACCAGAAAAACAAAAAAATATAGTATACAGACAATAATAGAAAGTATCACTTACGTATGGATCAGAAAGCTGGACAATAAATGAAAGGATGCAGAAAATAATCTTGGCGACAGAAATGGATAGATTAGGGAGAAGTATGAGAATATCCAGGCTATAACATATTCGAAATGTTTATATTAGACAAGAAATGGATGTACAAGAAACTGTTATCGAAAGGATAACAAAAAGAGCTCTACAGTGGTATGGACATGTACAACGGATGTCGGAAGACCAGTGGCCTAAACAGGTGTTGGATTGGATGGTACCAGGCAGAAGGAAGAGGAGGAGAAGTAGAAGAACATGGTATGAGGGAATATATATGAAGCCATGATGAAGAGGGGTATGGAAGAAGGACAATGGGAAGATAGAAATCTCTGGGAAGCAGGAATCAAGAGCAAACTGCTGTAAAGTGGAAAGCCTGTATTAAGTATTAAGTAAGTATGCGTAGTCATCTGCATTGTCGACATATTCCGCGCGACAACAATGTGAAGTCATCATGCACGCTTCTTGAGTCAAAACAGATGGCAGTGAGAAATTTTCTTGCGAACTTATTTAATAATATGTAATTACGTCCTAATTAGTGAATTTTATGGTAAAAAAGTAACATATTTTTATCGTCCGGTCATGACACGGCAATTGAACGTTTCAGCAGGACGTCTGCCGGGTACGCTAGTATATATATATATATATATATATATATATATATATATATAGGCCCATTGGGTAGTCGGAGGTAAAGGCTCCTACCTGTTTAGGCAATCAGTACGAGATATTGTTCGGGTTGTCAGACCTGTGTGATGGCCGACTTTAACCCAAGAACAAGCGTCTAGTATTAATTTATGTAGTCCACCGCTGTGGTCTCGAGGTAGTGTGCTGCCGTTGTCACACAACAGGTTCGAGGTCAATCCCTAGTCGAGACAATTTTCATGGGTGAGATTTTTTCGGAGTTTTTCCTCACCTGTAAGATAAATGTCAGGAAACTTTAAGATCCAAAAGGTCCCCATCATTATCATCAATATCATATTCACCTAATTAGCTTAAGTTTAGTTGAAGGCCTCTCCTGGCACCATCAACTCTCATATCATCGGGGTAGCGTAACCCCGCATTCCAGGCGCCCCAACTTCAGAAGTGGATTACAAGTACGCCATTGCAGGAGAGAACACCAGAAATATCGAAATGACAAACTTGGGGCATTTGAAAAAAAAATACGTTAGATGCTGAAGAGACTCTAGGATCATGTTGCCGCCTGAAGATTTAGGCCAGTTTAAAAATTCTAAACGCATCGGGAATCGAACCCTCAAGCTTCAGAATTGCAGCATATTTCCTTAATTAACAACGCCAAGTAGTGCCCCTTCTGATTTGTTGTATGACAACAAAGTTAAAATGAATCAACAGAAACAAAGTTGCTGGCGATGAAATTAATTTAGAGAAGTACTACATGTGAAGTGCAGCTGTACTAATTAAATAATACAGTCCCAAGTAAACTGTGTTGCAAGTTTTTGTGGTTTGTTTAAAGTTGACTGGAAATTCCATTAACAAAGAGTAGTGCAGCCACCGACAGCGTGGCAGGGGGTTCCCCGAGTTAAAACCAAAATTATTTACTGCTCCAGTATAAAAACACAATACCCAGGAGAGAAGTATCAAACATGTTATAATATGCCATGTTTATATAGTTCCCATACGTCACGCTTGGGGACGTGCTCCCTAGCGGGAGTTTCTGCAACCAAGCTAATTTAGTTACGCTTATTTACCAACAGATCTCAACGAGTAACATCTCCTCAATGAGACTGATTCCCGGGCAATCGTAGCAGCGCGCGGCGGGTATTCTTTTAAGGATAACTCATAAATATTTAACTCACAGGCACTATCGAACCCGTAGGTTCATGGCCGCGCGGACATAAGCTCTCCATACATACCTATCCTGAGCTAATATTTTAAAATCTTCCCCTGTTTAATTTACTTCCTTCAAATCATTAAAAAAAAGTGATCCCACGACAGGCCTCAGGAGATCCTTGGGGTAGTAGGAGGTTAAGGCTCCCACTTTTTCTGGATAATCGGCACTTGCTGTCAACCGGGTTGTCAGCACTGCGTGACGGCCGCCTTTACCCCCAGAACAAGCGTCTGGTACTCATTTCCGTTAGAGGCTGAGTCGACCCCAGGACCATACTGCCGCCAGAGGGTTTGGGTCAGTTTAAAAATCCTGACCCCCACGGGGCTCGAACGGATAATGTTATTCTCCCACTTGATTCTTGGTCTACCAACTGGGCATTTTCCCTCTGGTTTTCCTACAAGAATCTTCCATGCGCCTTTTTCATTCCCCATTCGTGCCATATGTCCTCCCTATCGCAATCTACGAGGCTTAAATGTTTTTATTACTCTATATCTGGCTTCTGCGGTGGACTAGAGGTTATGTTCCTTGCCTCTGGTCCCGAGCGTCGCGGGTTCAAACCCGGCCGGGGTCGATGGATTTTTTTAGGATGGAAAAATCCAAGGAGCAAGTCCTCCGGGAGGAACTTTAAGCCGTGGATCCCGAGTCTGAAGATTTTCAGACTCGTAAAAGATCCTTAAGCCTGAATGAAAAGGCCTCTAAGCAAAATTTACCGAATTTTCCCATCCTAGTACTACCTTGGTTTCCTAGATGTCAGTATGAAGCGGAACGCTGACCACGAATCACTCAAATGACATCTATACGAAAACAAGTGTAACTAAAAATTAGTAAAAATTAGTATGGTTCAAATGCATGCTATTATGCGTAAAAATTAGTATGGTTCAAATGCATGCTATTATGCATTGCAGAGACTTTTGATGTCCCAACTCCTTTCAAAAAACGTTAAGCTGAAAATATATAAAACTATTATTCTACCAGTTATATTATATGGGTGCGAAACATGGAGTCTTACTTTAAGGGAGGAAAGGAGATTACGAGTATTTGAGAATAAAGTTCTTAGGAAAATTTTTGGACCAAAGAGAGATGAACAGACAGGTGAATAGAGAAGACTACATAACAATGAACTACATGGTCTTTATAGGAAGCCAGATATAATAAGAACAGTTAAGTCCCGTAGACTGCGATGGGCAGGACATGTTGCGCGTATGGGGAATGAAAGACGTGCATGGAAACTTCTTGTAGGAAAGCCAGAAGGAAAACGCCCAGTTGGTAGACCAAGAATGAGGTGGGAGAACAACATTAACTATGATTTGAGGGAAGTAGATTATACAGGGAATGATTGGAAAGCATTAGCTCAGGATAGGGATATATGGAGAGCTTATGTCCGTGCGGCCATGAACCTACGGGTTCGATAGTGCCAGTGAGTAAGTAAGTAAGTAAGTAAGTAAGTATGGTTCAAATTCTTCCCTGTAGGGGGGGGGGAGAGCGCCTAAATCTCTGTTAAGGGAAACATGGGCTTGCAAAATACAGGTAGATATCTGCCTTCTTGTACATACCATGTAGCTCATTATTATGTAGTCTTCTCCATTCGCCTGTTTATTCATCTTTCTTATGTTTCAGAAGCCCACCGGTAATTATTACTGCATAAACGCCAAGTCTAGTGCAATTCAAAAAAAATAAGACACCTAATTCAAACGAATAAAGACCTATTAAATAAGGAAAAATTATTCATAACAGTAAAGATAAAAGATAAACTAAAAATAGGGGCAAAATAATAAGCGAGGTAATTAGAAATTAGTGGGAATGTCTGTTCCTTTCCAAAAAATTGTCATAAGTGCTTTATTCTAAAATAACATTATTTATAAAAAAATATTTTCGGAGACCTCACGGTAAAATAAATGCAGGTAGACCAAGAAGAAGGTGGGAAGACGATCTACCACGGGTAGGCCCTATATTTATTAATTCGATTCGGTTCTATATTGTTAGGAGGATCTATAGTAATACAAAGGCTAAAGTAAAAATACAGAATAATTTAACAGAGGAATTCACAGTGAATAAAAGCCTTAATCAGGGATGCAGTTTGTCACCAATTCTTTTTAACATTTATTTAGACCAGGCTCTTAACTTATTTTATAAAAACATGTTCTGACATGGGTATTTCTATAGGAGGAAAAGTATTGTATTCATTGTTGTTTGCAGATGATCAAATAATTTTTGCAGGGGATGAAGATGATATGAAATATATGATAAATAAACTAATGGAAGAATATAAAAAATGGGGACTGAATATAAATTTACAGAAAACAGAATATATGTGTTTGGGAAAGATCTCATACCTACTCGAAACAGGGAAAATAAAAAAAAATGTGAATTTTTTTTAATATCTTGGGTCAATAATTACAAGAGAGAGGTGTACAGACTAAAATTGCAATGGCAAAAAATGCAACTAAGATATTACATGGAATAATTTGGAACAAAAATATTACAAAGGAAACTAAAATGAAAATTTATAACACCATAATACAGAATATTTTGTCATATGGAAGTGAAACTTGGTCTTTGACGGAATTACAAAAGAATAAAATTAGAACAGTTGAATCTGATTATTTTAGAAGAACCCTCCAAAAAGCAAGACAGGATAAAATAAGAAATGAATTCATTTGGAGAAAAATGAATGTCACCACATCTGTTGTTAAGAGGATTGAAAATCAAACACTTAAATGGTATGGCCATGTACAAAGAATGGTCAAAAATATATATACCAATGGTCACCCCCTGGAAGAAATAAACGTGGCAGACCAAGACGGAAATGGAAAACCTACGTCATCATCATCATCATCAACAAGGATTAAGCCCAATGGCCTGTTCCGATCTCATTATAGGTCGAATTGGTCCTTCCATCTCTTCAATGGTCTTCCCAACGATATTCTCCCTTTTGGTTTATAATTATACATTCTTCTTGGTATGCGCTGTTCATTCATTCGTAATACGTGCTGAAGATAAGCATTTTGATAATATTTTATTCTTTCACAGAGATTAAATATATTAAGTTCTGTTCTTATATCTTCGTATTTCTTTTTATCGGTTCTTTGGTATCCTGCTATTGCTCTCAACATCTTCATTTCAGCAGCCTCTATTTGTTTACTATCTGCCTTTGTTAATGTCCAGGTTTCACATCCATAGATAAGAGATGGAACTGCCAATACTTCGTAAAACTTCAAAATAGTTTATTTTCTAGTCTTATTCAATAAAGTGCGTTTAATTGTGCCACATAGATAATTGAATCGTTGTATTTTAGTGTGTTTATCTAAATTTCTATCATTGCCTAAATGACATCCCAAATAATTAAAATTCTGAACTTGGTCTATAATTACATTGTTTATCATTACTTTTGTTCTTTTTGCACGTCAGATCCATAATGGATGATAGGAATTTGGAAGAGGGAGATTGGAATGATAGAGATAAATGGAAACTGAAGACGGCAAACCTATAAGTGGGGGAAAGCAGAAGAAGAAGAAGATTCGGTTCTTCTTTTGGGGATTGATTAAATACTTTCATTTTAATCTTATTACAATGGGGAGTTGAAACGGCCTATAGGCCTACACTCTAATGTCAATGATGGCGATGAAGTTGATATTTCATCAAATATCTTAGAACTAAGTTAGATTATCGGTATTCACACGAGAGATCGCAGAACAGTGTTCGAAGTTCAATTGTTTTACAAGATTAAGAGAAGATATATTAAGTTTATAATCGCGGATGGGATAGGAATGCAGTCACATTGTGTGAGAGTTGAAGACATTTCTCCACTTGTAACGAGAGTTCCCGTCCCTATCATGATTTGTTACTTGGATTTATTACACCCACGAGACCTATTACTTTCAATAGTAACTTGGTATTCCAACAGGGGATCAGTTGAGAAAGACAAGACTCTACTATTCGCCACTAACATGGAAATTTGATACATTTACATTCCCTCATTTAATCACCGTTGATTCAAATTTCTAACCTCTAAGCATAATTACAAATTTATAGGAAGTGGCTGAATTCAAATATCTAGGAACAATAATCATAAATAGGAATGAGAAGCACAAATAAATTAAACATAGGATCAATTCTGGAAATGTGTGCTATTATGCATTACAGGGACTCTTGACGTCCCAGCTCCTTTCAAAAAACGTTAAACTGAAAATATATGAAACTATTATTCTACCAGTTATATTATATGGATGCGAAACACGGACTCTTACTTTAAAGGAGCAAAGGAGATTACGAGTATTTGAGAATAAAGTTCTTAGAAAATGTTTTTGGACCAAAGTGAGATGAACAGACAGGTGAATGGAGAAGACTACATAACACTGAACTAGACAGTGTCTGTAGGAAGTCAGATATAATAAGAACAGTTAAGTCTCGTAGACTGCGATGAGCAGGACATGTGGCAGAAATGGGGAGTAAGAGACATGCATGGAAGCTTCTTATAGGAAAACCGGAGGGGAAAATGTCCTGTTGGTATACCAAGAATGAGGTGGTAGAATAACATTAACTATGATATGAGGGAAGTAGATTATACAGGGAATGATTGGAAAACTTTAGCTCAGGATAGGGATATGTAGTGAGCTTATGACCACGAAGCCATGGACCTATACCTTAACCGCCCTTAGAGCGGTCCTAATATAAACAAACGCCAATTGTATCTTTCCGCTATTCGAGCCACAATTACTGTCACATTGACAGGGGAGCACGTGTGAAGTACATATGACATTTGATTTTTGAATAGGGTAGATTACTAGAAAGCTGGTGAGATTCTCCACTGAACTTGTCAAATACTTACTTAATACAGGATTTCCACTTTACAGCAGTGTGCCCTTGATTCCTGCTTTCCAGAGATTCCTATCTTCCCACTTCCTTCTTCCATACCCCTCTTCATCATGGCATCATATATTCCCTCATACCATGCTCTTCTACTTCTCCCCCTCCTCCTTCTGCCTGGTACCATCCAATCCAACACCTGTTTAGGCCACTGGTCTTCCGACATCCGTTATACATGTCCATACCACTGTAGAGCTCTCTTTGTTATCCTTTCGATAACAGTTTCTTGTGCATCTATTTCTTGTCTGATATATGTATTTCGAATATGTTGTAGCCTGGATATTCTCATACTTCTCCGTAATCCATCCATTTCTGTCGCCAAGATTGTTTTCTGAATCCTTTCATTTATTGTCCAGCTTTGTGAAATAACATTTTTTTTTACTACTAGCTAGTCAAAAGTTTGCCAGACTTGTGTTTCTTCTTCTTCCTTCCAAGTATTAGGCCAAGGCCTGTTACGATCCTATAGAAAATTTTCCCTCCAACTTCTTCCGGAAAATTCTCGTATAAGACTTGAAAGCATAATAATAGTCCCTTCGATTGGTTGCTGGCCAAAGGAAGGCAAGACCAGTGATGGGCCTGCTATCTTATAGCCTCTGGTCAGACTTTTCTGGAGAAGAAAAGAAAATAATGGAAAGAAGAAATGGAAGAAAGGAAAGACTCCCTAGCCCTCGGATGCCCTAATAGCGTCGGGGTTGAAAAAACAAGAGTTAACCAAGAGAGGTTAGATAGTAAAGTTAAAAGAGTGCAAAACACAAGTAAGTGGAAGAAATGTTTTGCTCGGCTTGGGCACCTTGTGGTCGCCATCCACATATCCCCTAGATGAGGACCCCTGAGGGGAGACTTGTGTTTTAAAAAAAATAATGGTGACAGAGCAACAGAAGCAATTTTGTTGCATGATAATCGACTGAAGCATGACTCAAATGTATCACCCATATGTAATGAACTATTTTAAGTTGTAATTATTGATTAGGTATATGTTAGAATATTTTCTGTTTTGCACATGATTATTTTCATTCACGAAGAATAACAAATATATTCAGAGGACATATTTTTATTTAATCAAGGGACCACTTTTTCGCGTACTTGCTGCTTCTACATCGTACGTCATTGTCCATAACCAATGAAAAGCGAGCAGATCACGTGGTTTTGTTTTGAAGAGGATCGCCTTAAGAGCGGACAGCATTTACGAGTTCGTTAGTGCCAGAGAATTAGTTATATTATACAGTGTAATATAATTTAAGTATATGAATGGAACCTTAACTTGAGGCACATCTAAGTACCGTAAATCAAAATGTTGTAATAATAACATTGGAAATATAGACGATATGGGAATACGTTCGCTGGAATAGAGATTATCTTATATATAAAAATGAATGTTTGTTTGATTTTTTGTTGGTACTTTATGCGCGGCCATACCGTTGATCCGATTGTGATGGAGCTTTTGCAAAATGTTCAGGAGATTCCAGGATGAACATAGGCTATAAGAGAGTTGTGATACTCAACTCCTACACCCTTAAAAATCGCCCTTTGTAGTGTAAAACGTATAGTAAAGTAG
Source organism: Diploptera punctata (assembly GCA_030220185.1). Taxonomy (NCBI): domain Eukaryota; kingdom Metazoa; phylum Arthropoda; class Insecta; order Blattodea; family Blaberidae; genus Diploptera; species Diploptera punctata. The sequence continues at coordinate 566,355 of JASPKZ010007437.1, forward strand.
CTTTTTGGATGCTTAAATGGCTTACGCTGCCTAAACCATAATAAATACACAAAAGTAATGTATAGAGAATTTAATACCTCAAAAAGCTCTACAAAAAAGTCCGCGACAGCATATGTTTATCTCTTACGGATAACTCACAATAACCATTTTTGTCTTTCATTGATGCCAAGAAGATCGGGACAAGTACGTAGATTCCTGTGCAAGCATAGCAGCACATGGCAGGCATTCTTTTACGGATAACTCACAATAACGAATTTTGTCTTTCAGCTCATTTCTGCCAAGAAGATCGAGATAAGTAGATTCCCGGGCAACACCGAGTAATCAGCACGGGAATCTTAAAATAATTACGATATACATTTATAAGTATTTTTCATATTACTTATTCAACTAATCATAAGAAGTACATTGATTTTTGTCTTTCAGCTCATTTATGTCAAAAAGATCGGGATGAGTAGATTCTCGGACAACGCCGGGTAAACAGCACGGCGTATCTAAAAATAATTACGATATACATTTTTCCATTCACATTATTTAACTAAACATAAAACAGATTAATTTTCGTATTTCAGCTCATTTATGTCAAGAAGATCGGGATAAGTAGATTCCCGGGCAACGCCGGGTGATCAGCACGGGGTATCTAAAAATATAAATTTATAATTATTTTTGCATATATTTATTCAACTAAACAAAAAAAAACACGTTAATTTTCATTTATTCAGGCGTAGCTGCGCACGCCGCATACTAGCTAGTACATTATATAATAGGAACTGGACAGTTAATGACAAATGAGAGAAATTTTGAACAAATGGCCGAATTCAAATATCTAGGAACAATAATTACAAACAGGAATGATATTAAAAAATAAATCAAACACAGGCTCAATTCTGAAAATGCATGCTCTTACACATTACAGGGACTCTTAAAACTCCAAGTGCGACAGGCCTAGAAGATCTTTGGTCTACAAGCCGGCTGCTGGCCTCACATCCACATGTGTTAATTACATATGTAGACGATCATCGAGACAGTGTATCAGGCTGCTGGCCTCACATCCACATGTGTTAATTACAGAGGTATACGGTCATCGAGCCAGTGTAGGGGTGACATGTGGTCAGCACATCAGGTCCCCAAGCAGTTATAGCTGGTATTCTCAACCTGGAGCCGCTACTTATTGTAGCTACCCAAATACCTCACGATGCTGGGTGGCACCGGTCCCATACTAGCAGAAATCCCATAAGAAAATGTCTTCTCCTTTGGGGACTCGAACCAGCGCAACTCCCGTAGCTCTGCGCCAGGGCGTCTTTGAAAACCCCAAATCTCACTATCATAGTGCATTACTGTCCTCGCCATCGCTCCATACATTTTTTCTATCGTACTAACTGGAATATCAGGCACTCTACCCAGATATAAATGGGACCCTAATTTAAACAAGTATGAGTACCGTAAATCAAATTAGTTTTAATAATAGCACTGACTATTTAACTCATGCCCCAAATGGGAGTCAATGACGAATCACGTTTCAATGATTTCTGTTTTACAACCAATCAGAGTCGTGTTTCACGAAATATTTATCAGTGTTATAATTACCATATTAAAGAAGGCTCCTCCTTTTTAATATTCTGAACAGGTCTGACCATTATTTTGCAGTGACAGAGCCCACAATAAATACGGCTACCAGATTGTATATATAGTGCATGAATGTCAACACATGCCGCATGCGGGAGTTAATATAAAAACATTTGTAGCAATTTATTATCCCACCAAAAAAAGAAACCACTGTTTGCACTTTCTTAAATGTATTTTTCCCAGGTAATAATCCAGAAAAATATAATTGTCATATTTACATCATACGACATCATTAATTAATTAATATACAGTTTGAAGTGTGTTTCATTTTTTCTCCACTAGAGAGCATTCTTACATTATTGCGTTCCTTTGACAATAAATGGTATTATCTAGTTACAGTGATAAACAAAAGAAGCAGATGAAGCGTACCTATCGTTTCTCATTTGTTTTCAAACATCGCCGTTTACATTAAATATATACATATTTTAAAATAACTATACCTAAATAATGATTTGTAAGTAAACAGCTTAATTTTATTCGTTAAATAGTCCTAACAAATGCCACTCTTGATTTCCAAATTCTCTAGATAAATTGGAAATCACTCCTGGCATTACTTATGACTATTTAACTCATGCCCCAAATGGGAGTCAATGACCAATCACGTTTCAATGATTTCTGTTTTACAACCAATCAGAATCGTGTTTCACGAAATATGTATCAGTGTTATAATTACCATATTAAAGAAAGCTCCTCCTTTTTAATATTCTGAACAGGTCTGACAATTATTTTGCAGTGACTGAGTCAACAGTAAAGCCGCCATATTTGAATGTTGAAAATGGCAGAAACAAGATTTGGCTGTGCTTCAAATTAAGTTATAGACGAAATACAAATTTGACAATTGTGTGTGAAATAATTGTGTTTTTAAATAATGATATTACCGAGTTCTTTTTGATAATTCTGTGTTCTATAATTGTGTTTTTAAATAATGGTTTTACCGAGTTGTTTACTAAAAAATGAATTAATAACCTATAATTTTGGTTATAATATACAGTTTGATGTGTTTAATTTTTTCTCCGCTATGATGCATTCTTATAATATTGCGATGATATTTCAAGTTTCCCACACCAGATGGCAATATATAACATTATATGATCTTGTTGCAGTGGATGGAGGAACGAAACATAACGTTTCTCATTTGTTTTCAAACATCGCCGTTTACATTAAATAAATATTTTAAAGTAACTATATTTAAATAATGATTTGTGAGTAAATAGCCTAATTTTATTCGTTAAATAGTCCTAACAAATGCCACTCTTGCTTTCCAAATTCTCTAGATAAATTCACTCCTCACTTCGTGAGTCGTGGGTTTATAGATAATTTGGAAATCACTCGTGGCATTACTTATGATAATATTAATAGATGGTATGGGAATACGTTTGGTGCAATACAGAATATTAAGTAACAAAATCACAGCAAGGAATAGATAAAAATTCACACTGGAATTGCTGTTATTTATTCCTCTGTCATTAAATAATGAAATCGATGTAAATCGTGTCTGTCTGTGTCTGTGAGGGAGGATGATGCGGTTATTTTCAGCAAACACATACAAAACTAAATCATTATCAGGCCATCGTTCATTTCGTGGCCATTTGTACACAAACAATTGTGCGTTAACCTATATTTGATTCTCATGTGTCATCCATTCATAGTATATTACGATGCAAAGATGGGAAGTGGTTTTTACAGAAGCGAGGAAAATGTTTAAAACCTAGCGAGAGCGAGGCTTTTAATTTCCAAGATTCGCACAAACGTGCGTTGTACATTATTCTTGCGCGATGGTGTTTTTAAAACAATAAATAATAGTAAAATAATAGTAAAAATGATAACATCCCTCCATGGTATATTTACCTTGCCGTGGTGGAGTGGCTTGCGTGCTTAAATGATCCTGAGAGCTATGCCGGCGGTAGCATTGCTGCCGATAGGGTTACCCATGCCGGACTGGTCGAAGGTGATAAGCCAGACGAAAAAAAGTACCTTGGTCGAAAGAGTGACGATCTTTCACCGTAAAAATACAACCGTCAAGAAATGCGGACATGGGTTCAGCTGGGGTAAAATTTTCCGGAGGTCAAATAGTCCCCCATTCGGTTCTCCGGGCGGGGACTACTTCAGGGAACCCATGTCAAAGGCTGAAACACAGACATGTTCCTAGGAACATGGAATGTTAGTTAAGAAGTTTCTTGTAGGAAAGCCAGAGGGAAAACGCCCAGTTGGTAGGCCAAGAATGAGATGGGAGAATAACATTAACTATGATTTGAGAGAAGTAGATTATACAGAGAATGATTGGAAATCATTAGCTCAGGATAGGGATGTATGGAGAGGTTATGTCCGCGCGGCCATGAACCTACGGGTTCGATAGTGCCAGTGAGTAAGTAAGTAAAATAATAACATACTTGTTGGAAATATTTGCGTTCATTATAAACAATTCTTTAATTACTTCCTCCATTTTATTTCTGCAGGCTTGCATATTCCATGTTCCAATTTTCAAAGTCCTTTTTCTTAGCTTTAATCGTTCTAGAGTGTTTTTCCGAGGCATGATGTTTCGTTTTTAGCATTTTTTTTCTTTTTATGATGAACGAGGAGCTGATGAACGATGCATCAACCCCCAACCTGGGGGGCGGGTAATTTTTGTTCAAGGTTTACTTCCCCTGGCCTTTCATAGTCCAGTATCTTACTGCAAGGCAGCAGAGCTAGTTTTGGTCCGCCCTGGGTATTTTATTTTCCCAGTACCCGCCATATCTGGTGAGCGTTCCCCTATCCGCCACCTGGGGAGGCGCCCGATGTACAAGAAGAACCGGAGATCATAGGCATTATAGAAAAGAAAAGATTACAATGGTACGGCCATGTCAAAAGAATGCCAGAACAAAGATTGCCTAAAATTGTTATGGAATGGATCCCAATGAAAAGGAGGAAGAGAGGAAGACCGAAGAAAACTTGGATAGAAGGGGTACACGCAGCTATGAATATCAGATGATTGGGGGAAGATCAATGGATGGACAGAGAGGAATGGCGTTTGGTTTCCGGAAGACGGCGGCAGCTGCCATGATACCGGATGATGATGATGATGATGATGATGATATAAACAATCGACTAACGTTAACAGTGTAGACAATGTTTATTAGTAGAAACTACAGGAGGCTGTGACACCAATTAGTGATAAAATTGTACGTATTAATTGTACGAATTAATTGATTTATATTATTTCAAATAAAGTTCAGTTTCATTTAAAATGCAGTGATTTGTTTCGTATAATTTATAATAATATTATCTTTTGGATATATTTTGTATATACATTGTATGTAGTATACATGGAGGGCAGTGGTTTTACTTCCCACACGTGTTTTGTAATACATAATCTTACAGTATAGTTATTTTATTACAGTATAGTTATTTAGGTTGGCAACCAAAGATTGGATCAGATAAAGATTGAAGATATAAGAAAAGAGTTAAATATATATATCCATTGAATGAGAAAATCAGAGAATATAGAGAGAAATGGGTTTACACATGTGGAAAGAATGAATGTAACAAGATTACCTAACGCATTATCGTGCAAAAGCTATTTTACGTTACCAAGTATTAAACTTGCTAGTTTTATTATAACTAACTAACTGGCACTATCAAACCCATAGGTTCATGGCCGCGTGAACATAAGATCTCCATAGATGCCTATCCTGAGCTAATGTTTTCCAACCATCCCCTGTATAATCTAATTTATTCAAGCCATGGTTAATTTTATCATTCCATCTCATTTTTGGTCTACCAACTGGGCGTTTTCCCTCTGGTTTTCCTACAAGAAGCTTCCATGTCCCTCTTTCATTCCACATGTCCTGCCCATCACAGTCTACGAGACTTAACTGCCATTATTATATTTGACTTTTTATAAAGACCATGTAATTCATTGTTATGTAGTCTTCTCCATTCACCTGTCTGTTCATCTCTCATTGGTCTAAAATTTTTCCTAAGAACTGTATTCTCAAATACTCGTAATCTCATTTCCTCCCTTAAAGTAAGAGTCCATGTTTCGCACCCATATAATATAACTGTTAGAATAATAGTTTTATATATTTTCAGTTTAACGTTTTTTGAAAGGAGTTGAGACATCAAAAGCCTATATTTAATTTCTTTGTGCATCTCATTCCTATTTGTAACACTGGTCAACATGATTTTTTTCTCATTAGTACCAATAGTTGTACTTAATGCAGTTTTTTTATCGTGTTTTCAAATATGTATTCGGAATTTCCCAGTTTTTTATTTCAATTTCAATTAATGGATTTAAATAATTATTTTTTAATAAACGATTTTTCGTCCATTTGTCCATTGTAAAATAAAACCAAATGAGCTAACTCAGGAGATTTCATCTATGGAAAAGAGATTTCAAGGCAAGTGGAATCCTAATATGCTGGCCGATTATTGTTGGACCATCAAGAGCGATGCTCCACAGGCGAAATATAGAAGAAAATCGTCATTTCTTACTGTCTGGGTGAGTCCGAATGTTCGAATATTGTGTAGTTACGAATGTAGAAAATATTAAAGTGTTTGAAATTATAAATGCCTGTCTCTCAGAAACCTTGCATGATGCAGAAAAAACGATATCATATTTGAATTCAGGAAAAAAAATACTATCATAATCTCATATTTTTCTTTCTGAGACGAAAAAAAGTGTATTTTTTGTTGTTCAGTGTTATCAATAAACTCGCCAATTGAGTTAATGTTGGCAGTGCTGTCGTGCTAGCAAGCTTATATAGTACTAAAATATTCTGAACTTGTTACGTCATGAATCTGCATTAGGGTGTTTGTGATAGTGTTGCAGACACCTCACACACAGCGGAGGATTAAACGAAATAATGCATTGCTCTCTGCGCTAATACTACCATTAATTGTTTGCGTTGGAAACGCATCACGCTGTTCACAACTATTCTGCATCTCAATGACTACCTCTCTGTGTAACCACTAGGATTATAACTTTTTGGACTTCTCTGAAATAAAATATTTCCTGTGCAATTGATGGATGAACTTTTACTTAAAACTATTGAAAAAGGCAGATAGTAAACAAATAGAGGCTGCTGAAATGAAGATGTTGAGAGCAATAGCAGGGTACCAAAGGACCGATAAAAAGAAAAACGAAAATATAAGAACAGAGCTTAATATATTTAATCTCTGTGAAAGAATAAAATATTATCAAAATGCTTATCTTCAGCACGTATTACGAATGAATGAACAGCGCATACCAAGAAGAATGTATAATTATAAACCAAAAGAGAGAAGAATGTTGGGAAGACCATTGAAGAGATGGAAGGACCAATTCGACCTATAATGAGATTGGAACAGGCCATTGGGCTTAATCCTTGTTGTTGTTAATGATGATGATGATGAAAAAGGCCTTCATTTCTCAGAGCTTCAAGAAAATATCACCCCGAAATATATTCATATATCAATATTTAATGTTGATTTGGGGGTGACCTTTTTTTTTGAAGCTCAGTGAAATGAAGGTGTTTTTCTTTTAACCCTTAAATTAGCAAAACACAAATTTCTTCTGTTAGTTATTTAAATGTGGCGGACCGCAGTGAAAACGGAATCTTGTATAACTGTTATTATTAGATATATTGTATAATTAGACACATATTTAAGTGGTTCCTTTTTGTTCGTTTTCTTCTGATTTATTTAAAATATTGAATTAATTGAAGCAACTGATGTAGCCAAAAAGATACATTACGAATTTAAGGGCTAAGTAAAAGTTCACCCACTCGTTGCACAGGAAATATTTTATTTGAACAAACAGTCCAAAAAGTTAAAACCCTCTTAGGTAACTTTTTGGACTTTTGTGAAATAAAATATTTCCTGTGCAACGAATGAGTGTAAAATATTTCCTGTGTAATGAATAGGTGAACTTTTACTTAAACCATTGGAAAAGGCCTTCATTTCTCAGAGCTTCACGAAAATATCACCTCAAATATATTCATATATCAATATTTAATATTAATTTGGGGGTGACCTTTTGTTGAAGCTCAGTAGAATGAAGGCCTTTTTCAGTGGTTTTAAGCAAAAGTTCACCCATTCATTGCACAGGAAATATTTTATTTCACAAAAGTCCAAAATGTTATAACCCTAGTAACCACTTTAAAAAAGGTTTCCTAAAAATGCATGTTACTTTAAAATATCAGTTTTGAATTCTTCCTCAGAACCCCAAACCTTTTGAGTTCCTAACGAAGACGGTAAGCCATTTGCAAGCAATAGTTAATTCAAAAACTAAAACAACACGCTTTATTAGAAAACCAAACTAAAAATAAAAAATAAATAATACTCGTAGTTTAAAAAACTAAAACAACACGCTTTATTAGAAAACCGAACTAAAACATTAAAAATAATTTTAATTTCCAACACGCTTGGGATAAAATTAAAGTGGTCAACAAAAAATCATCTCCAACAAATCTAGAATAATATTAGAGTTATCTACAAAAAAATATTATTTTACCATCAAAAGCGTGGGGTGCTTTTTATGGTGTTTACGTTTTCTTCTTAGAAACTTTACTTTTACCAATATCTGTTTATTATCAAATATATTAATTGATATAGAGCACCCCACGCTTTTGATGGTAATTTTTTTTTGTAGTTAACTCTAGTTTTATTCTATGTGTTGGCGATGATTTTTTGTTGACCACTTTAATTGTATCCTAAGCGTGTTGGAAATTAAAATTATTTTTCATTTTTTTAGTTCGATTTTCTAAAGCGTGTTGTTTTAGTTTTTTAAGCTATTATTTATTAATTAAGATTTAGATATCTTAAATCTTCTATACGTTTAATTTGTTTTATTTGGGAAAGTGCACGCAGACATGGCATAAGAACTTAGAATGGGAAATAAAACGTGTGAGAGCAAGTGCTTGGTATTCTGTGAAAATACCCTGACATCATTTTAATCTCATTCCTCCCTCGCTTTCAGGCTAATAGACTCAGATTTCTTGCGCGAATATTGATTATTTAATTTAACCTTACTATATTAGTTTTTATGTATGAATTATGCATGGAATCAACTCTCTACGTGATTTCAATTTTTAACGTTTAGATTGTTAAAGAAATTACAAAAAAAAAACACATATGTTACTTTTCATATGTGTGTCTCATGACTGCAGGGCAAAGCTATGCATCATATTGTAGAAATTCAGATCCCAACGTCTCCCCTTCTTTTACTTGTGCCTAGTTGCCTAGCATCAGTATCAACATCGATTGCTGATACATATTGGGTAGCTAGAGATCAAATAATCGGCCTAGGTGAAAACAAAAGCATGCTCAATGTAAACTTATTGCTATATATTGGCGAATTCCCAAGGAATTCTCAGGTTTGTTCCTATAAAAATAACATAGGTCGTCAAGATTTTGTTCACAAGAAATCTGATTAGTGAATCTAGTGCATATTTTCATACTGAATTCAGGTATATACTTACTTACTTACTCACTGGCACTATCGAACCCGTAGGTTCATGGCCGCACGGACATAAGCTCTCCATACATCCCTATCCTGAGCTAATGCTTTCCAATCATTCCCTGTATAATCTACTTCCCTCAAATCATAGTTAATGTTATTCTCCCACCTCATTCTTGGTCTACCAACTGGGCGTTTTCCCTCTGGCTTTCCTACAAGAAGCTTCCATGCAAGTCTTTCATTCCCCATACGTGCAACATGTCCTGCCCATCGCAGTCTACGAAACTTAACTGTTCCTATTATATCTGGCTTCCTATACAGACCATGTAGTTCATTGTTATGTAGTCTTCTCCATTCTCCTGTCTGTTCATCTCTCTTTGGTCCAAAAATTTTCCTAAGTACTTTATTCTCGAATACTCGTAATCTCCTTCCCTCCCTTAAAGTAAGAGTCCATGTTTCGCATCCATATAATATAACTGGTAGAATAATAGTTTTATATATTTTCAGTTTAAAGTTTTTTGAAAGGAGTTGGCACATCAAGAGTCTCTGCAATGCATAATAGCATGCATTTCCAGAATTGAGCCTATGTTTGATTTCTTTGTGCATCTCATTCCTATTTGTGATTATTGTTCCTAGGTATTTGAATTCAGCCACTTCCTCAAAATTTCCCTTATTTGTCATTATCTGTCCATTTCCATTATATAATGAATTTCTACGTGTGACCATATATTTAGTTTTATTGATATTTACTTCCAGTCCTAATTTCTTAGTGTTACTCAATAGTGTGTGCGTGTTGTCCTTTAGTATCTCCTCGCTATCGGCCAATAGTACTACATCATCAGCATAAACTAACAGATTATTAATACCATTGAGTTGTAAGCCTTCCTCATTCTCTAAAGATTTAATGGCATGCTCTAGTACAAAATTAAATAGTAGAGGAGATAGTGCATGTCCTTGGAATTCAGGTATATAGTCAGAATTTTTCCATCATGCACAGATTTTTTGTGACAGCTACTTTTTAAAATTGATTTTAGCATTTTCTTTGACCTGTCATAGGAACCTTTACCTCATATGAAGAGTTCCCTGTACCAGTATATGCAGATATGAACTTAACTCATAACTCTGATTCTGACCTAGTTCAAACTGAAAACGATTCAGATGGAAATAAAAATTATCTTACATAAAATATGCCCGAAAATCACTATCTACCACTTTCTAGTAAGTCAGAATGAGTTAGAGTTTGATGGATTTTATTCAAAATTTAAAAGTTATAAAAAATGTAAACGAATATCACACAAAACTTTTGCATGATAGGAGAAATCTGAAATCATATTTAAATTCAGGATGAAAAATACTTCTAAAATCTCATATTTTTATTCTTGTGAAAGAAACAAAGTTAATTTTTGTTGACCTGTGTAATTTGAAAAAAAAATACAGATTAGCACTGATTCTACCTAGTAGATTAAATATGTCGCAATTTTCGATATTTCACAACGAAACTCAGTATATGATAATAAAATAAACAGAGTTTTAAAATTCACATCAAGGCACCGTTGAGGTTATGTAATAAGATATTAAATACGTATAAAAATGGTACCTGGTGAGTCAGAAATCCCCATCTAAATTATTTAAATTTAAATTTAGTTGAGGACTGACTTACCCGGTACCAATTTTATATTTAAGATATTATTATATAACCTCAACAGTGTTTTAACATGAATTTTAAAAGTGTTGATAATTTAGTTTTTTTATTTTTCCAGATGCTTTTATTTTATCTAAAAGTTTATAATATTTAGCTAATTTCTAATATCTTCACTTCTTCTTTCATCTAGACGTTTGCAGCCAGCCACACTTCCCAGAAATCTCATTTCAGCTGCTTTTATAATCTTCTTTTCTCTCTTAGTTAAAACCCAAAATTCACTACCATACAATAGTAAGGGGACTGCCACTGCTTTATAAAATTTTAGTTTTGTTTCCATTCTTGTGTTTTTAAATAATATTTTAATTGTGCCACATATATAATTAAATTTATTAAGTTTGTTAAATAGATCTTCATTTTTAAAATATGAGATTTAATAACCCAGGTATTTAAAATGGTTCACTTGTTCAATGGGTTTCCTCTCCAGAATTATTTTAGCTCTTACGGTATCTGATCCCTTAAAAGCTAAGATTTTCGTTTTACTCATTGATATTTTCAAACTATAATTCTGTATAATGTTATTTAATTGAAAGAGTTGATTTATGTAGACCATCTTCTGAGCTAAATATCAGAACTTGGTCGTCTGCAAAAAGTAAGGTATCTAAGATCTTATTTCTTATTTTTTAATCCGAGTCCAATTTATATGCCAATTATATATGATATCGTCAATATAAATATTAAAAAGGGAGGATAAAATCGCACATCCCTGTCTTACGCCTACAGAAAACTGGAAAGAACATGTTCAAAGAATGAAAGATGATCAGATTCCAAAAAGTATACTTAATTACAAACCAAAAGGAGACAGGAATATTGGTAGACCGAAAAAGAGATGGATTCAATTTTTTGAATGAGAATCTATGAGACCGGAACAAGCCACATGGGCTTAATCCGTGATTGTTGATGATGATGATGATTTAGTTGAGGACGACTGAGTTACCAGGTACCAATTTTATGTTTAATATATTATTACATAACCGTCCCGCGCCGTAGCCGAGTGGTTAAGGCAGGAAGCCTTGACGCAGAGCTATGGGACTTGCGCTGGTTCGAGTCTCCATGGGGGAAGAAATTTTCTCATGGTATTTCGGCCAGTATGGGACCGGTGCCCACCCAGCATCGTGAGGCAATTGGGTAGCTACAGTAAGTAGCGGCTCCAGGTTGAGGAACCAGCTGGGGGACTCGACATGCTAACCACATGTCACCCCTACACTGGCTGTTGATCATCTACCTCTGTGATTGACACATGTGGATGTGAAGGGCCAGCAGCCGGCTGGTAAAAGGGCAACCGCTGAAAAGTTGAAAGACCCTCAATCAATCGGAATTACATAAACTCAACTGTGCTGTAATATGAATTTTAAAAGTTTATTATTTTGTTAAGGACGAATTACGTGCCAGGTACCAATGTTATTACTATATTAAAATAAACAGAGGTTGGTATAATCCAGAACTCAGCGAAATCCGACCAATATAAGTTGGGGTTTTACCCATCCGAAAATAATTGACTCTAGCAAACCGCTATGTTTGGTTCGTCGCAATGTTTAACTTTGTGTATATATATTTTCAGGTACGGTTAGTGTTTAGCTGATATTATGTTCTAGAAAGTTAGGTATAGGAGTTAACCTGAAACGAAAATTAAAAAAAACATATTTCATTAAATAAATGAAGCAGCGCGAGCCGGACATTAGCTAATTATAAATATTTTGTATGATTATTTTTGGTGTCTCCTAGGTGGGATTGTTGTAGGCCTACACATGCAAACGTTTTGTAATTGAGTTGGATAAAATGTTCTTTTGCGCGATAGTGTGTTTTGTCGTACTTACAGCAATTGCGACCATGATTGAAAGTTCAACTTCCTATATTTCGGGGTTGCCAACCTAAATAACAATACTGTAATATTACATATTACAAACCTCGTGCGGGAAGTAAAACCACTGCCCTCTATACATACTACGTACAATGTATATACAAAAATATATCCAAAAGGTAGTGTTAATATACATTTTACGAAACAAATCACTGCATTTTAAATGAACTGAACTTTATTTTAAACCATATAAAACAGTAAATACGCATTTGCCGCCATTTTATGACTGGTGCACGGCCAGCTGTAGTCTCAACTAATAAACATTGCCCACACTGTTAACGTTAGTCAGTTGTTCATAATGAACGCAAATATTTCCAACAAATATGTTATTATTTTACTATTATTTATTATTTTGAAAACACCGTCACGCAAAAATTAATGCAAAACGCACGTTTGTGAAGTGTTTTACAGAATCTCGAAAATTAAAAACCTCGCTATCGCTAGGTTTTTAAACATTTCCTCGCTTCTGTAAAAACCACTTCCCAACCTCGCATCGTAATATACTATTACATCTCACCTCATACAAGTAAAGTTCCATGTTTTCACGATACCTGTTTCAAAAGCTATTTGCCTTCATCTTCAGTCAAACTACAAAGTACAGTTGGAAACCGAATTTGAGTTTCTAAGGTAATTTTTCTTTACCTTCAGTCAAACTCCAAACTAGAGTTGAAACAAAATTTCAGTTTGACTGAAGATGAAGGCAAATGACCTTTGAAACCGGTATCGTGAAAACACAGAACTTTATGAGGCGAGATGTAAAAACATCCAACTCATATAAATCTAAAATTACCTTATAGTGTTATTTACCACTGCAATTTCATTAGAAATTAATTAACAATTTTCAAAACACTCTTCAAGATCACTATCCAAATAGTTTCATTCGTTGGAAATTGGCTAAAATTGAAACAAATTAGGAAAAAGTTGTAAGTAATAAATAAAAGTTCATCGCTGATCCCACAAACAATATATCAGGATGTCAGGGTTGGACAATAGAGTGATTGCCTTCATCCATCATAGTATAGCATTGTGTAGCTATCGAATGCCGCACAAGATGTTAGCACCAGTCAATCCCCGATATTAAATAATTCAAATGAAGAGGTGGTTTCTCTCACAATACGTGTGGTAAATTCCATCAGTGTAACATGTTCTCAATTTATGCAATTGTACAAATCAACTGATTCGGGTCCAGAAATGCAACTACTGCATTCTCCTCTGTTTACAAAATCTACTCATATACTTACTTACTCACTGGCACTATCGAACCCGTAGGTCAATGGCCGCGCGGACATAAGCTCTCCATACATCCCTATCCTGAGCTAATGTTTTCCAATCATTCCCTGTATAATCTACTTCCCTCAAATCATAGTTAATGTTGTTCTCCCACCTCATTCTTGGTCTACCAACTAGGCGTTTTCCTTCTGGCTTTCCTTCAAGAAGTTTCCATGCATGTCTTTCATTCCCCATACGTGCAACATGTCCTGCCCATCGCAGTCTACGAGATTTAACTGTTCTTATTATATCTGGCTTCCTATAAAGACCATGTAGTTCATTGTTATGTAGTCTTCTCCATTCACCTGTCTGTTCATCTCTTGTTGGTCCAAAACTTTTCCTAAGAACTTTATTCTCAAATACTCGTAACCTCCTTTCCTCCCTTAAAGTAAGAGTCCATGTTTCGCACCCATATAATATAACCGGTAGAATAATAGTTTTATATATTTTCAGCTTAACGTTTTTTGAAAGGAGTTGGGACATCAGAAAGTCTCTGCAATGCATAATAGCACGCATTTCCAGAATTGAGCCTATGTTTAATTTATTTGTGCATCTCATTCCTATTTGTGATTATTGTTCCTAGGTATTTGAATTCAGCCACTTCCTCAAAATTTCCCTCATTTGTCATTAGCTGTCCATTTCCATTATATACTGAATTTCTACGTGTGACCATATATTTAGTTTTACTGATATTTACTTCCAGTCCTAATTTCTTAGTGTTACTCAATAAACTACTCATATGCGAGATGCAATTCTGTCTTTTCCAATTGTATTTTAAAGAATCAGATGATCAAATTATTTTTGCAGGGGATGAAGATGATATGAAATATATGATAAATAAACTAATGGAAGAATATAAAAAATGGGGACTGAATATAAATTTACAGAAAACAAAATATATGTGTTTGGGAAAGGATGTGGATGACCTCATACTCGAAACAGGGAAAATAAAAAATATAATTTTTTAAATATCTTGGGTCAATAATTACAAGTTTAGGTACCTGTGAGAGAGATGTACAGACTAAAATTGCAATGGCAAAAAATGCAACTAACACATTACATGGAATAATTTGGAACAAAAATATTACAAAGGAAACTAAAATGAAAATTTATAAGAGCATAATACAGAATATTTCGCCATATGGAAGCGAAACTTGGTCTTTGACGGAATTACAAAAGAATACAAATAGAACAATTGAATTTGATTATTTTAGAGGAAGCCTCCAAAAAACAAGACAGGATAAAATAAGAAATGAATTCCTTTGGAGAGAAATGAAAGTCACCACATCTGTTGTTAAGAGGATTCAAAATTAAACGCTTAAATGGTATGGCCATGTACAAAGAATGGAAAATGAAAGATGGCCAAAAAATATATACCAATAGTCACCCCTGAAAGCAATAAACGTGGCAGACCAAGATGTAAATGGAAAACCTACGTCAGAACCATAATGGATGATAGGAATTTGGAAGAGGGAGATTGGGATGTAGAGATAAATGGAAACTGAAGACGGAAAATCTATAAGTGGGGAAAAGCCGAAGAAGAAGAAGAAGAAGAATTAACTAAATAGCTCACTGGTAGAGGAATTTCGGGTAATGTGGACTCCGATTTTGAATTTTTTTCTATTAATTAAGGGAATTGAATTGTGTTTAGTCCCTCAGGGGTCCTCATCTAGGGGATATGTGGATGGCGACCACAAGGTGCCCAAGCTGAGCAAAACATTTCTTCCACTTACTTGTGTTTTGCACTCTTTTAACTTTACTATCTAATCTCTCTTGGTTAACTCTTGTTTTTTTCGACCCCGACGCTATTTGGGCATCCGAGGGCTAGGGAGTCTTTCCTTTCTTCCATTTCTTCTTTCCTTTATTTTCTTTTCTTCTCCAGAAAAGCCTGACCAGAGGCTATAAGATGGCAGCCCCATCACTGGTCTTGCCTTCCTTTGGCCAGCAACCAATCGAAGGGACTATTATTACGCTTTCAAGTCTTATACGAGAATTTCCCGGAAGGGCTGGAGGGAACATATTCTATAGGATCGTAAAAGGCCTTGGCCTAATACTTGGAAGAAAGAAGAAGAAGAAGAATTGTGTTTACTTACAGTAATTATCATTACTGTTACAACTAAGGGGCGGATTCCTATGTCATGTCATATTTTTGCCAAAGCCTATATTCTAAGTTTCAAGTATGTAAAAACATTTATATACGCCTTATTATTAAGATTAAGTGGTTTTTATTGGATCTTAGAAGTCATATTTCTCACTTTTTCAGATCTTTGATCATACTTCTGCTTATTTCTATGATAAAGTCATAGTTTGGTCATATTTTGGGTTTTTAATAGCCAAGTCATCAGGCGATTGGAAATAACCAACACTGTATCTGTATAAAAATCGTCAGTTTCACAGTTCACTTGTTTGGAAGGTTTCTGTTAACAGGTAGCAAACGTTTGTACTGGACAATAGAAGATGATTTCCTTTTTCTTGTGATACAATTGAAAATATATATGAATGAACAATTAATATAGTATAAGTAAAAAATCCATTCAATTATAAGGTCATATTTTTGTCTTTTTAGGTAATATTTAAACCTTTTTTTTAGGTCATAAATGCATGCATAAGTTGAACTTTCAATCATGGTCGCCATTGACAAAACGCACTATCGGGCAAAAAAAAATAAAAATATACATATAACACTCTTGTCCTAATGTCGCAAATTACTAATACGTTGGTAAATATCAAGAATATTATGGAATTTCGCCATAATGAGAATTGAAAATTGTTTGATTATTTACAGGTTTTCCAATTGAAGCTGTCCATTCCAAAATAAACAGATTTAGATTAAATTTGGTATCTTTTTTTTTTTTCGGAATCTTGCAGGCGTCGTTGAGTCTCTATCATTGGCTAATAAATCTGAAGTCCATTAGCGGATATTGAATGTGTCACATTTGTTGCAAGTTGGTCGGAAACAGTAATGATATAAATGTCTCTCGCTGCCAGCAAACTCTGGCGATAGTTTTCAGAAACTATATTACAACTATTATCAGGTTATACCGCCCACATGCCAAGGGAATTGTTTCAACATTTATGGAAAACAAGTAGAGAAAGGAAGAAAAATAAGTCCGTCACGCAGAAATTACCTAAACTAAGCAAATTTCTCAGCAAGTAGAATTTATGGCCCACTTTTGTTCGTTTACATTATATGTATACAGGGTGTTACAAAAAAACACCAACAACGGAGGTGAGGTGGTATATTGAGAAATGTTGACAATTTAACTCACGCCCCAAATGGGAGTCAATGACCAATCACGTTTCAATGATTTCTGTTTTACAACCAATCAGAGTCGTGTTTCACGAAATATTTATCAGTGTTATAATTACCATATTAAAGAAAGCTCCTCCTTTTTAATATTCTGAACAGGTCTGACCATTATCTTGCAGTAACTGATCCTATAAGACATACGGCTACCAGATTGTATATATAGTGCATGGATGTCAATACATAGCGCTTGCAGGTGTTATATAAAAATATTTGTAGCAATTGATTATACCACCAAAAAAAGAAACCACTGTTTGCACTTTCTTAAATGTATTTTTTCCCAGGTAATAATGCAGAAAAATATAATTGTCATATTTACATCATATGACATCAGAAATGAATTAATATACAGTTTGATGTGTTTCATTTTTTCTCCACTAGAGAGCATTCTTACAATATTGCGTTCCTTTGGCAATAAATAATATGATCTGGTTGTAGTGAAACAAAAGAAGCAGATGAAGCGTACCTATCGTTTCTCATTTGTTTTCAAACATCGGCGTTTACATTAAATATATAAATATTTTAAAATAACTATAGTTAAATAATGATTTGTGAGTAAACAGGTTAATTTTATTCGTTAAATAGTCCTAACAAATTCCACTTTTGATTTCCAAATTCTCTACATAAATTCACTCCTCACTTCGTGAGTCGTGAATTTATCGATAATTTTGAAATCACTCGTGGCATTACTTATGATAATTTTTTAATAAGATACCAATGTCCCCAAATGATGCATTTTCACACTATGAGTAGCTAACTTCTCAAGAGTTCCATTAGTTGGATTTCAAGGCTCAGTACTTGACAATTCTGTCACAGTCACATCAAGTTTTCAAAATATCCACCTCCTGTCTCATTGCAGAGCATACATCGGCGGTGAAGTGATTGGTGCACACGTTCAGTCACGCCTGGTCTCGTTTTAATTGTTTCTACAGCAGAGTGGATTCGGGCTATAAGATCCGTAAGTGATTCTACTGGAGTCTGATAAACAGACTATTTCATGTCGCCCCACGAAAAGTAGTCGAGGGGAGTAAGATCAGGTGATCTCAGAGGTCATGAGACTAGACCCACCTCTATCAATCCATCGACCTGGATACGTGATATCTAAATGTCCCATAATATTGGCATCGATGTGAGCAGGAGCTTCGTCGTGTTTCAGCCACATTCCGTTGCGAAGCCACGTATCACAGGTTCCGTACCTGTGAGGTGTTGTCAAGTAATGAGTCTTCAAATTCTTCTGACACTGATCTTGAGACATGATCAACTAGTCATAGTGTGAAAACGCATCATTTCCGGATATTGGTACCTTATTAAAAAATTATAAACATATCTCAGTATACTGCCTTACATCCATTGTTGGTCTGTAACACTCTGGATATACATATATTTTTTAGGTCCACCTCTATGGTCTCGAGATAGCGTGCTGCCTTGTCATGCAGCGGGCCCAGGTTCGATTCCCAGTCGGGACAGGCTCTGGGTGTGGTTTTTTCGAGGTTTTTCCTCACCTGCAAGACAAATGTCAGGAAGCTTAGGGTCCAAGGATCCCTGAAAATCATATGGCCATCATGATCATCTTTATCATTATCATCATCCTTCATCGGTGTGGAAAGCAACGGGAAGCTAACACACCTATAATTCCCTAGTAAAGCTGCAAAGCACTGGATGAAAATGCCGTGATTGCAGTGAAAGACCTGCTCTCGGGCAGAATTACTATGGATGGATATACATGTATATTAGGGTGACGCAAGACATAAAGGAGGTTTTTTTTCGCAAAATCGAATACGAATACCCTCTTCTTTTTCTGTTTGACGTACATATGATATAAAAAGAAAAATGAATGCTTGAGTCGGGATTTGAACCCGAGTCTCCAAACTTTGTACGTTTAGCGCTCTAACCATCTGAGCCACTCAAGTATTCCAGCAAAAACATACATTTTTCTTATATATGTAGTATTCTCAATTCACACAAGAGGTAGCGGGAAGTCGTTCCAACTGCCCTCTAGCGGCCTCCATAACAGAAAAGCAATTTTTTTAAAGAGAATATTTACTTTATAGCAGTAACGCTTGTATAACTATATTTTTGATCATATAGTTCACTGTTATGAAGTTCTCTCTATAATAATAATAATACTAATAATAATAATAATAATAATAATAATAATAATAATAATAATAATAATATAGTTACGCTTATTCACGTATTGACGTCAACCAGTGACATGTGGTTAGCACATCTCCTCAATGGATATATAATAGGCAACTAACGTATTACTTATATTGAAGGAGATCTTTTAAATTTTGCACAGATGTCTTTTGATTCAGACTTAAGGATCTCTTACGATTCTAAAAAAATTAGGCTCGGGACCTACGCTTTTAAATCCCTCTCGGAGGGTTGGTCCCTTGGAATTTTCCATCCTAAAGGTGCATGGACCCCGACAGGGTGAAATACATTCATGCACACATACATACTGGGAAAGTACGTTATTTTGAAACACACTTTCAGCTTTACAAGTTGTTATTTTGTAGTGGTTTGGGATCAATGCAAAAACTAGGATGTGTCACGGGTTCAAGGCAACAGGAGCACACAACCCACTGTTTACAATGCTTCAAAGCTTCGTTTGATAACAGAATTACATGCTTTACAGCTTAATACCGGTTGATAAAATAATCAACACATTTTTGGTCAATAAAACTCGTTCACCTGAATTATTCCACAACCCACAAACAGGATATACAGCTCTGATTGTTCATTATTTATTACCAAAAGTCAGTGAAGTAGAAATTGCGTAAACTAAGCGAATTCTTCAGTAAGTTGAATTTATCGTCCAATTTTGGGGAATTCTATGACACCTGGTCATCTACATGAATTAAAATAAAAGAATAGAAGAAAAGCACAATTCATTGTTGGAGTATCTATATATTAATACGTGAAGATAAATATTTGTACCCTTTTTAAGCAGATTGCGCGCACGGGGGAGTGTGATATTTGGCATAATTAAAGTTAATTTATTATTATAATAATAATAATAATAATAATAATAATAATAATAATAATAATAATAATACTTTATTTATTCTGGCAGAGTTAAGGCCATAAGGCCCTCTCTTCCACTCAACCAGCACAAATACAAATAAATATTTGACAAATATAGATATACACTATACTAATCATAAACAGTTAAAGGTACAATAATGTAGCAATGTAAATGTCATGTACAAACAACATTTTATAGGGTAATAACAATAATGATACGATAATAATAATAATAATAATAATAATAATAATAATAATAATAATAATACTTTATTTATTCTGGCAGAGTTAAGGCAATAAGGCCCTCTCTTCCACTCAACCAGCACAAATACAAATAAATATTTGACAAATATAGATATACACTATACTAATTATAAACAGTTAAAGATACAATAATGTAGCAATGTAAATGTCATATACAAACAACATTTTATAGGGTAATAACAATAATGATACGATAATAATAATAATAATAATAATAATTATTATTATTATTATTATTATTATTATTATTTATTATTATTATTATTATATAAATATGATACATTATACGAGAAACACCAATTATATATATATATATATATATATATATACCTTACACTGGGTAATAATGAAGTCGAGTTTAGAGCAAATATAAATTTAGATTTCTTTTAAAATATGCCAATGTCCGGCAGCCCCTTATTTCTTGTGGTAGGGAATTCCAGTTGCGAGAAGTGAAGATGGTACATGACATGGAGTGATGTGATGTCCTATGTTGCGGTATATTAAGCAAGAGACTATGTTGTGATCTTGTGTTTAAGTTGTGGTTTGAGGATAGATGCTGGAAACGGGATGATAAATAATTGGGAATCGAGTTATGTAGGATCTTAAATAGGAGAATTAGACAGTGCGATTTTCTTCTCTCTTTTAGATGTAGCCATGACAATTCGTGGAATAATGGAGAAATTTGATCGTATTTTCGAACATTGACTATGAATCTGATACACATATTATGGACACGCTGCAGTTTGTCCGACAATCCGTCACTTATGTCAGTTAGTAGAACGTCACAGTAGTTAAAATGCGGCATCACTAAAGTTTGGAAAAATAAAATTAATGTATAATATGTGTTAAAAATAAATTAAATTAAACAAAATAAAATAAATTATTTCTAAGGAATTTATGAGTATTAGTCATTCATTTGTTTACATTAATTGTTGCACAGTGCATTGTTGTAAAAAAATCGTGCAGCACCAATGTGAATTGACTTAGTTTCGCGTTTTTTTTTTTCAATGCCCCATTTGTCATTTCGACATTTCTGGTGTTCTCTCCTGACATTGGGTTAATTGTAACCCACTTCTAAAGTGTCCCGCGCCGTAGCTGAGTGGTTAAGGCTGGAAGCCTTGGCGCAGAGCTACGGGACCTGCGCTGGTTCGAGTCTCCATGGGGGAAGAAATTTTCTCATGGTATTTCGGCCAGTATGGGACCGGTGCCCACCCAGCATCGTGAGGCAATTGGGTAGCTACAATAAGTAGCGGCTCCAGGTTGAGGAATCAGCTATAACGGCTGGGGGACTCGACATGCTAACCACATGTCACCCCTAAACTGGCTGTTGATCATCTACCTCTGTGATTGACACATGTGGATGTGAAGGGCCAGCAGCCGGCTGGTAAAGGGCAACCGCTGAAAAGTGGAAAGACCCTCAATCGGAAGTTCTAAAGTTGGGGCGGAGTTACCCGGATGGGTGATAAATGATAATGAAGTGTCATGAGAGTTCTTAATCTATACTTAACTAAATTCCAGACCATGGGCAACCACAGGAATAATTCCCTTTAAGGAAAAATTCCTATGGTTTGACCGGGAATCGAACCCGGGACCTCGTGAACAGTAGTCAGGAATGCTGACCACTAGCCCATGCGGCTGGTCTTTCGCATGTTTATTATCAGTGATTTAAAAAAGTGAGTACATTTTATTAGTTAAATTTAAATTAAACCTTCTCTTACCTTTGTTTCAGTAATTTCATTACATTTTTTTTATGTTTACATATTCGCACCTACTTCCATTATGCCTCCGTAGAACATTGACGGGTTGAACTGAGAGACAAAGAAGAAGGGATAGGCCTATATATTCCCGCGCACATAATAATAGGCCAAATGCAAATTTAAATATTATAAATAGTATACAATTGTTAAATGGCGCATTATTGTTTTTTTTAAATATGACTTGCCAAGCTAAACCATACATTTCCTATTGTTTGTATTTTTTAAATAAATAAAAAATTAATGCATAATGACGTATTTGTGACAAACTTAAACATTTAATGAATTGTGGTCGAATTTCGACTAGTATGAATGATTACCTGAGAAAAATATAGCACAATCGGTTGATTTCATGATACTAAGGTTTTACACTTATAAAGTGTTCCCACTACAGGCATCAGGAGACCCTTGGGGTAGTAGGAGGTTAAGGCTCCCACTTTTTTTGGACAATCGGCACCTGATGTCAGTCGGGATGTCAGCCTGCGTGACGGCCGCCTGGTACTCATTTCCGTCAGAGGCTGAGTCGACCCCAGAGCCATAGTGCCGCCAGAAGGTTTGGGGCAGTTCAAAAATCCTGACTCCACCAGGACTCGAACCTAGACCTTCCGGTTTGTAGCCTAGTGCCTTAACCACTACGCTACGGCGTGTGGGAAGTAAAAGCACTGCCTTTTTTATATACTACGTACAATATATATATATACAGAAAATATCCAAAAGTGAACTTTATTTGAAACAATATAAAACAATAAATACGTACTTGCGGCCATGTTATCAATAATTGTTCTCAAGGCCTCCTGTTATTTCAACTAATAAACATTGCCCACTCTGTTAACGTTACTTAATTATTTATAAAGAACGCAAATATTCCCAACAAATATGTTATTATTTTACTATTATTTATTATTTTGAAAACACCATCGCGCAAAAAAAAAGACTAATGTACAACGCACGTTTGTGAAGTGTTTTAGAGAATCTCGGAAATTAAAAACCTCGCTATCGCTCGGTTTTTAAACATTTTTCCTCGATTCTGTAAAAACCACTTCCCAACCTAGCATCGTAATATACTATTTATTATAATTAGATACCAGAATAATTATTGTATTTTATTTACCTGGTTGGTGGTAGACAAGGCCTTAAGGCCTTAACTCTGCCAGGTAAAATAAATCTATTATTTTTTTTATTGCGGATGAGCCCATGTAAGACTACGCAAAGTACTTAGAGACGTTTCCTTTGAGCTCAAATTTCCTATTATTATTATTATTATTATTATTATTATTATTATTATTATTATTATTATTATTATTATTATTATTATTATTATTATTATTATTATTATTGTTATTATTGTTGTTATTATTATTGTTGTTATTATTATTGATATTATTATTGTTGTTATTATTATTATTGTTATTATTATTGATATTATTATTGTTATTATTATTTTTGTTGTTATTATTATCATTATTGTTATTATTATCATTATTGTTATTGTAATTATTATTATTATTGTTGTTATTGTTATTATTATTATATTTATTTGGATCATATTTCAAGATGAGAACAATGGATGGGCAATTCAATAGCTTATCTTTACGATTAACAGTTTATAAGGGGCACGGAATCGTGTAACTATTCTGATATTATCGCCATGAAAACATTCATTACTGCCCTCGAAACGCGCAACATAAAAGTGTATACCGCAAGTGACATTTTTATGAAAACGATTATCGTCCGATTTATAAATAGCTTGTTATCATTATGATGCATTTGCATGCCATTTCTTCACAATCACGGAAAATAGTTTATGACCTTAGTTAGGATAAAGTGGCTCTTCTGTTTTATTCTGTTTAAACTGGAAAGACACTGGGACTCTTTAATAACAGTAAATTTCATTCACAAATAACTGTTGAATACAGTATTGACACCTAAATGAGCAAGTGCTTGAGCTTGGGTGCAATTCAGTTACAGAAATAACACATACGGAATATATATGTTACAGTAAAAGTAAAAAACCGGTATATATGATATTTTTTTCAAAATTTATCATAAGTAATGCCACGAGTGATTTCCAAATTATCGATAAATTCACGACTCATGAAGTGAGGAGTGAATTTATCTAGAGAATTTGGAAATCAAGAGTGGCATTTGTTAGGACTATTTAACGAATAAAATAAGCTGTTTACTCACAAATCATTATTTAACTATAGTTATTTTAAAATATTTATATATTTAATGTAAACGGCGATGTTTGAAACAAATGAGAAACGATAGGTACGCTTCCATCCGCTTCTTTTGTTTATCACTGCAACCAGATCATACTATTTATTGCCAAAGGAACGCAATACTGTAAGAATTTTTAATACAATTTTATTGAACTTGTACAAAACATTTAAAATGCAAGGAACCAAAAAGCTAACCTAACCTAATTCAATTACTGTAACTTAGGTGAATCCGCAAACTGAACGAATTTTCGTAAAGTTAGGGACTTTTATAACATTTACTATTACGAGTTGGGAATTATGCAAACAAACCGGTTAATTTGACTATTTAACTCATATCCCAAATGGGAGTCAATGGCCAATCACCTTTCAATGATTTCTGTTTTACAACCAATCAGAGTCGTGTTTCACGAAATATTTATCAGTGTTAAATTTACCATATTAAAGAAAGCTCCTCCTTTTTAATATTCTGAACAGGTCTGACCATTATTTTGCAGTGATTGAGCCTGTAAGAAATACGCTACCAGATTGTATATATAGTGCATAGATGTCAACACATAGCGCGTGCAGGAGTTAATATAAAAACATTTATAGCCATGTATAATACCACCAAAAAAAACAAACCACTGTTTGCACTTTCTTAAATGTATTTTTTCCCAGGTAATAATTCAGAAAAATATAATTGTCATATTTACATCATACGACATCAGAAATGAATTAATATACAGTTTGATGTGTTTCATTTCTTCTCCACTAGAGAGCATTCTTACAATATTGCGTTCCTTTGGCAATAAATAGTATGATCTGGTTGCAGTGATAAACAAAAGAAACAGATGAAGCGTACCTATCGTTTCTCATTTGTTTTCAAACATCGCCGTTTACATTAAATATATAAATATTTTAAAATAACTATAGTTAAATAATGATTTGTGAGTAAACAGCTTAATTTTATTCGTTAAATAGTCCTAACAAATGCCACTCTTGATTTCCAAATTCTCTAGATAAATTCACGACTCACATCGATAATTTGGAAATCACTCGTGGCATTACTTATGATAAATTTTCAAAAATGTATCATATTTACCAAATTATTGGTGATTATGTATAATAACCGGCAAATATATACAATCGCCGGATTAATCACATTTACCGTAACAAATACATTACAAAGTTTTAGTTTAAGGGGGAGGTAAACAAAATATATACATTTAGGAGCCAGTTTGAAAACATGAAATAAATTCTGACATATGAAGAATTAAAAAATAATGCAAGAGGGATTGAAATAAACAAAACAATATAGAATATATTAATACTTGACTGAAGGAGGCAATTAAAGATATGTGCTCTATATCAATTAATATATTTGATAATAAACACATATTGGTAAAAGTAAAGTCTCTAAGAACAAAACGTAAAAACCATAAAAAGCACCCCACGCTTTTGGCGGTAAAATCATTATTTTTTGTAGATAACTCTAGTTTTATTCTATATGTGTTGGAGATTATTTTTTTGTTGACCACTTTGATTTTATCCCAAGCGTGTTGGAAATTAAAATTATTTTTCATTTTTAGTTCGGTTTTCTAATAAAGCGTGTTGTTTTAGTTTTTTTAAACTATTATTTATTTAACTACAAGACATATCTCAGGAAGCAAGCTGTGCGGCTATTCTTGTGTATCGGCTGTAAGGTAGTCATTTTATAACACAGTGATTGTTTCTTCAATTTTTCTCATTAATTAATAAATAATAATAATAAGACAATTAATAAATAAATGAGGCATATAATACCACTGAGCAACAAAAAAGAAACTTTTTTTCTCTCAGAAAGAAAAGTATGTGATTCTGAGAGTATTTTTTCTCCTGAATTCAAATATGATATCGGTTTTTCTCCATCACGCAAGGTTTCCGAGAGACAGGTATTTATAATTTCAAACACTTTAATATTTTCTACATTCGTAACTACACAATATTCGAACATTCGGACTCACCTAGAAAGTAAGAAATTACGATTTTCAGCTATATTTCGCCTGTGGAGCATCCCTCTTGATGGTCCAACAATAATCGGCCAGCATATTAGGATTCCATTTGCCTTGATATATCTTTTCCATAGCTGAAACCATTTGAGTTAGCTCATTTGGTTTTATTTTACAATGGGCAAATGGGCGAAATAACGTTTATTTAAAAAATTATTATTTAAATCCATTAATTGAAATTGAAATAAAAAATGGTGTGGGTGATGGAGAAATTCCGAATACATATTTGAAAACACGATAAAAAAAAACTGCATTAAGTACAACTATTGGTACTCATGAGACAAAAATCATGTTGACCATTGTAATTTAACAAAACAAGACCTGCCAGGTTAGATAGTTTGTTAAAAAAATTAAATTGTTACAAATTTAATTATAAGAGAAATTAAAATGCATAGACGATGAAAAATCGTCTATAGATTTTGTCAATAGACAGATGAACTGAACAAATAGCAGTGATACACAGGGCTTCCAATATAAAACCGGACACGCCTCACGGGGTTTCACCCGTCAGGCAGCGCTCTCTCCTCGTCCGCATTTCACTCTGCCACCCGCAGAGTGTCCGGTTTTATACTGGAAACCCTATATATAGGAAACAGATGTAATGAGAAGAGTTAAGTCTCGTAGACCCCGATGGGTAGGACGTATTGAACAATTGAGGAAAGAAAGAGTGGCATAGAAACTGCAGGAAAACCAGAGCAAAACCGTCCAGTAGGTATGCCGAAAATGAGGTGGGACAATTAACCTTAATTTGAGGGAGGTAATATTTGAAGAACATTAGCTCAGAATAGGGGTGTAATGGAGAGCTTATATCCATGTGGTCAGGGATCTCCGGATTCGATATTGCCAGTTAGTTAGTTAGTTAAATTAGAATTTAATGAAACGGTTAAAGAGGATACGTAATGTGATAAAACTGGAGGCCATAAATAAAGAAATTATAAAAGAAAAATGAAGAATAATTAAATGATATTAGGGGAAGTCTGGAAGAGTAGGATTCTGTTTTCTGTTCATCTCACTTGAGTTGAAGAGATAAGAATGCGCGTGGAACGAAGTTAGAGAAGTTGGCCGGAGTTGTTGGCTCTGAAACCACGATTCGATTCCCACCTCTTCGCCAAACAAGTTATCAGCCGATCGATTCTCTCTCCTCGTTAACAACTGGACAAAGTTTTAGGAAGAACAGCAGGACATCCTCTCTTACTATTGATTCTATTTAAGTAACCTAATCTATACTACTTACACTAAAACTAATTGCAAACGTCTCTCTAACAGGAATATGTGAGTTACGAAACATAAATATAGGGTGTCCCAATTCAAAACCTCACTGTTATGAATACATAGTCTTTATATATAGATTTTTTATTGTTTCAATAAATTATTTTAATTATTTAAGCAAAGTCTTTTGAAATAGACGTTAGACATTCAAAGTCTGTTGAAATAGAGTTTAGACATAATATAGTTCAGAGCAAAGTTTTGCTTAAGCTAACTGTAAACATCCCTACATTTAGTTCATTGGAATGTTAGTTGGTACAGTTATGGGTGACTTGAGGTCATTTTGAGTATATAACACTTGAGAAGTGAGGGTCTCGTGTCTGTCTGTGTGTGTAAACGGCTGAAGGGTAAGTCACCGACCATTTTTCTTAATATGTAGTCCTTAACTTTGTAAAACGAATCAATTACCTTAACTGGTTGGATATTAAATTTTAAAAAGGAATATAACATTTTTAATCATGTAGATTAGGTTAGATTTATAAATTCCACAACTCCCTCTTCTCTCTGAAACCCCAGAAAGTACTACAGGTTTTAATATAGGCTTAGATTAGAATTAGGGCTAGAATACTAAGGGTTTCTAATTATTTATACTTTAGAAATAAAATAGTTTAAATTAAGACTCCATTTGTTTCTTTCAAAATATGTATACTGTACATCCTCATATTAACGCTCGGCTAACTAAACGCTACCAGATTTTCCAAGTCCCGAAGGTCCTTTAAGCCTAAGAAATCCAGTTGGGTCCATAACACTCACACATTTTAATTAATCATTGCACCGCGTTATCCTTCCTTTTTTTATATAACATTGGGTTTGAAAGTTTTGAGTTACAATCTCGACAATCCTTTGCCCGGGCCCATAGAAGGCAAAGATTAATCCACCTTTCCTTTGTAAATTATTTAACATATAGTACTGAATGATAAACAGTGTTATAATCGTGGAAGCTAGAAGGAAAAGGGGATTAATTTGGCTTGAGAAAGCTTTGGAATACATGTCAATACGAAACATGACTAGCTATACAATTAGTAAACATAAGTTAACTAAAAAAATGTAACTTTTAATGAGAATCATGAGTCTGATAATTGAAATGCAAATAATATAACAAAAATGTATCTAATCAATTGAGTTGGTGTTTACTAGATGAAAATCCATATTTATTAATTAAATAAAAATAAAACGTAGTTTTATTTGATTTTCATATTTATTATATAAATCAGTGACAGCTGTTTCGGTACACTCTACCTTCTTCAGACATGTTAACAAATTTGTTTAACATAATTTGTTAACATGTCTGAAGAAGGTACAGTGTACCGAAACAGCTGTCACTGAATTATATAATCATCATCATGAACAAATTCGTTTTAGGCCATGTGGCCTGTACGGTAAACCTAGCGAAGATGGTCTTGATCTTTCCACCGATGTTTTGGTCTTCCTTGGTCCCTATGTCCAGTTGGGGTATATTGGAATGCCAATTTTGGAAGTCTATTTCTTGCCATTCTTCTCAGATGATTTTTCCATTCTTGTTGGTATCTTTGGATATCTTCATTTAAACTTGTTACTCCAAGTTTTCCTCTGATAATAGTGTTCCTTTGGTGATCCAGTCTATTAACTCCTAACAATGATCGTAAGAAGCGCATTTGGCTTACTTGAAGTTTATGAGAGTTTCTTTTATTTAAAATCCAAATTTCACTTCCGTATTTTAGAGCAGCTTTTGATGTGACGTTATGTAATCTTAGTTTTGTCTCTGTCCTCATCTGTTTACCAAAATGTCTTCGTATTACCCCATTCATTTTATTATATTTTTGTAATTTTGAATCAATGTCACTCTTATACTCTGCAAATACACTTCCTAAGTAAGAGAAATCTGACACTTGTTCTATAATTTTTGCATCAATCTCAATTTTCACCCGTTGTATGTTTTTTCCACACATTGCCATTGTTTTGGATTTTGATGTGGAAATTTTCATATTATATTTGCTGGCAATTTTGAATAATTGATATGCTGCTATTTGTAAGCTATCTTCGGAATCTGATAATATTATTTGATCATCAGCATATAATATTGTTTGAATTATTTTATTCCTAGTTATTGAAATTCCACTGTTTACTGTTTGTTTCCATTCTTGCACTATTCTGTTAATATATATATTAAATAAGAGTGGAGATAGTCCACATCCTTGTCGAACACCTTTGCCTGTGTTTATGTGTTCTGTTATTTCTCCATCTGGTAATTTAATTTTGATTTTAGAATTTTGATATAAGCTTTGTATGGCTCGTATTACATGTGAGTGTATATGTTCTTCATGCAGTATCTGCCAAAGTTTATCTCGGTTTACATTATCATATGCATTTTCATAATCTATAAATAGTATGTACAGTGGGAGATTAAATTCTCTCCTTTTTTCCATAATTTGTTGCAGGGTAAATATTGCATCTATAGTGCTCCTCCCTTTTCTAAATCCACATTGTTCTTCTTCCAAAAATGTTTCAGTACTTACTGATAACTTATTTTTAATTATGTTGGCATATAATTTAGATGCAGTTGGGAGTAAGGTAATGCCTCGGTAGTTATCACATTTGTTTTTCTGACCTTTTTTATGTATATTAATTACTAGACCCGTTTCCCAATCCGTTGGAATATTAAGACAATGCCAAATATTGTTAAAAAGTTCTAATAGTTTCTCTTTCAAGGCAGTTCCTCCATACTTAAAAAGTTCTAAATTTAAATCATCTAAACCTGGACTTTTCCTGTTCTTGGCCTTCTTTAAAACTTCTTCTAGTTCGTCCATTGTTATGTCTGGTTTTTCTATTTCATTTTCACAAGTCAAATTCGAAGTAATTTTTTCAGTGTGAGTGTTCGGTTCTGACCAAAGATTTTTGTAGTAAGTAATCCAGTCTTGTTTTGGTATCAGATTAACATTAATTTTGTCTTTTGTTTCCATCTGTAATTTTTTGAATATTTTAAATCCCTGTCTTTGTGCTCCTGTAATATCACGTTCTAAGGATTTTACAAATTTATCCCAATCATCCCTTCTGTATTTTCTAGACAATTTACGAACCTTAGCTCTGAGTTTTTATATTCTGTATAATGTTCCTCTTGTTTAGTTTGTAAATACACTTTATAGGCTTTTTTCTTTTGTTCAATATTTTCTTTTAATTCGGGATTCCAGGTTCGTAATCTCTTTTTGTTTTTGATTTGTTTATATCCGAGACTCTCATATGCTGCTTCCATGATTGCTTGTTTTAGATTTATCCAGTCCTCTTCAATATCGCCCGTGCTTGTTTTAAGTTTATTCTTTATTCTAGTTTGATATAATATTTGTGTACTTTGGTCTTCCAATAAGTGAATTTTAAACTTTTTTGGTATCTTATTTTGTACTGTCTGCTTGTATTTTCTTGTGCTGATGTGTTTGTGATATAATTTTATTTTGCTTTCAACAAGAAAATGGTCACTATCAATTTCACTTCCTCTGTATACTCTAGTATCATTTACAGACTTTTTAAATTTATTATTAATTAGTACATAATCTATTATAGACTTTGATCCCCTTGCTGCCCATGTATATTTGTGTATTTTCTTGTGTCTAAAGAAGGAGTTTGTGATTCTTAAATTATTGAATATGCAAAAATCTATTAGTAGTTTACCATTATTGTTGCAAGTTGGTTCTCCTTCTGATCCAATGCATTCTCTTATCGGTTGATTTCCGACTCTTGCATTAAAATCACCAGCAATTATGAGATAATCTTGTTTATTTACTTTGTCAATGGTTTCTTGTAAAATATCATAAAATTCTGTGGTTTCTGAATCGTTTCCTTCTACAGGGGCATAAATTCCAATTATATTCAAATTATGTCCTAAAATTTTTATTCTAACTGTTACAATTTTTGGGGAAATCCATTGGTAATATTTGTGTTGCAAATTTTTCCTTATTAAAATTGCGACTCCTGATGATGCCCAGTTCTCTGCTGGAACTCCAGAATAAATCATTACATATTTTCCTAATTCTTCTGATCCTTTGTTCTTCTTTTTTGTTTCCGAAATAATGGCAATGTCAATTTTTCTTTTGTCTAACTCTACTTCTAACTCTTCTTCTTTATGTGTTATTCCTCTCACATTCCATGTTGCAACTTTGAGATCCTTAATCATTAACCTATTTCTTGCTTTGTCATCATCAGTGTGATCATTCCAGTCTTTGCTAAAGTTTCTTCGAGTAGTAGGAAGTCCCCTGGGTTGGTTACCAACCATCCGCAGAGCAAGACTAGTGGTAGGGCTGCTACCTTATAGCCTCTAGTCAGGCGTTCAAAATATGGAATTTCCTCCATATTCGATGGAACGGTTATACCGCCGTGACTCAGTCCCCATTACCTCGTTAGTTAAAAGCAGGGTGTACCACGTGCAGGTGAGGTTGAGAATTAGGTAGGAGAGGTTATAGAATGCACATCACTACCTCTTACACCCCCTGAATTATATAATAAATATGAAAATCAAATAAAATTACGTTTTATTTTTATTTAATTAATAATAATTTATCTTCTTGACCATTGAAAGAAAATATATGAATAAAATAATATAAATTAACAAACTCGGTCATCAATAATTCAAAAGAAAGTTAATAATAATAATAATATTAATAATAATAATAATAATAATAATAATAATAATAATAATAATAATAATAATCCATTCATAGTAATTCTGCCCGAAGGCAGGTCCTTCACTGCAATCATAGCATTTTCATGCTATGCTTGCAGCTTTACTAGGGAAGCTTCCCGTTGCTTTCCACACCGGTGAAGGATGATGGTGATGATGATGGTAATGAGAAGGATGATGATGATGGCCATATGATTTCGGGGACCGTTTGGGCCTTAAAGTTTTCCTGACATTTGTATAATAATAATAATAATAATAATAATAATAATAATAATAATAATAATAATAATAATAATATCCATATATACACATACACACACACACAATCTATTCCTGCCAAGGGCTAGGGTTCACAGTCCTGGTTGCCCTAACCTGGCTGAAGAAACCAAACAGCTCCCTGGAGCTACGATCAGGCAGACCACAACGATCCGAAAGTTGATGATGATGACCTAGATACTAACTTACACAGCTTAATTAAGGATTTCGATAACAAAGGGGAAGATGCGCAGTCACACGCAGCGCATAAAGAAAGAAGGGGGAGATACGTAGGAGAGAGGACAACGAAGACAGGAATTTGGCACTGTTCTATAACATCACAGTAGAAAGAAAACACAATGACGTAGTTGTTACGTAGTCGTTACGCAGTTGTCACGCACCGAAAAAGTGATTTCGGTACATCATAACTAACAAAGTACTGTATGCGGAGTTATAAATGAGGCCGATATTAAACGAAACAGATGCTCAAAGAATTTTCATTGCCACACATTGCTACACACTAAAACACCTCTATATGTGCACCATTAGTAGCACGAACAATATCAATTCATCAACACTTTTCAAATTCATATTAAAGCACTGTTGAGGTTATGTAATAAGATTTTAATTATATAATTTTTACCTGATAAGTCAGTCGTCCTCAACTAAATTATTAAATTTCTTCAAGATATTCTAATATGGAGGCCTTTCGAAAACAATGTTTCATCTTCTGCATTTTAACTGGAACTGATGGTGTTATGTAGGTTATATAATGGATTTATGTCTGTAAAGAACTACTCAACGAGAACATAACCGCAGTTATGAATCCGTTATACAACCTATATAACACAATCAGTTGCAGTTAAAACGCAGAAGATGAAACTTTGTTTTCGAAAGGCCTCCATATTAGAATAACTTGAAGTTTAATAATTTAGTTGAGGACGACTGACTTACCAGGTAAAAATTATATAATTAACATCTTAATATCAAGTCTGTATTCGATTTCGTGCCACGTTCTGTCCAACATGTCCATTGGTACTGTTGCAATTGTATCAAGGATACGGGTTCGTAAATCATTAAGATCTTGTACTGGAGTCGCGAACACACGGTCTTTTAAATATCACTAGAGGAAGAAGTCCAGTGGAGTGATGTCTGGCGAACGTGATTTATGTCATTATTGTGCAACATGCGACAGATGAATTAACTGCAACAATGAAAACAAAAATTATTTGAGTTTCTCTTTCTTTTAATACCAACCTCATTTCATAATTCCGCATACTTTGAGAGTTATGATTAATTAAACTGTGGGAGGTTTGAATGGGACACGGTGTATTTTCTCTGATATCAGCCTAATGCATAATCTTTCATCATCTTCCGCCACGAATTAGGCCTTTGTAGACCTGTTTCGACCTCATCAAGCAGTCTTTTAAGAGGTCTTCCAGGTCGACGATGTCCTTTGGGTTTATATTGCATCATCAATTTTGGGATTCTTGAATAATTCATTCTTTTTACATGGTCCAAGTAAGTAATTCACTGGCACTATCGAACCGTAGGTTCATGGCCGCGCGGACATATCCTCTCCATACATCCATATCCTGAGCTAATGTTTTCCAATCATTCCCTGTATAATCTACTTCCATCAGATCACAATTAATGTTATTCTCCCACCTCATTCTTGGTCTACCATCCGGGCGCTTTCTCTCTAGTTTTCCTACAAGAAGTTTCCATGTACGTGTTTCATTCCCTATTCGTGCCACATGTCCTGCCCATCGCAGCCTACGAGACTTAACTGTTCTTATTATATCTGGCTTCTTATAAAGACCTTTTAGTTCATTGTTTTGTACAGAGTGATTCAGAAATATGTCCCGCGCCGTAGCCGAGCGGTTAAGGTAGGAAGCCTTGGCGCAGAGCTACGGGACTTGCGCTGGTTCTAGTCTCCATGGGGGAAGAAATGTTCTCATGGTATTTCGGCCAGTATGGGACCGGTGCCCACCCAGCATCGTGAGGCAATTGGGTAGCTACAATAAGTAGCGGCTCCAGGTTGAGGAACCAGCTATAACGGCTGGGGGACTCGACATGCTAACCACATGTCACCCCTACACGGGATGTTGATCATCTACCTCTGTCATTGACACATCTGGATGTGAAGGGCCAGCAGCCGGCTGGTAAAAGGGCAACCGCTGAAAAAGTGGAAAGACCCTCAATCGGATTCACAAATATGGCTATACGTTTGATCACATTTTGTGACGAAGATATTATTATTAAAGGAAATATGATGTTATCATTGGAAAGGGAATCCTTCAAATTACAACAATAGAACAAAACAAAACAAATCATTTCTCACGTGCAGCTTGACGGGTTGATTTTTATGGGCTAGCTTCGAACACCACAATTCTCTTCGTTGTTTCCACATCCGTGCTAATGCGAGACCTTCCAGGAGGTTTGATTTTCTGCATCCTTCCCGTTTCCAGCAGTCTTTTTCCACTTCCCCACAGTCGACGGTTGCAATGCTACGTTAAACTCACGTCTTGCCCGTCTTGCGGCGTCCCGATCATTAGCATACGTTATTGCCCATGCAGCAATTGTAATTTGCTGTTGCATATTCAACGCCATTTTGACTAATGACGTAAGTTCTACACTGTTTTGTTTTATTCCATTGTTGTAATTTGAATAATTGCCTTTCCAACGGTAATTTCTTATTTCCTGTAATGGTAATATTTTCATCACACAACGCGATCAAACGTATAGCCATATTTATGATTCACCCCGTACATGGTCTAAGCCAGTTTAATTTATATTTGTTGAGTTTTTCTTCTACTGATTCTATTTCTAACTGTTCTAAAATGTATTCATGTTTTATCTAAAAGAGTATATCCCGCTGTTCTTCTAAGAAATCTCTTTTCCATTGCTTTGACTTGCTCCTGACTCTTTTTCTTAACGTAAAATCTCACTTCCGTATAGAGAAAATGTAATGTTATTCTTGTACATTTTTGGACTAATTTAGCTTTTAATGTATGATTTATTATTCCTAAGATTTGTGTAAATGTTGTGATTTTCTTGTTCACGTCTTTTTTTTCATTTTGATAATATAAAGCTGAAGTAGATAGCAGGTTAGTACAAGCACGAAGAGCCATAAAAATGTTGAATGGAGTACTGTGGAGTAGGACCATGTCAAACCACACGAAGAAGAGGATTTTGAAGTCTGTTGTGGAAAGCATAATGACTTATGGTGCTGAGGGATGGACTTTGGTAGAGGGACAAAAAACTAAGATCTTGGCAGTGGAGATGGATGGAATAAGACGCAGTGCCAGGGTGTCCAGGTTGGAAAGAAGAAGAAATGAAGAAGTGAGGTAGATGATGGATATGGAGGAGACAGTGGTGGAAAGGATCGAAAGACGAGCTCTTCAGTGGTATGGCCATGTCAGGAGAATGGAGGATGATAGTTGGCCCAGAACTCTTTTGGAATGGTCACCTTCTGGTAGAAGGAAACGGGGCAGGCCAAGAACAACTTGGAGAGGAGAGATCCATAGATTGATGAACGACCGAGGTCTGGAGGAGGATGAATGGCGTGATCGGCAAGAATGGCGAATGGGAATACAGGGTAACCGCTGAAAAGTGGAGAAGCCCTCAAAAGTAAAAGTAAGTAATAATATATTTTACAACCTAAATACTTGAAATACGGCTATCAGATTGTATATATAGTGCTTGAATGTGAACACATGTCGCATGCGGGAGTTAATATAAAAACACTTGTAACAATTGATTATACCACAAAAAGAAACCACTGTTTGCACTTTCTTAAACGAATTATTTTCCAGGAAATGACGTTGCAGAAAAATATAATTGACATATTTACATGATAAGACATCAAATTAATTAATACCTATAACGTAGGTTATACATTTCTCCATTAGGGTGCATTCTTACAACAATGCGATACTTTGGCAATAAATAATATTATGGTCCGGTTGCAGTGATGACCAAAAGAAGCAAATGAAGCGTACCAATCGTTTCTCATTTGTTTTCAAACATCACCGTTTACATTAAATATATAAATATTTTAAAATAACTGCAGTTAAATAATGATTTGTGAGTAAACAGCTTAATCTTATTCGTTAAATAGTCCTAACAAATGCCACTCTTGATTTCCAAATTCTCTAGATAAATTGGAAATCACTCGTGGCATTACTTATGATAATGATGGTCATATGATGTTCGGGACCGTGTGGGCATTAAAGTTTCCTGACATATGTGTTACAGGTGAGGAAAAGCACCGAAAAAAGCCATTCAAACTATGGGATATGAACGTATGCAATAAACCAACGTTGAAATGCTGGCCTGCAGACTTTCAGCTATTGATCTGTATTGCATTATTTAACGTAGTTCTGAACTAGAATTTCTCCGTCGTTATACAACTCACATTATGATACAGTGGAATAAATAAGTTACATATCTACATGTCTCCAAAAAATGCAGTTTTTTCTAGTATTTTCAATCAGACGTCTTTACGAAAGTAACCTTCAATTTAATATAGGCCTACTCAGGCAACCCATCCTCAAACATACTCAATTGAGTTGGTGTTTACTTGATGAAAATCCATATTTATTAATTAAATTACGTTTTATTTGATTTTCATATTTATTATATAATTCAGTGACAGCTGTTTCGGTACACTGTACCTTCATCAGACATGTTAACAAATTATGAATTGTGTCCCAACTAATCTAAGCAACAATACAACAATATTTATTTATTTTTTTTAATTTATCAAAGGGGATTCATTCAAATCAAGTTGAGAATTTAACAGTTTTTTACTACTTTTAAATTTATTAACATAAAGAAATATGTCGTAATGTCATACATAGGCCCACTTTCAAATAAAATATCTAAGCACTTTAAAAAGTTGAACATTAATGTGGCATTTAAAACTAATAAAACTCTACAAAATATAATAAAAAACAATAAAACCAAAACAAAAAAAGAAAAATTATCAGATGTATATAAAATGAAGTTGGCACATGTGACAATATCTATATAGGACAAACTGGTAGATCTGTTATCTCTCGGATAAAGGAACACATGAGAGCATATAACAGAAATTTAGAAAATTCAAAATATGCTAACCACCTATTCCAATTTAATCATTGTTTCGATCCAAATTTTGAAATTTTACATATTTGTGATAAGGGTAAGAAGTTAGATCTTTTGGAGGCTGTAGAAATTAATAAATTTAAAAGTAGTAAAAAACTGTTAAATTCTCAACTTGATTTGAATGAATCCCCTTTGTTAAATTAAAAAATTTAAATAAATATTGTTGTATTATTGCTTAGATCAGTTGGAACACAATTCATAATTTAACATGTCTGAAGAAGGTACAGTGTACCGAAACAGCTGTCACCGAATTATATAATAAATATGAAAATCAAATAAAACTACGTTTTATTTTTATTTAATTAATAAATAGTTCATACAACTAAAGACAATAATCTCGGTTCAGGTAGGGATTTTACTCCAATTATTTTTGAGGAATACAAATATTTGGGAGTAAATATTACAGAAAATGGGAAGCAGGAAGAGGAAATGAGATCAAAGATAAACTCAGAAAAATACAGAGTGTCCCAAATTGATGTATACGCTCTTAGAAACGTTATTTCTCACCTACGAAATGAGACAAATACAATCTTTGTTGTGTATGATCCACAAGACACTGGAAAAGCATAGCAACACGTTCGACGATCTTCACGTCTTTATAAACAACAATGGCGGCAATATTATCATTCGATGAACGTAAGTGGATGCTGAAGTGTTATTGGAAAGTGGAGAATGTTGTTGAAGTGGATGGTTGAATTTGGGACACCACCACCAACAAGGGTAACAATAACAAGAATCCAAGACAAGTTTGAAGACAATGCATGACTGCAACACTACTCTTGTTATCAGTCGAACGTCATTTTCTTCCGCACCGACCTTTCAACACATCTTGCACCGTTCCATCGTCTTCAAACTTGTCTCGGATTCTTGTTATTCTTACCCTTGTTGGTGGTGGTGTCCCTAATTCAACCATCCAACGTCGTTGCACTTCAACAACATTCTCCACTTTCCAATAACACTTCAGTGTCCACTTACGTTCATCGAATTATTATCTCGCCGCCATTGGTGCTTATAAAGACGTGAAGATCGATGGACATGTTGATATGCTTTTCCAGTGCCTTGTGGATCATACACAACAAAAATTGAATTTCTGTCTCATTTCGTTGATGAGAAATAACGTTTCAAAGAGTGTAGACATCAATTTGGGGCACCCTGTATGTAATATCTGCCCTGAATGGAATATTATGGGATAAACATATCAAAAGAGAAGCTAAAGTTAAAATTTTTAAAACAATAGTTAGAAGTATTATGACTTATGGTAGTAAAAGATTCCGGGCTATGTGGCCGTGGTCTATAACTGG
The DNA here is from genome assembly GCA_030220185.1 of Diploptera punctata. Lineage (NCBI taxonomy): Eukaryota > Metazoa > Arthropoda > Insecta > Blattodea > Blaberidae > Diploptera > Diploptera punctata. The sequence goes on from JASPKZ010007437.1 coordinate 605,449, forward strand.
CGTTTCTTCCAGATGTTTCTCCCTCAACTGCGGAGGGCATCTTCAGTGGCGAGCGCTTCAAGCTGTTGTTTCCCTGTCGTAGACTCGACTGCGAATGAACAGCAGTTCATTCTGAAGAAGAGGTGATGGAAGAAGTGAGGACTTGGAAGGTGGTGACAGCAGAAATATGTGAAACGTTATCACGTGTGCTCCAAAAGGAGCAACATAATATAAGAAGAAGAAGAAGAGGTTCAAGAGACAAGTAAATTGTTTTGCCAACTTGAAAATTAGCTGCACTTCACTTTTATAGATGAGGAGTTAAGGAAAACTTAATTTGCTGCCTTCAACAAAAAGCAAAAAAAAAAAAAAAAAATGGCTCTTCTGCAGAGAAGCTAATTCTTGATTACGTCACCAAGAACTAGAAAAGAACTCAATCAACTTCTAATTCATTGCTCCCTTTTAGGAGACATTCTGTTTAATGTACGTCACAACTCAGATATTCAATGTTATCAGACATTTTCAACATTCAATTTTTTATCCCTAATAAAACTGGAATTGATACAATTAGCACTGACTCATACAGTAATTTTAAACAGTTTTTATATTCAATAGAAATAATTCAGTTAATTTAATACAGTAAATGCTCTTTACTCGCGGGGGATATGTTCCGCAAACATGCTGCCAATACAGAAACCGTGAATATCATCATCATCATAGTACATTCACGAATTTAGGCCATTTGTTGACCTGTTTCGGCCTCAAGAGAAACACCATCCAGAAGTCTTTTGAGTGGATGTCCTGGTCTTCTTCTTCCTGCAGGTTGATATCTTAACATTTGTTTGGGTATTCTGTGATCTTCCATTCGATGAACATGCTGCATCCATCTTGACTTATAATCAGAAATTTTGTTTTCTAAAGATTCCATGTGTAATTCTTCTAAGATGTCTTCATTTTTTTTTGTGATCTAGTAGTGTGTGTCCTGCATTCCTCCGAAGATATCTCATTTCAGCAGATCTAAGTCTCTGTATATCCTTCTGTTTCAACGTCCATACTTCGCTACCATACAAAAGAGTTGGAAGAGCCAGTGTTTTATACACTTTCAGTCTTGAATGCTTTTGGACTAATTGTGGCTTGAAGATAGAATCTATTAACCCTAAAATTCTTAAAAATTTAGATATTTTTGCATTTACATCCTTTTCTTCTTCATATGAGATATTGCATCCTAGATAAGTAAAATTGTTCACCTGCTCCAAAATTGTATTGTCCAGTACAATTTTACTTCTGACAGGATCTACACCTTGAAATGCCATAATTTTTGTCTTTTCTGTAGATATCTTTAATCCATATTCTTTTGTAATTTTGTTAAGTTCATACAGACCTTTCTGTAGATTATCTTCGTGAATATGGAATGGTAATTTGTATGTATATATAGAGGATACGTTCCAAGGTTCCAAAATAAACTAAAAGTTATCATAAGTAATGCCACGAGTGATTCCGAATTTATCTAGAAAATTTGTAAATGAAGAGTGGCATTTGTTAGGACTATTTAACGAATAAAATTAAGCCGTTTACTCACAAATCATTATTTAAATATAGTTATTTTAAAATATTTATATAGTTAATGAAAACGGCGGTGTTTGAAAACAAATGAGAAACAATTGGTACGCTTCTTTTGTTCGTCACTGCAACCAGATCATATTATTTATTGCCAAAGGAACGCAATATTGTAAGAATGCAATCTAGTGGAGACAAAATGAAACACATCAAATTCATTTCCGATGTCGTATGATGTAAATATGACAATTATATTTTTCTAGGGAAAAAATACATTTAAGAAAGTGCAGTGGTTTCTTTTTTTGGTGGTATAATCAATTGCTACAAATGTTTTATATTAACTCCCGCGTGCGGTATGTGTTGACATTCATACACTATATATACAATCTGGTAGCCGTATTTCTTAGTGAGTCAGTCACTGCAAAATAATGCTATGACCTATTCAGAATGTTAAAAAGGAGGTGCTTTCTTTATTATGATAAACTTTAGTTGGTAAATTCTAGGCGAAACACAACTGTGATTGGTTGTAAATCAAAAATATCTGTAACGTGACTGGTCATTGACTCCCATTTGGGGCATGAGTTAAATAGTCAAAATAAAATCAATTAATGAGAGATTTTGAACAATTCATATTAATTATTACTGTCAGGTTTAGACAAGGGCTTACAGAAGTTAGTAATTTTTTCCTGATTTGCCGCTTTTAAAAGGTCTTTCAATTCTGATTGATATTCATCTGGGAATTCAGCGATAGAATTCCTTATTTTGTCTTCGGATTTCTTGATGAATCGTACAGTTGATTCTTTAACATTGAAACAGCGTGATGTGGATGCAAACAACTCGCCAACACGTAAACAGTCAAACATTTATCTTTTTTACTTTAAGCGGCAACACTACATTTTTCCGCTTCGGAACTAATTTTCTTTCCTCTTACTCGACATTATAAACTAGCAACAAAGCAGAAGAGACACGTGTTATTCAATAAAAATTATTGCAACGAATGACAAGTTGAAACAATAAAACACCGATCGTGGCGAGGGCTGCATTTATCAACGGACATAGCGGCGAGTGAAATACGACGGCGGTGGCCTTTAACAACGAACTTTAGGTTTAGTGACAATAAGGTTTAATTTACTTTGGTGTGAATCGCTTTTAGTAAAAATCGCCTTGGTACGTGCCTGCAGTAAAACAAAAAGTTGCCAATGCGTTGATAAAGGACACTAATCTTTCTAATATACCGACTGGATCCATGAATAAAGAAATTTTAGCCACGAATGCAGGAACTTTGTCGCAATAGTTTAACCCGCGAATAAGGAGTTTTTACTGTATTCTATGAGTATTCCATGCACTTGTGGCCCGCGATGGTCCTTCCCTCTAGTTCCGAGGGTCGCGAATTCAAGCCTGGTCGGGGCCTTTTAATTTTAATTATTCCGATTGAGGGTCTTTCCACTTTTCAGCGGTTGCCCTTTTACCAGCCGGCTGCTGGCCCTTCACATCCACATGTGTCAATCACAGAGGTAGATGATCAACAGCCAGTGTAGGGGTGATATGTTGTTAGCATGTCGAGTCCCCCAGCCGTTATAGCTGGTTCCTCAACCTGGAGCCGCTACTTATTGTAGCTACCCAATTGCCTCACGATGCTGGGTGGGCACCGGTCCCATACTGGCCGAAATACCATGAGAAAATTTCTTCCCCCATGGAGACTCGAACCAGCGCAAGTTCCGTAGCTCTGCGCCAAGGCTTCCTACCTTAACCGCTCGGCTACGGCGCGGGACTTAATTTTAATTATTTTAATTATCATTGACATTATTGTATTATCGATCTTAATTTTATAGACATTATCTTATGATCAAATCTTCAGTTAGTATTTAATATTAGAGTTTTATATATATATATATATATATATTAGAGTTAATTGTGATTGTTATATTCTGATGTAATATATATATATATATATATATATATATATTATAATGGGGAATATAATACATATATAAGAAAAATAAATGTTTGAATTGGATTCGCCTGGTGGTGTAATGGAAATCACACTGAGGTACAGACTCAGAGATCCGGGTTCGAATCCCGTCCAGGCATTTATTTTTCTTATCATACCATATATATATATATATATATTGGAGTATATTATATATATATATATATATAATATACTCCAATAAATAAGTATAAATAAAATGGATTTTTAGGACGGAAAATCCAAGCACAAATATTCTGAGAGAGACTTAAGTCGTGGGTCCAGAATATTATAAGAACCTCAAATCTGAATAAAAAGCCCTCACAGAATTACATGGGTTCCCTGAAGTAGTCCCCGCTCGGAGAACCGAATGGGGGACTATTTGACCTCCGGATAATTGTACCCCAGTTGAACCCACGTCCACATTTCTTGACGATTGTATTTTTACGGTGAAAGATCGTCATTCTTTCGACCAAGGTACTTTTTTCGTCTGACTTATCACCTTCGACCAGTCCGGCATGGGTAACCCTATCGGCAGCAATGCTACCGCCGGCATAGCTCTCGGGATCAATTAAGCACGCAAGCCACTCCACCACGACAAGCACTGAACAAAATTTAATTATCATTCATTCTTTCGTCCGAGTAACACTTCAGTTTCCTACTAGGTGTCTTCCTGAGGGGATGTACTAACCACATGTTCCTCGCTAACATATATAGGGAAATAAGAGTAACTAAATTAGTCTGATTAAGAAATTTTCCAATATTGTTACTGATATAAAAATCAGACGGTTGGAGTGACTGGGTCACATCATTAGGATGGACAATAATAGAATTTCTAAAACATTATTGCTAAACCAAGTGGTAAAAGGAGAGTTGGAAGACCCAAATTACGGTGGTGAGATGATGTCCGGGATGACCTTGTGAAGACAGGATGTAAGAGAGGGACACAGAGACCTTTGGAAAGAGAGGATTGGGCGGCAATTCTTAAGTAGATCAATGCTAAACTCAAAAGGCTGTAGGACCACAGATGATGATGATGATTATGGTGATGATGATGGTGATGATGATGATGATGATGGTGATGATGATGATGATGATGATGATGATGATGATGATGATGATGATGATGATGATGATGATGATGATGATGATGATGAAACTTCTCACTAACGAAGCACCTAGATCCTGCAGCGGGATGATGCTTTTACAAACACACTTACAAAGAACAAATCACAAATCATCATTTCGATGGCAGTAGCAGCAGTAGCCTACCCAGAGCATCTCACATGGTGACTTTAGCGCTCCCTAGCGGTAATTTCTTAATTAAGCAAATTTAGTTACAAGTAGAGACTGGATGTTAGGGAAAATGCCTACAGTTATTTATTATAGATATTGTATAAGTGACTGTATATAAGTTCATACCAACGACCCTAGAGTTGTTTTCCATGAAGTTCATTTTGCCTATAAATGCCTATTTCAGCTTACAATGCCTATAAATGCCTATTTGCCATTTTTTCTCGAAATTAACTTAGTATTTCAATGAAATTAATTGAAATGGACAAACTTCATGGCACATATCAATGCATAGAAACCTTTAAGTAACTGGCAATATTATTTTTTATGTTGGTAACACTTAATTCAGTCTGTAGTCTTCTTTCACAGACGGGTGTTTCAAAGACAAAGTGGTGCGACAAATGTATGCGGTTTTTTTTTACCTTTAGAACAGTTGTGTTACTATGCCATAAGAACGAACAACAGTAAACAGTAAGACAAACTTACCAATTTTGTGAAAGAATTTGGTGCGGATAAGTTCTGAAATGACGGTTCAATATTGTTTTGCAAAGTGTGTAAAATTTCAGTGAATTGCGCGAAGAAGTGCCATGTTTCGCAGCACGTACACTCTGCAAAACATATATATGCTCTTTGTAAAAAAAAAGGCAAAACAAGCTCCAAAATCACCTCTGATATCTTCGTATGCTATTGATAGCATATGTTTATATTCTTTACGCAAGGCTGTAAAAATGTATATTGTAGTATTTTTTTAAGAGCTTATTTTGAATTTTATAGTGCGTATATTAATGATTTTTAGTGCCATTTTGCCTGCCTATTTTGAAATTTTTAAGTGCCTAACATCCAGACTCTAGTTATAAGCTTATTTCCCTAGATATGCCAGTGAGTGGCATGTGGTCAGCGCATCGGCTCAATGGGACATCTAGTAGGAAACTAAGTTATTATTTGGATGGGGAAAGACGGTTAAATTTTGCTCAGGGCGACTAATTTAGGCTTCAGGTTCTTTTACGAGCTCCAAAATTTTCAGACGCATGCCACGAAAAATATTTGTTCCTTGGATTTTTCTATTTTAAAAGTACATCGACTCCAGCCAGGTTTGGACCCGCTACTCTCGGGACCAGAGGCAAGGATCTAACCCTTAGACCAGCAAGGTCGATTATTTAGAAGATACGTAGAGAATATTTTATTTAAAAATTCTCTTTAATGTCCACAGCTGTGGTCTCGGGATAACATTGTTGTCTCATAAGCAGACGGACCCGGATTCGAACTTCGGTCGGGACAAGATTTCTGGGTAAGATTTTTTATCAGGGGTTTTCGCATTTGTAAGAAAAACTTTGGGTAATTTTAAGGTGAAAATGGTTCGTAAACATCATCTGGTCATTACAATATTCCATATTGTGATGCACTATCAGGGGTCGTTCTCATTTAGTTTTCTTGTAATAAAACACAACAGATGCTCACATAAAATTCCATAATAACTTAATTTAATTCTATAAATTTCAGTGACATTTAACTCACTAGCTGGTATAATAATTATTTATTTATTTATATACAGAATTTTAATGTTTACACATCTTTCTGTGCCTAAAGTTTTATTTTTCTTCTCCACTCGTCTCTCTCCATCCAATCCATGTCCTCCAGTCCCCTTGCTCTCATTCCAGTTCTTATTTCCTGCATCCACGAGTTTCCAGGACTTCCTCTCCTCCTTCTTCCAGGTGGACACCATTCCAATGTTTTCCTGGGTAATCTTTCTTCTTGCATTGGTCGTACGTGCCCATACCAATTTAATTGCTTATACCGTATATAATCTACTATTGAATAACCAATATTCATTTTTTTTTCTCTTATGACAGTATTTCTTATTTTGTCTAATTATCAACATCTTGAATGTCACACATCCGTTGTTAAGAGGATTCAAAATAAAACGTTGAAATGGTATGGTCATGTACAAAGAATGAAAAATGAAAGATGGCCAAAAAAAATATACCAATGGTCACCCCCTGGAAGAAATAAGCATGGCAGACCAAGATGGAAATGGAAAACCTACGTCAGAACTATAATGGATGATCGGAATTTGGAAGAAGGAGATTGGAATGATAGAAATAAATGGAAACTGAAGACGGCAAACCTATAAGTGGGGGAAAGCCGAAGAAGAAAAAGAAGAAGATGAGTACAGAACTTTCCGGAATGGATGTCTATGCACACCGATCATCTGCGCGGGTCTTCCAACTCGCGAGCCATGACTCACGAATCTATTTCCACCAATGCGAGGCCACTAATCCCGCAGTCACCAGCGAAATTTAAACACGCTATTACATTCATAATCATCAACAACAACAAGGATTAAGCCCAATGGCCTGTTCCGATCTCATTATAGGTCGAATTGGTCCTTCCATCTCTTCTATGGTCTTTCCAACAGTCTTCTCCCTTTTGGTTTATAATTATACATTTTTCCATGAAGCTTCTCAGTAAGATAAATGTCTCCTGGAAGCGTTACGAGCGCTTCGCAGGACAAGGATGGTGGAAGGGCTGCTTCCTCTGAGCCTCCAAACATGCTCCTCTGGGTATCCACCCCCCAAGAGAGGGCTGCTTCTTCCGCTCTTCAAGCCCTACAAGTTTAGCTGTGATATTCCTTGTCGCCCTATTGACCGTTGAAGACTTGACGAAGATGTGGCCGCCCAATATGGATACAGACGCTATTCCTTCGTTGTGAGCTATACTTATTGGATAAAGTCACGAATTACAGACAGAAATGGATTGATCACATGGATGGAATGAGTAAGGAGAGATTTCCATTGTTAGCCAGGAACTATCAAGCAAGAGGAAGGCGTGATGTTGGAAGACCTAGAAGACGTTGGGCTGATGCAATATGAAGTCGGAACGGGCAATTGCCTAATCCGTGGAGTGATGATGATGATGATGATGAATTATACATTCTTGTTGGTATGCGCTGTTCATTCATTCGTAATACGTGCTGAAGATAAGCATTTTGATAATATTTTATTCTTTCACAGAGATTAAATATATTAAGTTCTGTTCTTATATCTTCGTTTTTCTTTTTATCGGTCTTCATTTCAGCAACCTCTATTTGTTTACTATCTGCCTTTGTTAATGTCAAGGTTTCACACCCATAGATAAGAGATGGAACTGCCAATACTTTGTAAAACTTCAAAATAGTTTATTTTCTAGCCTTATTCAAAAAAGTGCGTTTAATTGTGCCACATAGATAATTGAATCGTTGTATTTAGTGTTGTATTACAGTGCGACATATCATATTTGCCTTATTCAATATGAATCTGAGAGTGAGTTGTCTTAAATGTTCGTGTTGTCTCCAAGGTGGCCCAGGCACTTAGCTTATAATTTAATCAGGACGTCACTCTGAGTCGTTTGATGGTCAAACAAGTAAGTTTATCCTTAGTTTTAAATCCTCTCCCGGTAATCGTGTCCCAGTAAGGTCCGGATGGCGTGAGACACGTAAAACTTTCGCTCAGGGTAGAATATGATCACTCCGGGATGTTTATATTATCCACTTATTATTTCAGTTTATTGGACAATTTTGTGTGTACAATTGTAGACTTACAATAGTTGATACTTAAGTAACTCGGAGTGGAGTTGATGAATTACTTCCGCCCACGTGTTTTAATATCACTTTCGCGAACGGTTACTGAATAACTTAACGATTGCAGAACGTAGGAGCGTGAGAGTGTTTTCACACGCGTCCTCGCCTTATAAGGGCGATGACTCCTCCCATAAGTCGCCATCCCCACTCCGAGTGTATATGGTATTCATTATGGCTTAGAGGGGTAGGTACCATTCGTTTGGGTTTCTATGTTGGTAAAAGACTCGTGTGCACGTTTGTGCGCCTTCCAGTTATTACTAGTAATGGTACGTTTTAGTACTTACGAGTCTATTACTTCTTGCCACATCGTGTTGTCTTGAAGGTGGCCCAGACACTGAGCTTATAATTTAATCAGGACGTTACTCTGAGTCGTTTGATGATCAAACAAGTAAGTTTATGATCTTTAGTTTTAAATCCTCTCCCGATAATCTTGTCCCAATAAGGTCCGGATGGCGTGAGGAACGTAAAACTGCATACAAAGGAGTAAGTTATACTAAGAGAGCGAGAGAGAGAGAGAGAGAGAGAGAGAGAGAGAGAGAGAGAGAGAGAGAGGTGGTCAGTATTGCACCTCTGCTGTAAGGTAATTGAAACTACTTTCGCAATGAAGTAAGAGAGTGTCTTTCAAAATATATTGTAGATGGCGGGTCTCCAAACGGTGATGACACAACACAAATAAATGAAGGTCACGTGCACAATCTTTGAGGGAGGATCTGAACGCACGTCAAAAGATGCAGACTACGTAATTAAATCAAATGGCGTGAGTCACGTCACCAAATCTCACAACATGCAAATATGTACCAGGATCATACTTAAACAGGAATTTGTCCAACATGATTGCAGTCTTGGGACAGATTAAACTTTTATATTTCTGATTGATTATTACTATTGTTAAATTTAGAAAAAAAATAAAATTATACTTACTTACTTACTCACTGGCACTATCGAACCCGTAGGTTCATGGCCGCGCGCACATATGCTCTTCATACATCCCTATCCTGAGCTAATACTTTCCAATCACTCCCCGTATAATCCACCTCCCTAAAATCATAGTTAATGTTATTCTCCCACCTCATTCTTGGTCTACCAACTGGGCGTTTTCCCTCTGGCGTTCCTACAAGAAGCTTCCATGCAAGTCTTTCATTCCCCATACGTGCAACATGTCCTGCCCATCGCAGTCTACGAGACTTAACTGTTCTTATTATATCTGGCTTCCTATAAAGACCATGTAGTTCATTGTTATGTAGTCTTCTCCATTCACCTGTCTGTTCATCCTAACATTCCATGTTCCTAGGAACATGTCCCTGTGTTTGACCCTTTGGCATGGGTTCCCTGAAGTAGTCCCCGCCCGGAGAACCGAATGGGGGACTATTTGACCTCTGGAAAATTTTACCCCAGTTGAACCCATGTCCGCATTTCTTGACGGTTGTATTTTTACGGTGAAAGATCGTCACTCTTTCGACCAAGGTACTTTTTTCGTCTGGCTTATCACCGTCGACCAGTCCGGCATGGGTAACTCTATCGGCAGCAATGCTACCGCCGGCATAGCTCTCAGGATCATTTAAGCACGCAAGCCACTCCACCACGATTTATAAACTTTTAAATTAGGAAAATAAACTGTTGGATACTATATTGTTTGCTGATGATCAAGTAGTTCAGAAGATGATCTACAAAGAGCTATTTTTAATTTGGAAAAATAAGTGCCAATTACAATTTAAAAATTTCAAAGACTAAAAATAAAATTTTAGCATTTAAAGGACATGATACCTTAACAGCAAAAATAGTAATTTATTATAAAATTTTAGAGCAGATGAACAGTTTTAAATATCTAGGTTTCAATCTATCATATGTTAAAATTGAAGATATTAATGACAAAATAAATAAATTTAATCTAATTTGTTGCACTATTAAAATCCATCCATAGTAATTCTGTCCGAAGGCAGGTCCTTCACTGCAATCATAGCATTTGCATGCTATGCTTGCAGCTTTACTAGGGAATTGTGTAGGTGTGGTAGCTTCCCGTTGCTTTCCACACCGGTGAAGGATGATGATGATAATGGTAAGGATGATGGCCATATGATTTCGGGGACCGTTTGGGCCTTAAAGTTTTCCTGACATTTGTCTTACAGGTGAGGAAAAACCCCGATAAAAACCTCACCCAGAAAAACTGCCCCGACCGGGGATCGAACCCGGGCCCGCTGCGTGACAAGGCAGCACGCTACCTCGAGACCACAGCGGTGGACTACTGTTAAAATAACCTTTAAAACACAAGAAAAGAAAAAGAAATACATTTTATAAAGTAATGGCTGTTCCTGTATTGATGTATGGATCAGAATGTTGGACGATCACTAAAAGACAAGAACAAAGATTGGAAGCAGCTGAGATGTGATTTTTAAGAAATATAGCAGGATATACTCTGCTGTATAAGAAAATAAATGAAGATATTAGAAAGGAACTGAATATTTTCAAACTTACAGACCGAATAATTAAATATAGGAACGACTGGAAAGAACATATTGATAGAATGCCAGAAGGAAGATTTCCAAAATTATTGCTAAATTATAAACCGCGCGGAAGGAGAAATGTTGGTCGCCCACACAGAAGATGGACTGAACAATTTTAACAATTCTAGCTTTCATGAAACCGGAACGAGCCAACAGGCTTAATCCCTGGAAGATGATGATGATGATAAGAAAGTTAAAAGAAATATGTTACAGATAACTGAATAAAGACGATTAAAATAGTATTTAATTTATTTATGTATATATAGCAATGGTAAGAGGCTAGTGAAGTGCTTTGTATGGAGTGTAGTATTGTATGGTGCAGAGACTTGGACATTACGACGGAATGAGGAAATGCGACGTAAGCTTTTGAGGTGTGGGTATGGAGAAGAATGGAACGTATAAAATGGGCAGACATAATAAAAAAATAAAGATATGCTAGACAGAGTGGGTGAATAAAGAACAATGCTGGAACTAACAAAGAAGAGGAAAAGAAATTGGAATGGTCACTGTCTAAGAAGAAACTGCCTGCTGACGGATGCTCTAGAAGGAAAGGTTAACGGAAAGGAAGTCAGAGGCAGAAAAATACATCAGATGATAGACAATATTAAAATAAATGTTAATTAAATAAAAATAAAACGTAGTTTTATTTGATTTTCATATTTATTATATAATTCAGTGACAGCTGTTTCGGTACACTGTACCTTCTTCAGACATGTTAACAAATTATGAATTGTGTTCCAACTGATCTAAGCAACAATACAACAATATTTATTTGAATTTTTTAATTTAACAAAGGGGATTCATTCAAATCAAGTTGAGAATTTAACAGTTTTTTACTAGTAGTAAAAATACAACAATATTTATTTAAATTTATTTAATTTTTTAAATTTAACAAAGGTGATTCATTCAAATCAAGTTGAGAATTTAACAGTTTTTTACTAGTAGTAAATTTAAAAATTTAAATAAATATTGTTGTATTGTTGCTTAGATCAGTTGGAACACAATTCATAATTTGTTAACATGTCTGAAGAAGGTACAGTGTACCGAAACAGCTGTCACTGAATTATATAATAAATATGAAAATCAAATAAAACTACGTTTTATTTTTATTTAATTAATAAATATGGATTTTCATCAAGTAAACACCAACTCAATTCATTATTAAAATAAATGGTTTGTATGCGGATACAAAAAGGAACGATGAGTTAAGGAAAGAGTGAAGAATGCTGAGTTTGCAGTGAAATACCTGCTCTTGGGCAGAACAATATGTATGTATGTATGTATGTATGTATGTATGTATGTATGTATGTATTTACTTATTTATCCTGGTGGAGTTAAGACCAAGTGGCATATTCTTCTACTCACCAGGACAAACATATGTTACATACAAATATAAAAATCACAATAATATTAGATATTAACCGATAACATTGGTCAACATGAATTTTGTCTCATGAGTACCAATAGTTGTACTTAATGCAGTTTTTTATCGTGTTTTCAAAGATGTATTCGGAATTTCTCCATCACCCACGGTTTTTTTTATTTCAATTTAAATTTGTATTGACAACAGTGATGTGGTAAAAAAACTGTTTTTTTTATATTTTATTAATGCCCCACTTTTCTTTTTAATGTCCCAGGTTTTTCCTTAATTTTTTGTACATGTCCCGTTTTGCATTGAAACTATTACGGACATCCTACTCTAGCCATAAAACTCGTGTGCATGAAAAAAAAAGACTGTGTGGTGGACTCTTTTTACACGATTTATATTAGCTTGACCTGTATCTATCAATCTAACGGAATCTTTCAACGCGATTTGCACCCACTTAAATCATTGGATCGACTTGAAACTTTGTATACCCATGACAATACAATAATTTAATATATTTTTTCTAAAATCCTGGCCAGAATCATCAGAAAATAAAAAAAAAGTGTCTTTGTATCTATGTAACGCAATCTTTGAACACGATTTTCACCCACTTACAAACATTGGATCGACTTAAAACTTTGTATACTTGTAAAGGACCAATGGCAATACAATAATTTCATATTTATTTTCTAAAATCCTGGCCAGAATCATCAGAAAAAAAAAGTGTTCTTGTATCAATGTAACGGAATCTTAGAGCACGATTTTCGCCCACTTAGAAACATTGGATAGACTTGTAACTTTGTATACTTGTAAAGGACCCGTGACAATACAATAATTTCATATTTTGTTTCTAAATCGTTAGAAAATCAAAAAAATGAAAACTGGTATAATAGGTCGACTTGTCGACTTTTTAGTCAATCGTTGTAAGTTCTCAGTTGGTACAGCGGTGAACTCTACTGGTACATAATTTCAGTAATCTATAGGTCGCTGGTTCAAATTCGGCTGGGAGGATTTTTTTTAGTAGAGTATTATTTTAGCTCATACTACAATAGTATTCCGGTAGGCTTTTTAAGATTTTTACATTCTCTTCTTAGAGACTTTACTTTTACCAATATCTGTTTATTATCAAATATATTAATTGATATAGAGCACCCCACGCTTTTGATGGTAAAATTATTTTCTTTTTATAGATAACTCTAGTTTTATTCTATTTGTGTTGGAGATTATTTTTTTGTTGACCACTTTTATTTTATCCCAAGCGTGTTGGAAATTAAAATTATTTTTCATGTTTTAGTTCGGTTGTCCACCGCTGTGGTCTCGAGGTAGCGTGCTGCCTTGTCACGCAGCGGGCCCGGGTTCGATCCCCGGTCGGGGCAGTTTTTCTGGGTGAGGTTTCTATCGAGGTTTTTCCTCACCTGTAAGACAAATGTCAGGAAAACTTTAAGGCCCAAACGGTCCCCGAAATCATAAATCATATGGCCATCATCCTTATCATTATCATCCTTACCATTTTCATTATCATCATCATCCTTCACCGGTGTGGAAAGCAACGGGAAGCTACCACACCTACACAATTCCCAAGTAAAGTTGCAAGCATAGCATGAAAGTGCTATGATTGCAGTGAAGGACCTGCCTTCGGGTAGAATTACTATGGATTAGTTCGGTTTTCTGATAAAGAGTGTTGTTTTAGTTTTTTAAAACTATTAGTTATTTTAACATTTAGTCGCCCCGGTTTCCTATCCATTCTCTGTTGTATTAGTACCTACCCTAAGCAAAATCGATTCGCTTAAGTGTGATGTCTATGTTTGTTGTCAATAATAAGGTGATGGCACCTTTTAAAAGCAAGTCTCTTGAAAAATTCTTCCCCCAAGTCACATCTCGGTTAAAGACCGAAAGAGATAGTGGCACTTTAACGCGGTTTAATTAAACGGGCAGTGAGCTTCAAGAGAAATGAAGCAGGAAATAGCTATCCATTTCCACATCTTTATTGCTACTTGATTGCTATTTAGTAGTGAAGATAAAAAACACAACTTTTTCCACCCTAACATTATACTATTAGCTTAGTAAACAAAATTATTTGAATCAAAAAACATCTAATACCAAAAATTAATATTTGTTTGATTGTTTGTTTTTTCGTGCTTTATGCGCGGCCATACCGTTAATACGATTGTGATGGGACTTTTTTTGCAAAATGTTCAGGAGATTCCCGGGATGAACATAGGCTATAAGAGAGTTGTGATACTCAACTCCTACACCCTTAAAAATCGCCCTTTGTAGTGGAAAACATCAAAAAAGTAGCTCTTTGGACGCTTAAATGGCTTACGCTACCTAAGCCATAACAAACATACAAAATGAATGTACACAGAATTGAATATCTCAAAAAGCTCTACAAAAAAGTAAGCGACAGCATATGTTTATCTCTTACGGATAACTCACAATAACATTTTTTGTCTTTCATTGATGCCAAGAAGATCGAGACAAGTATGTAGATTCCTGTGCAAGCATAGCAAGCACATGGCGGATATTCTTTTACGGATAACTCACAATAACGAATTTTGTCTGTTAGTTCATTTATGCCAAGAAGATAGAGATAAGTAGATTCCCGGGTAACACCGGATAATCAGCACGGGGAATCTTAAAATAATTACGATATACATTTATAATTATTTTTTATTTTACTTATTCAACTAATCATAAGAAGTGCATTAATTTTTGTCTTTCAGCTCATTTATGTCAAGAAGATCGGGATAAGTAGATACACTACATAACAGTGAGATACATGATATGTATAGGAAGCCAGATATAATAAGAGCAGTTGAGTCTCGTAGACTGCGATGGGTAGGACATGTGACACGGATGGGGAACGAAAGAGGTGCATCGAAGCTTGTTGTAGGAAAACGCCCAGTTGGTAGACCAAGAATGGTGTGGAAGAACAACATTATCAATGATTTGAGGAAATAGATTAACTTACTTATTTACTCACTGGCACTATCGAACCCGTAGGTTCTTGGCCGCGCGGACATAAGCTCTCCATACATCCCTATCCTGAGCTAATGTTTTCCAATCATTCCCTGTATAATCTACTTCCCTCAAACCATAATTAATGTTATTCTCCCACCTCATTCTTGGTCTATCAACTGGGCGTTTTCCTTCTGGCTTTCCTACAAGAAGCTTCCATGCACGTCTTTCATTCCCCATGAAGTACATAGATTAAACAGGGGATGATTGGAAAACATTAGCTCAGGATAGGGATGTGTGGAGAGCTTATGTTCTCGAGGCTATGAACCTACGGGTTCGAATTAGCTAGTTAGTTAATCATAGAAGGAATTGACGACTGGGGGAATTAACTTAGGAAATATAGTAGTAAAAACAGTAGCCTTTGCAGATGACCAGGTTATAATAGCAAAAACAGAAAACAAACTACAAAGAATGCTATATAAACTAAATGAAACATAAAAAAAATACAACATGGAAATATCATCAGAAAACTAAAAAACAGTGTTTTTCAAAGGTGCTCATCCAGTTCGGACAAAGATAATAATAGAAAATAAACCAATAGAACAAGTGGTAAGATATAACTTCCTAGGTTGCGAAATATCATACACAGCGGAAACAGATATAAATAACAAAATAAATATGTTTAATTATATAACAGGAACACTAAAAAGAACTTTGAAAAATAAAGCCTGGAAAGACTCTGTAATGAAACTATACAAGACAATAGTAGTGCCTATTATTACTTATGGATCCGAAACATGGACAGTGACAACACAACAATCTGCCAGGATACAAGCTGCTGAAATGAGATTCCTCAGACCAATAGCAGGATATCAAAGAACAGACAGAAAATATAACACAGAAATAAGACAACAACTAAAAATAGAGGAATTAAACACAACAATAGTGAAATATAGAACAAACTGGAAAGAACACTTGGCAAGGATGACTGAGAGTAGACTACCAAAAGCAGCATACAACTATTCACCACGAGGAAGAAGAAGCTTGGGAAGACCAAGGAAAAGATGGAAAGAACAGCAATTTGGAGCCGGAACAGGCTAGTAAATAAAGCCTACTAAACCGTTGAAAAT